>JAMLFY010000003.1:22405491-22776491 GCA_030441495.1 Dalbergia oliveri
ATACCATAATAGCTATGCACAAGACATGGTGCACATATTTCATTCCTTTAGTGTCATAGGTGACTTAAAATTCACATCATCATTATTTTCCTTGGGACACCCTATACTCCACCCTTTGGGAGTAATCTAGGTTATGAGCTCATACCTTGCTATCACTAGCACATACTTATCCCTTTTGATAAGTAAAAATTCCGTTCTACCCTTTTGAGAGAATGAACTAGGGGGCAAGATCACCTTTCACACCTATAGTTTGATTCCAAAGGATCATTTTCTCATATATTTTAAGTCACCTTTAATTCTTTGCATGTTATATCATAATACAATTATCAATTCATAATCATTTATAACATTTCTCGTTTATAGTCTTATTTGGAATAATATATATACCAACTGTAATTATGCATTAGAGATTCCAGGAAAGAGAATGGGTCACAATGGAACCGCTTAAATACCAAGTCTTCCTAGCAGAACCTTTCCAAATTACACTTTACAGTAATATACTTTCTTAGGCAACAAGGGTAAATTTTAAAATAACAAAGAATATTTCATTATTTCATGCATAAGCATTCTCATTGTTTGCAACAGCAACTATAACATGCAAGCCAGGAATCATTCAATGATATCAAATACTTAATAAGCATCAAATCACTTCATAGACTTATCATTTCAAATTTCAAAGAACTATCATCATAAATTCTTACAAAAACTGTCTTAAACATCCAAAACTTTAAAATCGGGTAACCTCAATTATCAAACTAATTAATCATGCATCTAAAGGATTCATTATCATCAAGTTATATGGGACATTATTAAACTATATGGGAGCATGGCAGCAAGTTATATTTAAGGCTTCACGGTGTGCTAGAAGTTGCATTTTTAACCCTTCTCATTACCGCTTTCCTTATGGTGCTAAAATTAATTACTAAACCAATTATGAATCATTCTCCCTTATCTAAACATAATAAAACTTGGTTCTTAGGGCTGCTAAAGGTTCTGACAGAATGCATAAATTTCATTCTCTAGAGTTCTAGAAATCTTGCTTTTACGGTTTTTCTGGGAAGCTAGTTTTATTTCTAACATGCATAGAATTATTCTCTTAGCAATAAACCATAATCATCACAACTTTGAACATATTAAACCATCATCATACAGTAGTACTAAACTCAAATAGGTAGCCAATCATGAACCTCATATAATTGCATAAAATCATATTTAAGTACACATAAATACTAGTTTCCCATATAATTTTTGCAAAGCTTCAAAACTCCTTTTGTAACTAATTCTTTTTGTTAAACTTTAAAGAAATTATAAGACTTTAAGCCTCCTTAATCATGAGGCCGATTTATAAATTGAAAGAATGTTCATGATTAAAATTTTCTCTTAAGATAAAAGGAGCAAGTCTTGAGCTTTAGAGATTTAGTGATAGCTAGAATTATAAACATGCTATGCAACCCATTTTAATCTTGTCTTTATAAGGTGATAACTTGGAAATATAAACATGATGCAAGAAACTGGAGGCGGTAGCGCATTGGACAAGTGGAGGGAGAAGAGAATCTTAAGAAGCTGGAAGACGTCATGGGCAGGGACCAAGTAGAGGGAGAAAAGAATTCTTATTAAGCTCCAAACTCAAGACTTCTTAAAGAATGAATTCTTTGACTCCAATAATCTCAAGAAAGCTTTAGAGTTTTTATTATCATGGTTCCAACTTTGCTTGTGATACTTGGGCAAGTCTTTGAGCTCTAGGATCTTTAGGTGATGACATAAAAATAAACATGTCATGCGTTGATTCTTTTAGCCATTATAAAATAAAGTGAGAACATAAAATAAATATGAGATGCAACTTCTTTATTATCTTTAGAGATTAAGTGACAACATGAAATATAAACATGAAATGCAAACTTGGAAATTTAAACATGAGTATGCAAGTCCATTTATTCATTCTTGAAATTTTAGTGATGACATAGAAAGTAAACATGATTATGCAAGGCATAAACTTAAACATGGATGCAAGTTCATTTGATTTCTTTACTAGAGCTCCTTCAAGACTTTATAGAAATACAAATTCAATCCAATATATATATCTTAGCAAGACAAAGTGAGAAATACATCTTTCAAGTTCTAAACTCAAGATCATAAAAACATCATAAAAATATTATTCTTTAAAGTTTTGCATCAAGTGGAACTTTCAAGCTTTAGAGGCCTAACTTGTGATGGATTCACAACCCACCCTCAAGGTCCTCATCATCAAGCCATCATCTTAGTCCCACCTAGGCCATATGGCCGAATTGTTAAAAAAAAAGGAAGAAGAAAACCAAATGGAAAAACTAAGAAAATCCATGAAATCATCATTTTGAACCAAGAACAACACTTAGCAAAGCATAGAAATAAACTTAAAAACAACTCCCTACCTAATTTGATTTGAAGGAAAGGAATAGGACTTGGTTTTCTTGAGTGAAATGAAAGAAAATATCTTTGAGAAATGGGAGAAGAAATTTCAGCCAAGGAGGAGGAAGAAAGAAAGCTTTTGGTGCTCCTAAAACTAGAATTTGTGTAAGTTATGAGCAAGGCTTCTAAGGCTCCTCAAGCATGCATATTTATAGAGGAATTCAAGCTCATGTATGGACAAGAGGAGGAGGCATAATTTTTGAATTTTTCATGGGGAACAAAGGGAGGAAAATCATTTCTTGTTTAAGGCATGTTTTATGCCATGTTTTAGGGAATTTTTTTGGCATTTTGTTTTAGTGTTATCTTGCAATAATTCTAATGATTATGGCTGAATTATTTCGTGCATTACAGCCTCATGGAAGAGGGTTTTGTGTGTTCCATGTATTATTTAGGTGTAGGCAAGGTATTCATGCAATTTAGAATTTACGGTTAAGGGCTTAGGTGAATTAGTAAGCAATTTGAGTGTTTTAAAGCAATTTTAGGTTCTAATCAATTTAAATAAATAATTTTGACTCTAGATTAATAATTAGAATTTAATAAGCTTTAATTTGAGCCTAATATTGCTTAGGTTTTGTTAGACAATAAAATCTCAAAATTTAAAACTACACAAAGACGGGGCAAAATGGTCATTTTATTTAAAAGTTAACCACCCGAGCTTAACCTGTAACACCCTAATAATTAACCCAATACACCTAGGCGTATTGATTAATTACTAGACTTTACTCTTTGCTTCAGTTCCTTAATCATGCTTTGAAAATACTTAGTGAAATTACGAGCCATTTTTTTTTAAAACATAATTGAAAACGTGAGCCGCGCTTAACGTGAATGATTTAGCAAAATTTAAAAGACACATAGGAATTTACAAACATCACATCATAATATATTGGCTCCATCATCCAGCATCCATAATTACATATCATATAGATATTTTGCCTACCAACAGAATAAGACTAAGTGTAGGCAATCTAATAAAACATAAATAATATATGGATGGAAGGACATCCATTAATGGCACCTAGTAATAACACTCAGGGATAGGGATAGATATCTGAAATATACGAGTGAAACTCAGGATTCAAGTTCAGTGAGAAGCCTCAATGTGATTCACGAACGCTTCCTTCTTTCTGAAGACGAGATGGAAAGAAAAATAGAGGGAGTGAGAAACTTATAAAAAGAATCTCAGTAGGGTACTCACCTCATGATGCATTGTGTCATCATCATCGTCCCAGGAACCTCGGGTTATTATGAAATAGTGAGCATGCTAAGATTGATTTATTAAGTTCGAAAATATACTTTACCGAGGTTCGTCGGTTTTAATCATGCGTCTTATAATGCATCATAAACTTAGCATGTCATGTTTATAATGAACTTTTCCTTTCATATATAATAACATAGTTATGCATAAAATCACATCATATTCCTCATCATCATTTCATAATACTATGCATAGCAGAATATCATATTTCTCATCATCATCTCATAAATACTATGCATAGCAGAACATCATATTCACATAATGCATTTACTTAGTTTCTTAGGTGACTTAAAGTTACTTTCATCATCATTTTCCTGGGCCACCCTATACTCCACCCTTTTGGGAGTAATCTAGGTTATGAGCTCATACCTTGCTAGTCGTCACCAGCACATACTTATCCCTTTTGATAAGTAAAATTCCGTCTCTACCCTTTTGAGAGAACGACTAGGGGCAAGAATCACCTTTTCACCGCCTATAGTTTGATGGGTCCAAAGGATCATTTTCTCATATATTTTGAGTCACCTTTAAGTCTTTGCATGTTATATCATAATACAATTCTTCATTCATAATCATCATAACATTTTCTCATTTATAGTCTTATGCCGAAATAATATATACCAACTGTAATCATGCATCTGGAGATTCCAGGAAAGAGAGGTGGGTCACAATGGACACGCTTAAATACCAAATCTTTCCTTAGCCAGAATCTTTCCAAATTGCACTCTTACAGTAATACACTTTCTTCCAGGTAACAGAATATGTCTTTATTTCATGCATAAGTTTTCATTGTTTGCAACAACAACTATAACATACAAACCAGGGAATCAATCAATGACACCAAATTCTTAATAAGCATCAAATCACATTTTAAGTACACATAAATTACTAGCTTCCCATAAAATTCTTACAAAGTTTTAAAACTCTTTTAAAACTAATTCCTTTTGTTAAACTTGAAAGAAGTCATAGGACTTTAGGCCTAAATTAACCATGGGACCGATTTATAACTTGAAAGAATGTTCATAATTAAATCTTTCACTTAAGATAAAAGGAGCAAGTCTTGAGCTTTAGAGATTTAGGTGACATCTTTGAATTATTACCATGCTATGCAACCTTATTTTAATCTTATCTTTATAAGGTGATAGCTTGGAATTATAAACATGATATGCAATTCCATTTCTTTATCTTTAAGATTTAAGGTGATAACTTGAAAATTAAACATGATGCAAGAACTTGTAATATAAACATGATGCAAGAAACTAGCGCGGTAATTAGGGAGGTAGAGGGAGAAGAATCTTAAGCAGCGGAGTGCATAGGATGAGGGAGATGAGAATTACATTTTTTTTAAGCTCCAATTCTCAAGACTTCTTAAAGAATAAATTCTTTAACTCCAATTATCTCATTTCTTTGCTTATGATTCATAAGCAAGTCTTTGAGCTCTAGGATTTTTAGGTGATGACATAAAATAAACATGCCATGCATTGACTCTTTTAGCCATTATAAAATAAAGTGAGAGCATAAAATAAACATGAGATGCAACTTCTTTATTATCTTTAGAGATTAAGTGACAACTTGAAATTTAAACATGAAATGCAAGCTTGAAATTTAAACATGAGATATGCAAGTTCATTTATTTATTCTTGAGAATTTAGTGATGACATAAAATAAATATGGTTATGCAAGGCATAAACTTAAACATGGATGCAAGTTCATTGATTTCTTTACTAGAGCTCCTTCAAGACTTTAAGAGAATTATGTTTCAACCCAATATGTATCTTAGCAAGACAAAGTAAAAATACATATTTCATATTCAAACCTCAAGATAAAAACATTATTCTTTAAAGTTTTGCATTAAATGGAATGTTCAAGCTTTAGAGGCCTAACTTGTGATGGATTTACAACCCATATTCAAGGTCCTCATCATCAAGCCATCATTTCATTCCTTCCTAGGCCATTTGGCCGAAACCATGAAAGGAAAATAAGGAAAGAAAAACTGAAATTTTAGAAGCTTTGGAAACTAGTGAAACCTTCAAGTTTTAGAGATCTAACTTGTGAAAGCTTTGCAACCAACACTCAAGAATCTCATCATCAAACCATGGTCTCATCATAAGCTAGGCCATATGGCCAAAATTTTAAAAAAAAGGAAGAAGAAACTGAAAATGAAAACTAAAAGAAAGCCATGAAATCATCATTTTGAACCAAGAACAAACTTAGCAAAGCATAAAATGAACTTAAAAACAACTCCCTACCTAATTTGATTTGAAAGAAAGGAAGAGAACTTGGTTTCCTTGAGTGAAATGAAGAAAATATCCTTGAAAACTGAAGAAAGAATTCAGCCAAGAAAGAAAGAAAGAAAGCTTTTGGTGCTCCTAAAACTAGAATTTGTGTAAGTTATGAACTAAGCATCTAAACTATCTTCAAGCATGCCTATTTATAGAGATTTTGCAGCTCATAAATGGACAAAGGAAGGAAAGAAATCTGACCAAAAATTAGAGAAAAAAAATAAGGAAGAAAAATCATTTTGTTTGGTGGCTTAAAACATGGAATCATGTTTCCATGTTTTCATGATTCTTTGTTTTCATTCTTTGGATTTTTGTGTAATAATTTTCTGACTTATTACTCAATAATTTCGTGCATTACAGCCTTGTGGAAGAGGATTTTGTGTGTTCCATGTATTATTTAGGTGTAGGCAAGGTATTCATGCAATTTAGAGAATTTACGGTTAAGGGCTTAAGTGAATTACTAAGCAATTTGGGTGTTTTAAGCAATTTTAGGTTCTAATCAATCTAAATAAATAATTTTGACTCTAGATTAGTAATTAGAATTTAATAAGCTTTAATTTGAGCCTAATATTGCTTAGGTTTCGTTAGACAAATCAAAAATCTCAAAATTTGCAAAACTGCACAAGAGGGGCAAAACGGTCATTTTACTTAAAAATTGCCAGGACCACCCGAGCTTAACCAATGGTTAATCATGGCTTAAAAACACCTTTTAAAACATTTTAGTGAGGTTCGGCTTCGGCACGCAAATCGGAGTTAAAACGCCGGGCGTTTTGGTCATTTCGCGTCGAAACTCAAAATTAGGATTCTTCTCCTCTATTAACACACATAACACAAACAATCCCTTATTAACATCAAAACATCCCCTTGAGGATGGGTGGGGCCCACGATCCTCATTTTCTAGTAAAATAACCTCAGGGCATTTTGGTCATTTTACACGTACAGAAAATGGGGTTTGCAATACTTGCACGAATTGCTCCTAACTTCTCTTCTAACGTTATATTCCTTTATTAAGGATTGTTTGGTCTCAAATTTTATATAATATTTACCTACGGTAATTCGGTAATTTCTAATGACAGTAAAAATTACAGTAAAAATTGGGGCGTTACATTACTCTCCTTAAAAGAATTTCGCCCTCGAAATTCGTTACCTAAATATCGGGGTATTGTGCTTGCATCTATTCCAGCTCCCATGTAACTTCTTCGGTTTCACCTCGTCCCCATGCTACTTTGATCAAAGGTACGACCTTATTTCTTAACTGCTTAACTCCTTCAACGATTCTCGTGGGTGGTAAGTTAAATGTTAGGTCATCTCTTAATTGTACATGTTCTGGCTCTAGTACATGACTTGGGTAAGAATGATATTCCTTAACTGGGAGACATGGAAAACATCATGAAGGTTGGACAAACTTCTGGGTAAGGCTATACGGTAGGCTCGATCCTATTTTGTAAGGATTTCAAACGCCAAGAAATCTGGGCTCAATTTCTTCACTTTCATTGCTCGGCCTATGCATATGGGGGTGATTCTTAGGAACACATGGTCCCTTCTTGAAAATCTAGCGGTTTTCGTCGCTTGTCCGCATAGTTTTCTGTCGACTTTGAGCATAAGAATTTTATCCCTGATTTTCTTAATTTGTTCCGTTGTTTCTCACAATATTGTTCAAGTAGACTTTGCTCTCGGGCTCATACCAACATAGGTGATTGACACTTCCGTCCATAGAGGGCCTCGTATGGTGCCATACGATACTTGCATGATAACTTTGTTATATGAATCAAGGTACTTATCCCAACTCCTCTTTGATCTAAAACACATGCCCTCAACATGTCCTCCAAAGTTTGGATAGTTCTTTCAGATTAACCGTCCTTTGGGGGTGATAAGGGTCACACAGCTTTGAACCAAACGCCTTCTGAAAGGCTCCCCAAAACCATGACGTGAATCGCGGATCTCGATTAGAGATTATTGTTGATGGTACTCCATGTAATCTTACTATCTCCTATATATATAGTGCTAACCTATCCAAGGAATAAGTCACCTTAATAGGTAAAAAGTGGGCTGATTCAGTCAACCGATCCACTATTACCCAAATGGCGTCATGATTCGCTTGGGTCCTTGGTAGTCCATTACAAAATCCATGGAGATACTATCCACTTCCATTCAGGGATTGATAGGGGTTGCAACATTCCAAAAGGTTTTTGGTGCTCAATCTTCACCTTTTGACACACCAAGCACTTATTCACCCATGTGCACACATCCTTCTTCAATCCTGGCCACCAGAACATCTTCTTCAAATCTTGATACATCTTGGTGGCACCGGATGAAGGGTGAAATGACTCTTATGGGCTTCCTCCAAAATATCCTTTCGGAGGTCACCACTAGCAGGTACACATATACGACCTTCAAACCTCCATAAACATTCCCTTGGGTAAAACCTTTCAACTCTCAGCTCTCCTGCCTCTAAGGTCTCTTGAAATTCTATCTTTCCTTTGGGCTTGAGCAATTCTTTCCTTGAATTCACTTGTCACACTAAGGTGACAAGCTCTTATGCCCTTAGTGGTCAAGGTCATCCTAGGTTTAGGTCTCAAATTGCTCAATTAACTCAATCTCCTTCACCATCAACGGGACACTTGTAAGGATTTCCTACTTAGGGCATAAGCTACAACATTAGCTTTACCTGGATGATAGTTTAACCCGAAATCATAATCTTTTAAAAACTCCATCCACCTTCTTTGCCTCATGTTTAGCTCTTTTTGATCAAAGAGATATTTCAAACTCTTGTGATGAAAACACCTCAAACCTCACTCCGTATAAATGGTGTCTCCAAATCTTTAGAGCAAACACGACGCGGCTAACTCAAGGTCATGGGTGGGGTAATTTGCCTCATGTGGCTTGAGTTGTCTTGATGCATAGGCCACCACTTGCCTATTTTGCATCAGTACACAACCCAAACCTTTCTGAAGCATCACAGTACACTTCAAAAGGCACATAGGGTCGGGTGATCTAAAACGGGGTTGAGGTTAGCTTGTGTTTCAGCTCTTGAAAGCTCTTTTCACACTCGAGGGTCCATGAAAAAGGGGTGTTTTTCCTAGTTAGCTTGGTCAGGGGTAGGGAAATCTAGGAAAATCCCTTGATAAACCGACGGTAATAACCAGCTAAACCCAAAAAGCTCCTTACTTCAGTTCCGTGGTTGGTCTTTCCCAGTTTACAACCGTTTCCACCTTACTAGGATCTACAGCAATTCCTTTCTTAGATACTACATGCCCTAAAAATTTCACCTCATCTAACCAGAATTCACACTTAGAAAGCTTGGCATATAGTTTCTTTTCCTTCAGGATTTCCAGTACTATAGTTAGGTGGCGTTCATGCTCCTCGTGGGTCTTAGAGTAGATGAGAATGTCATCTATAAAGACAACCACAAACTGATTAAATAAGGTCTAAAGATCCTATTCATGTAATCCATAAAAATTCCGGAGCATTGGTTAATCCAAAGGACATTCCTCCAAACTCAAAATGGCCGTATGGGTACGAAAGGCCGTTTTTGGTATATCTTCATCTCTCACCCTAATTCTGGTGGTAACCTGACCTCAAATCAATCTTAGAAAACACTGCCCTTTAAGCTGGTCCATCAAGTCATCTATCCTAGGCAAAGGGTATTTGTTCTTCACTGTCACTTTATTCAATTGCCTATAGTCAACACACATCCTCATACTCCCATCCTTTTTCTTCACAAACAACACAGGGGCTCCCCAAGGTGACGCACTAGGTCTAACAAACTTTTTCTCCAATAAATCCTCCAATTGAGCTTTTAACTCGGTCAACTCTAATGGGGACATCCTGTATGGGGCTATGGATATGGGACCTGCACCGAAGCAATTCTATGGAAAACTCTATCTCTCTCTTGGGGAAACTCTGGTATCTATTCTGGAAATACTTCGGGATAATTTCTTACTATCGGTATCTATCGATACTTTGCTCAAAGTCTACATAACTAGCGGCTAGGAAAATATAACCTTTACTCTCACCCTTACCAGTCCATTTCTAGCGTTATGTAAAGACTTATGGGTTTCTTAGGTCTAATGGGAAGGAAGAAAGTAATGGTTTTCTCATAAGGTTTAATAGTACACGGTTGGCTTCAAGCCAATCCATGCCAAGAATCACATCTAAACCTTGCATGGGTAAGCAAATGAGATCTAAAACAAATGATCTATTCTCAATAACAAAATGGCAATCTAAACAACATTTACAAGTCCTAACAGGTTTTCCGTAGGGTAGAAACAATAAGGTCAAAAGGAAGCTCAGTTATATGCAAGTTAAGGGTTTTAACACACGAGTGGGAGATAAAAGAATGGGAAGCGCAGAATCATCCAGTACAATTAAGTTTCTACCATACATATTACACTTACCTTCCACGAGATTTCGTGACTTTGTCGTTTCTTCAACATTAACGGTGAATACCCTTCCTTGGTATTCCTGGCTTGGGATTGGGGGTTGGCGGGTTCCTTTCTCTGCATTCTCGGGAGTAATGACCTGGTTTTCACACCGGTAGCACATGTTTGTTCCGGCTCGACATGGCATGCTCCCATGATTCTTGCCGCACTTGGGACATTCCATGGATGGCACGGGTCGTGGAGGTGCCTGGACCTCTTTGTGGTGCTTTCCCTTTATTGTTATTATTGTTGTTGTTGCGATTGTTGGGGTTATTATAGCGGTTGTTGTTGTTGTTCGGTCTTCCTTGATGAAAGTTCCTTTGTGGCACTTGTGATCTTGATTGATGTGGAAATAGGTCGATTTTGCCTCTTGAATGTTGACCTTGAGGTGTCAGCTTTTGATGACATTCTCAGACTTTGAAGTACCCAGCTTCTCCCTTCTTCAATGATGCAGCATTTGTTGACTAAGGTAGAGAAATCCCTGATTTCCAAGTGCGCAACCTCCACATTAAGTTCTCCTTTAACCCTGACTCGTATTTAATGCATTTCCAATACTCATCAGGGTTACCTTGGTACATCCTTGAGAACTTAATGAGTTCCTCAAATCTGCAGGTATCCTGAGCCACATTCATATTCCCTGGACAAGTTGCATGAATTCAATGTCCTTAGCATTTCTAACCAACTCGGAAAGTACTTCTCATAAAAATGGACCTTGAATAATTCCCAATCAATGTCCACTTCGGTTGCCTCAGGAGTCTTCGAACACCGTCCAGAAGCTGGCATCACCCTCAAGCATGTGGGTGGCAAAAGTGACCTTCTGCTCCTCGGAACATGGAACTACAGCAAAGACCTTCTCAATATTCCGAATCCATTCATCTGCTACATTAGGATTCAGGGTCCCTTGAAAACAGGTGGATTCGCCTTACAAAATTCCCGAAACGAGCATGTTCGGGAATTTCATGTCCTTGATTCGCATTAGCTTGGCGATCTTGATCCATTCGATCCATCATCATTCTCATTGTCCTTGCCACATCAATGCTTCAGCGGTCTCATTGTTTCTTCTATCTTGCCGCGTTCCTAGTCTGTTGTCGACGTGCCATTGGTCCCTATACACACAAAACGGCAACACTGAGGTGATCAGGCTCAACATTCCATGCAAAGTGAGCAAGTTACCATGGCACGTGCAACATCAGAGTCATGCATCTCTAATCCTCAAGCTCATCCTAATGATAAACATATACACATGACATTTCTAACGTAGTATGCTTTAGAAGCATAGCCAGTCCAATCCTAAGGCTAGATAGAACTACTCTGATACCAAAATGTAACACCCTAATAATTAACCCAATACACCTAGGCGGATCTGATTAATTACTAGACTTTACTCTTTCCTTCAGTTCCTTAATCATGCTTTGAAAATACTTAGTGAAATTACGAGCCATTTTTTTTAAACATAATTGAAAATGTGAGCCGCGCTTAACGTGAATGATTTAGCAAAATTTAAAAGACACATAGGAATTTACAAACATCACATCATAATATATTGGCTCCATCATCCAGCATCCATAATTACATATCATATAGATATTTTGCCTACCAACAGAATAAGACTAAGTGTAGGCAATCTAATAAAACATAAATAATATATGGATGGAAGGACATCCATTAATGGCACCTAGTAATAACACTCAGGGATAGGGATAGATATATGAAATATACGAGTGAAACTCAGGATTCAAGTTCAGCTATCGTGAGCCTCAATGTGATTCACGAACGCTTCCTTATTTTCTGAAGACGAGATGGAAAGAAAAATAGAGGGAGTGAGAAACTTATAAAAAGAATCTCAGTAGGGTACTCACCTCATGATGCATTGTGTCATCATCATCGTCCCCAGGAACCTCGGGTTATTATGAAATAGTGAGCATGCTAAGATTGATTTATTAAGTTCGAAAATATACTTTCCGAGGTCGTCGTTTTAATCATGCGTCTTATAATGCATCATAAACTTAGCATGTCATGTTTATAATGAACTTTTCCTTTCATATATAATAACATAGTTATGCATAAAATCACATCATATTCCTCATCATCATTTCATAATACTATGCATAGCAGAATATCATATTTCTCATCATCATCTCATAAATACTATGCATAGCAGAACATCATATTCACATAATGCATTTACTTAGTTTCTTAGGTGACTTAAAGTTACTTTCATCATCATTTTCTTGGGCCACCCTATACTCCACCCTTTTGGGAGTAATCTAGGTTATGAGCTCATACCTTGCTAGTCGTTACCAGCACATACTTATCCCTTGATAAGTAAAAATTCGCTCTACCCTTTTGAGAGAACAGACTGGGGCAAGAATCACCTTTTCACCGCCTATAGTTTGATTGGTCCAAAGGATCATTTTCTCATATATTTTGAGTCACCTTTAAGTCTTTGCATGTTATATCATAATACAATTCTTCATTCATAATCATCATAACATTTTCTCATTTATAGTCTTATGCAGAAATAATATATACCAACTGTAATCATGCATCTGGAGATTCCAGGAAAGAGAGGTGGGTCACAATGGACACGCTTAAATACCAAATCTTTCCTTAGCCAGAATCTTTCCAAATTGCACTCTTAAGTAATATACTTTCTTCCAGGAACAGAATATGTCTTTATTTCATGCATAAGTTTTCATTGTTTGCAACAACAACTATAACATACAAACAGGGAAGCAATCAATGACACCAAATTCTTAATAAGCATCAAATCACATTTTAAGTACACATAAATTAATAGCTTCCCATAAAATTCTTACAAAGTTTTAAAACTCTTTTAAAACTAATTCCTTTTGTTAAACTTGAAAGAAGTCATAGGACTTTAGGCCTAAATTAACCATGGGACCGATTTATAACTTGAAAGAATGTTCATAATTAAATCTTTCACTTAAGATAAAAGGAGCAAGTCTTGAGCTTTAGAGATTTAGGTGACATCTTTGAATTATTACCATGCTATGCAACCATATTTTAATCTTATCTTTATAAGGTGATAGCTTGGAATTATAAACATGATATGCAATTCCATTTCTTTATCTTTAAGATTTAAGGTGATAACTTGAAAATTAAACATGATGCAAGAACTTGTAATATAAACATGATGCAAGAAGCTGAAGGCGTAACAGGACCAGAGGGAGAAGAGAATCTTAAGCAACCGGAGCGCGTAGCTGCATAGGACCGGTGAGGGAGATGAGAATTACATTTTTTTTAAGCTCCAATTCTTTATCTTTATAAGGAAGAAGAACTGAAAATGAAAACTTAAAAGAAAGCTCATGAAAACATCATTTTTGAGCTAGAAACATAACTTGTCTTAGCATAAAATGAACTTAGAAACACCTCCCTACCTAATTTGATTTGAAAGAAAGGAAGAGAACTTGGTTTCCTTGAGTGAAATGAAGCAAAATATCCTTGAAAAGCTGAAGGGAGAATTCAACCAAGAGAAAGAAAGAAAGAAAGCTTTTGGTGCTCCTAAGACTAGAATTTGTGTAATTTATGAACTAAGCATCTAAACTATCTTCAAGCATGCCTATTTATAGAGATTTTGTAGCTCATAAATGGACAAAGGAAGGAAAGAAATCTGACCAAAAATTAGAGGAAAAAAAAATAAGGAAGAAAAATCATTTTGTTTGGTGGCTTAAAACATGGAATCATGTTTCCATGTTTTCATGATTCTTTGTTTTCATTCTTTGGATTTTTGTGTAATAATTTTCTGACTTATTACTCAATAATTTCGTGCATTACAGCCTTGTGGAAGAGGATTTTGTGTGTTCCATGTATTTTTTAGGTGTAGGCAAGGAATTCATGCAATTTGAGAATTTACGGTTAAGGGTTTAAGTGAATTACTAAGCAATTTGGGTGTTTTAAGCAATTTTAGGTTCTAATCAATCTAAATAAATAATTTTGACTCTAGATTAGTAATTAGAATTTAATAAGCTTTAATTTGAGCCTAATATTGTTTAGGTTTCGTTAGACAAATCGAAAATCTCAAAATTTGCAAAACTACAAACGAAAGGGGCAAAAACGTCATTAACCCAAACAGGGACCATCGGACTTAACCAAAGGTCATTCATAACTTAAAAACACCTTTTAAAATATTTTAGTGAGGTTCAACTAGTCGGCACACAAATGGAGTTAAAACGCGGGCGTTTTGGTCATTTCGCGTCGGAACTCAAAATTGAGATTCTTCTACTCTATTAACACACATAGCACAAACAATCCTTTATTATTCTCAAAACATCCCCTTGAGGACGGGTGGGGTCCACGATCCTCATTTTCGAGTAAAATAACCTCAGGGGCATTTTGGTCATTTTACACATCCAGAAAATCGGGGTTTGCAATGCTTGTACGAATTGCTCCTAACTTTTCTTCTAACATTATATTCCTTTATTGAGAATTGTTTGATCTCAAATTTTATATAATATTTACCTACGGTAATTTGGTAATTTCTAATGACAGTAAAGATTACGGTAAAAATTAAGGCGTTACATAACCAATGGTTAATCATGGCTTAAAAACACCTTTTAAAACATTTTAGTGAGGTTCGGCTAAGTCGACATGCGAAAGGTTAAAACAACCGCATGGACGTTTTGGTCATTTAATACGTTAGAGCTCAAAATTATGATTCTTCTCCTCTATTAACACACATAACACAAATAATCCCTTATTATTATCAAAACATCCCCTTGAGGGGTGGGGCCCACGATCCTCATTTTCTGAGTAAAATAACCTCAGGGGCATTTTGGTCATTTTACACATAGAAAATTAGGGTTTGCAATACTTACACGAATTGCTCTTAACTTCTCTTCTAACGTTATATTCCTTTATTAAGAATTGTTTGGTCTCAAATTTTATATAATATTTACCTACGGTAATTCGATAATTTCTAATAACGTAAAAATTATAGTAAAAATTGGGCGTTAAGTCACAAAGACAGATCATCTATAAATGAGATGTTGAGCCTCCAAAGAACAAGAAGAATGTAACACCCCAACAATTATTTAAAAATTAATTTAAGATTTGTTATTCGTAATTTCAAAAATTTAATAATATAACAATGATGAAGGTGGCCCAACGGACCTATAAAAAAAAAATTTAGGCCAGTGAATAGTAACCTTGCGGTCCAGGCAAGGAAGCTAAACCCTAGATTCGGGACCAGGAAATGGGAGATTGTGAAAAGAGAGGGTTAAGGTTAGAAATAGTTAGAAATAAGGATTGTATACCTGAATTTAATTTTCGGGTAATATCGGTACAATTGTGTGACATTTTACCCGTTCGGTAAAATTTCGTGTGCGATTTTTTAATACCGAAAGATATTTCCATTACCACCAATGGATAATATCCATCTATTTAGGACATGTGGAAGGCCAAGTTTTAATCTTGGAATCCAAGATTAAATCTTAGCCATCCATTTTGCTTTATCACAAAATATCTTTATACATCCATTATAAGATCAACACATGTTCCAATCTTCTTCAAGAAGCCAAATCCTCCTTTATTAAGCTTCATTTTCGTGCAGCCTTCAAGGAGAGAAGAACCAGCCACCATTTTCATCCTCTTAAGCTTCACTTTGAGTTCTCAATCCATAAATCCTAAGCTAGGGTTGTTAAAGTTTCAAGATTCCTTTACTAAACTTCATCTACACCTCAAGCCCCACAAATCTAACCGATTGGGATCCTTGTTCCTCACAAACCCTACCTTGCTACCTTACTCTCACTGTGTTAGAGAAGAGTTGGGTTTGATTTGGAGAGCTTTGGAGTGGAAGGAAGCTATGTTAAAGCATCTTAGGGCCAAGGAGCCATTAAGACATTCCAAGTAGGGTTTTTGTTGCCTTTCTTCGTCAAATTTCTCTGATCTGTTTTGGGTTGAGCTAGGTCTGAAATTTCTGGTTGTATTGATTGATATTATGTTGATATTGATGTATTAATTTTGGTGTTGTGTTTGGATGGTGTTAGAAAATAGTTTTTATCAAAAGAAGTTTGGACTATGCTCCTGGATTTTCAGTTTCCTGCAGGCAGCAGTGGTGCACAAATTTTCTAGTATATTTGTGGGTGTTTTCATGAGCTATAAAAATTATATGTTGGATTTACATCTTGAATTAACTACATGAATTTTCTTGGATGTTGAATTTAAGGTTTACTACCTCAAAAAAATCAGAAACCGAAATGAGACTGATGCTGCCTGAAATGTTGAAACTGAAGCAATAAAGTTTCCTGATTTTATTACCATAGCAAATGATTGAATTAGTCCTTGAAATTTTTACATGAAGTTAATAACATGTTGAAGTATACCTGTAAATTTTATTGTGCATTGATTCAATCATTTGCTAGGGTTAAAAATGATGAGAACTCTGGTTAAGCTTGAATTGGTGGTCCCTAACCACTGAATTTGTACAATTTATTGAGGGAGCTAGAGACCTCCATTTGTGTTTAAATTTTCATGGAACGTTGGAGACACATTGAAGTTTTCTTGAGAATTTTTATAGCCTCTGAATTAATTGTTTGATGTGCAAATAAATTATGCTATGAACATGTGCAATCTGCCATTATGCTGAGAATGCAACAATGCTTTGAATGGATAAAGCAATGACATTTTAGTATGACATGAATACTTAATGCTAACTTTTTGGCTATATGACTTGTGACATATGAAGGCATGCTAGACAATTTGAAAGATTGATTTATGAGATACAAATGAGAATTGCACTGTAAATGAGTGCCTGTACATGCTTTATGCATGCATTGTAAAAAGAAAAGTGAATGATATGTTGAACTAAGTTCTATAGCCACGAGAAACATGAGATCCTCTTTGACTTGTTAAGGGAAAATAAAGAAACATGAGATCTTCTTCGACTCATCAAGGGCAAATAGAGAGGGACGAGATCCTTTTCGACTTGTCGAGGGCAAATAGGGAGCGGTGAGATCCTTTCGACTTGTCAAGGGCAAATAGAGAGGATGAGATCTTGTTCGACTTATAGAGGGAAAATAGAGATATATGAGGTCCTCTTCAATTTATCAAGGGCAATGAAAGATAATTTCCCTATATTCGATATATTCATATTTGTATCATATCAAATCATTTTAATTGACATTATTTACTATGAATTTGAGCTTATGGTAAATATGTACAAAGTGATTGATTCTTAAAAACAACCCATTTCGGAAGTATGATTTGAAACTTTAAAAATGAACCGTTAATACATATTGCATGATCACATTTTTCTAATAAACTGAAATGACTGGGGCGATGACGATGACATTATAAGTGTGTAACGGGGAGTTGCACTCCTGAGAATTGTGTAATTCTCATCCCTATATATTTGTGTTTTCGTGTCGCCTTCAGGTTAAGCTAGAGGACTACGATGCTAATACACCAAAGAACTCAAAATGGCGATAGTGTAGTAGTTAATGTTTTTATTATGTTCCACTTAGTATAATAGATGCCTATGTAAATGTATTAGAGAATAGATATGTACTAACGCTCCTCTGAGCTTCCTTTTGTACTTAAATATGTATTCAATAAATGTTGTGTTTTCTTTGTAATATGTTTTATTAGAATTGCGTTTAGTTATTATATACGTTAATCGAGCTTGCTATAGATACTTAAGAAAGGTTCGCTAATTAATAAGTAACGACTCTCAAGTACGATGTCATGGCTTAAGGATGGAGTTGTACTAGGGAGGATGTTACAAAGAACATTACATAGTGCTGATACGTTGCAAAATTTTCTCCTCATCTTTATTGTGAAGTCCATTACATCTTGTAATCAGTTTCCTAGCTTGTAAAATCTTCTTTCTACATCCTTAAGATCTTACGTTCTTCCTAGGAAGAATCATTAGAAAGAAGTCATTCGAGTTTCCAGATCCATTTGTTGTATATATTAGGAAACTTGAGTGTAGGTTAGTTTGAGTGGCAAATCCAAACACAAACCTCTTGTAACCTCAATCTAGTAGTGATCGATGTGAGATAGCTTGAAGAGGCTAAGATAAAACTACTTGCAATGTGAGGTAAGAGATTCTTGCTGGTCAAGTTTACCTTGGAGAGGCTAGTACAATACTACTTTGTTTAGCTTAGAGAGCTGATTAAAGACTACTTGATTTAGCTTGGAGAGGTTGGTGAATAACTACTTGATTTGTGATAGTAGGGTTGTCTACTAGTCACGGGTAAAAGCTGAGAATGCTACTGCAAAAACTATCCTATTTTCTTGTTGAAAAAGGTTTAGTGAAACTCAATGATGATTGAGACTGATGTAGGCTTGGCAAACCAAAATACTATAGGATTCTTTTTCCTATTCTCTTACATTCCCTTCTAAGTTTATCTTCTAATATCTCCTTGAAGTTTGTCTTATTTGCTCTTCTAACGCTATAGTTCAGAAAGTCACTTCTAATGTCCTGACTATTTCCACTACACTTCAAGCTTAACACTTGATGGTATTTTGTTTAAGTTTTCAGAAGCAAAATATTTCTTGTAAAGCATAGCACAATTCAACTCTCATTCTCGTGTGCTTTTCTACATTTAGAATTAAATTAAGGAAATTAAAGTGGATAATTCCATATTTATATATAAGACCCTAAAATCACCAACTACCCTTCATTTCTCTATATAGATCCACTGACTCACCATCACAATTTCCTCCTCCAAATTCAATTCACAATCCCACTCATCATCCGCCCATTTTCAACTTCCATTCTCAATTTTCTTATTCTTTTGCTTATGTCAACACCCAATTTTTTTGATTCAGTCAGAAAAAAGTTTTTTGGACAAAAAATATTTCTTTAAAAACAAAAAAACTTTAGTCCATGTTGAATAATTTGTCTAGGCCCAAAACTCAAAACAAAAAAAAAAAACAAAAATTAAAAAATGGAAAAGCTGAAAAAAAATCAAAATCTTTCTAACAATTATTCCTTTTAAGGTTTTATTCATAATTCATTGACTGATTTTAATCTGATTTATTGTGTCAATTAGTTTGATTTTATTTCTTTAATTAGTATCAAGTTAAATAATTATTTCATTAATTACATTGGGGTAAAAAATGTTTATAAATAGTTATTATTAGTCAATTAAAAAGGGGACCAAAATTAGGGGAAACCACTCACAACAAAAGTCACCATTTAGTCGCCTTCCTTTTCTTCAGAATCCACCATCACTAATCACTCATCACCATCAGGCTCCATCATAACCGAAACCACCAACTAAGAATATATCAGCCTTCTAGTCACCTTCATCCCCTTAAAACCAACATTGCACCACACCACCATCCATATTCACCATCATAATCCTCAGCGATAAATTACCAACAAGCATTCCAAACTAGAAACGCTTATCCTGTGACCCCATCCCAAGCACCGTTATCCTAGTCAAGGTCCTCATGTCGTGTTATCATAGGCTTAGGAATGAGTTTCTTTAATTTCCATGTTGTTTTATTTTAATAACCTTTTTTTATCTTATTATTATTAATTTATTTTCCCTTCTTTTGATCTTAGTCATCAAATTATGTTCTTATCATGTTGAACTGAGCCAGTTGGGTAGACCCTTAGGCCATTTTGAGCATTTGGTCATTATGCCTTTATTCAAAAATTCAAAAACTATTTTAGTTTTCTCTCATTAGGATTTTAGGATTTAGATTTAGTTCCTCTTGCTTTTGGTCTTGCAAATATTTTTGGTCTATGTCAATGGCTAATTTTTTTTATTATTATGAATTTAAAGCATAAAATAATGTGTTCAATCTTTTTTGTCCGTTCAACAGTCAATAGTTATGACTAGAATCCGGTACTTTCTTCATAACTATTGAATTGTAAGGGTTTCCTGAGTAGCCTAGTGCTACCTTGAATCCTATGCAAAAATAGATTTTATTTTTTCAATTAATCTTTTTCAAAAAATAAAATTAACTCAACACACACTTGTTTTTTAGAATAAATATGTGACTTTGAATTCGTTATTGTACCAAATGATACGTAGGAGCAGATATTTTTTGTTAAGTCAAAATTAAATTTTCCTAAATTTGTTTGCTTTTCTTTTGTAAATTTTTATTATTAAATTTTGTAAATATTTTTTAGACATTAATTTTTTAGGCAAATAAAATTATTAATGTTATTTTAATTTTGCACAACAAACTTTGGATAACCGTCATAGGATGGATGTATTAGGGGTGTAGTAGGATTAAGTTTCCACCCTTTCCTAATCATAATTTATAAACCCAATTTTAGCTTAAAAGGACTAGTTTTGCCAAATTAAAAGTGTAACACCCGAAAATATTATTTAAAAATTAATTTGAACCTTCTTAGTGTAAATTTAAAAAAGCGAGTTTTAGTAATGATGAGGAATCCAACAGATTTGTAAAATAAATAAATAAATAAATAGTAACCTTACGGCCCACGGCCCATAGGAAGCTAAAACCCTAGAACGGGGGCTAGGAGATGTCTAGAGAAAAAAGAGAGAGTTAAGGTTAGAAATAGTTAGAAATGAAGATTTTATACCTGGAATTAATTTTTAGGTAATGTTTGATTAATCGAGTATGGTGTTTTACCCGTTGGAAAATTTTCGTACGATTTCTAACACCAAAAGATAATTTAATCTTTACAATATGATAATGCTTACTTTTTAAAGCCAAGTGGATGGCCAAGATTTAATCTTGACTAACAAGATTAAATCCTAGCCATCCATTCCATTGTTTCTTTTTAAAAAAGAAAAGAAATACACTTGACTACATAAATGCTACTTTATCCTAAGATATATTAAAAGCACCAAACCTTATCACCCTTGAAGCAACATTCTTGGCCAAGTTTCTTCATTCTTCAGCCTTCATGTTTTTCTTTCACAAACCCAAAAATCTTGCTTCCATGGTCTCATAATCTAAAGCTCAAGTCAATAAAATTACAAGCTTCTTTCACAAAACTTTATCCATTCCTCATAATCATCAAAAATAACTGATTGGAATTTTGATTCCTCACTAACCTCTACCTTGAAATATCATATACCTCTGTTATAAAAGGATTAAGGGCTGTTTTAGAAGGTCTTGAAGGAAGAAAACCACTTAGAAGAACCAAGAGAAGTGGAAAGATCTTCTAGTAACAAGTAGGGCTTTATTTGTTTTTTTTTCTTTTAAAATTTGTTTTTAATTTGTTTTGATTGGTTTGGCTAGAAACTCTGGTTATATTGGTTGATGATAGATATATATTGATGTGTTTAAATTGGTGGAGTGTTTGGATGAGGTTAGAAAATCATTTTTGTCAAAAGAAGTTTTGACTAGGTTGCTGGAATTTCGATTTTATCTCAGGTAGCAACTAATCATGATTTTTCTAATATATTGATAGGTATTTTTATGAGCTATAAAAATTATATGTTGAAGCTAACATCCTAAGCTAATCTCATGAATTTTCTTAAGCTCTGTTTTGGAATTTTACTACTTAAAAAAAAAAAAAATCAAGAATCGAAACTATACCTATGCTGCCTAAATTGTTGGAGCTGAAGCCGAATTTGTCTAATTTTGTTACCATAGCAAATGATTGATTTTTTTTATATGGTGTTTGAAACATCTTAAGGTTTAACCATGATTTTTATTCTAAATTGATTTAGTCATTTGATAGGATTAAAGATTATGGAATTCTGGCTTTGACCTGAGATTAGGTGGTCTCTAATCACCAAATTTGTCTAATTTTGTTAATATAGTTAGAGAATGATTCTTGCTCTGAAATTTTTTCAGGACCTTGGGGACATATTTTAGTGTCTTGGAGAATTTTTATAGCCTTTGAAATGGCAATTTGATATGAAAAATAAATTTTGCTACTTGAGTGAAAAATTTACCAATGTGCTAGAATTGTGATAATGCCTTGAATTAATGATACAATGACTTTGATTCAAGTATGAGGTGTATGAATGCATGCTATGGACTTTAAAGATTGTTTTATGAG
Source organism: Dalbergia oliveri (assembly GCA_030441495.1). Lineage (NCBI taxonomy): Eukaryota > Viridiplantae > Streptophyta > Magnoliopsida > Fabales > Fabaceae > Dalbergia > Dalbergia oliveri. The sequence continues at coordinate 22,427,854 of JAMLFY010000003.1, forward strand.
GAATGAATGAATGATATATACATGTTTGAAGCATTATGAAATCAGAGATTTATGCTAATGCATATAGGAATGTGATGCCGATATATGTGAGCTTGAGGATGATGTATGTGTTGAGTGAAGAATGAAATCCCCTTTAGTATGTTAAGAGCATGGAAGATCCCCTATAGTATGTTAAGGGCACGGAAAGATCCTTTATAGTATGTTAAGGGCACAAAAAGATCCCCTATAGAATGTTAAGGGCATGAAAAGATCTTCTTTATTATGTTAAGGGCACGGGAACATAGGAATGATGTATATGAGATGCCCTTCGATATACCAAGGGCACTTATAGTTGAGAATGGAATCCTGTGATATTGAATTGTATGACATGTGTATATTAAGTGATTGAATAATAAAAAGAAACTCACTTCAGAAGAATGTCTTTTAAACTTTAAAATGAACCTTTGATATACGTTACATGCTCACATTTTTTTCTAATAAACGAAGTGGCTGGGACGATAATGATGACATGGATTTTAGTATATGTTTTAGGGATGCCTTACTGAGAATTTTAGAATTCTTACCCCTATGTGTTTGTGTTCCCATGTTGTTTCCAGGTTGATCTAGTGGATAACGAGGTAGTTGTAGGAAGGATTAAATTGGAATTGCGTAGTTTAGTAGTAGAGGCTAGTATATGTTGTACTTAGTTATATGTATAGGTCTGAATATAAAAGATAACAGATGTGTATTAAAGCTCATAGAAGAGCTTCATTTTGTACTTGACGTTCTATTAAATAAATACTTTGTTTCTTTGCTATATATTTTGATAGAACCATGAATTACTTACTACACGATTCAACCGATTGCTATAGATAATTAAGAAAGGTCGCTACTTTATAAGTAACAACTCCTAAGTATAATGTCATGACTTTAGGATGATGTTGTACTTGGGAGGATGTTATAAAAATGGTTTTCTAATTTTTACCATAAATAAAAATTGGTGGCAACTCTTGAAAATCATTGAAAACCTTTGAAAAATATTTTTCCTCATTGTGGCACCCTCAAGGACGTTGTAACAATTTGGTGACTTTATTGGGGAAAGTTTATGGTCAAGCCTAATGAAGTGAGTTGTGCAAAAAAAATTATAACTTCAATAATTTTTTTCCCTAACCAAATTTAGTTTATCTTTTGTTTCCTCCTATTTCTAAATAATTGTTTGATTCTTTTGATAAATAATTATTTGATTGTGATTTGTAAATAATTGCGTATCTTACCTGTAAATAAGTGATTTACTTGCCTTGTCATTAAAACCTTAGGGTAGAGGACTTGTCATTTATTTTTTGTACATATCTTTTGGCTTTATTCTCACACACATTTCTCTATCACTTACGTCACACACTATTTGGGCTCTATACCTGAGCTTGTGCTACTCGAGGCTTAGGAGGGGTCCTAACATTGTCACTGAGGAGCTTTATGCCCACTTGGCATTTGTTGAGACACCACTTAGATTGTTACTAGTTTTGTGAATTAATCATGTTGAGAGGGTTCATCCTTAATTATGATCAGTTTATAAGCTAGGTTCTTATCTCTTGAGATGAGAGCAATCTTGGAACTGTTGACCTTTAAAAGTCTAGATTTGTCCCATTAGCCATGTATTGATAGAGTCACCTAAAAGTTTAGGTACAAATGTAACCATTTTTTTTTTATAAATAAGCACTTCCAAAAAAAAATCTTTTTATATCCATAATACAAAACTTTTTTCAAATCCATAGGCTTCACATTCATGTTTCCTCCCAAAAAAGAATAAAAAGATTTTTCATCCTGTCTTCTTTTATTGAAAAAAATTTGATTGAAAAATTCAAATGCTAAGTTGATGTTATTTCTTTCCAATTTCTCAAATTACTTGTAACATCCTAATATTTAACTAAACACGCCTAGGATGTATTTAAGTTAATTATTAGTTATTACTCTTTTGTTCTAGTTCTTAATTTAAACTATTGGAAATACTTTAATGAAATTACGGGTAAATTTTTTTGAAACTTTGAAAACAAAACGTGAGCCATGCATACATCAGCAGAAATCATCACTTATCTTGCACATATGGAGAAGAAATAAAAATGAGCCACATACGTGCACAACAATCACATGAACATAATCACAACACCATATATAATTATAACATAAGTATTAATCATTTCACATCACGCGCCAAGATATGCTACTAAAGAGATATCATTCCCACTAACAAGGTTAAGTTAAGTACAGTAATTCAAGATGAAACAATATGCAAATGAACATAAATTAAACTAGCATAAGATCTTCCTCTCACTACTCGTGCTCAAAGCGCCTAGAATAAAAACCATGGATCAACTCATCTCGTGTGGCATAAAGTCTCGTGGGTCGAACATTGGCACCTCGGCGAGGACGGGTAGCGCCTCTACGTGTAGGCACAACTCCTCTCATAGGCTGCATGACCATAGTCTCTCCATCAAAGTCACTTCCCACCTCCATATGGACAGGGGCAGACCTCTCTGAAGGGTGACAGGAGGATAGATCCTCCTGAGAGGTTCAACCATGACCCAAGTAGAATGAGGTGGTGACCAGGGTGTGTAATCAGAGAAGTTTCAGAGACGCGAGTGAGAGTGGAAATTGTTGAGCATGCGGCGTGAACGCTCAAAGGCGAGACCATTCGAAAAAAGGGCAGTAGGGGAAAACAGTTGCTAGAAACGGGGTGCGTGAGGGACGATCCATAAAGACGTACAACGAACTGTACAATGACCCACAAAATGATAGGACCTTGATCGAGTCATAGTGCATTTCCCACATTGGGGCATCAGCAAAGATCCAAATGTCACCATCAACCTTTGAAGACTAGATGGAAAAAAAGAAGAGGGAATGAGAAACTTATAAAAGAATCTAGTAGAGCTTTCACCTCCTAATGTGTTGTGTCATAATCATCGTCCTCAGGAATCTTGGATTCATTATGAAAATATGAGCATGCATAAGGTTCATTTATTAATTTCCAAATACCATTTAGCTGAGTTTCATATCTTTTAGCATGAATCTTAATGTCATGGATGCATCATACTGTATCATGAATGCATGTCAATACTATATGCCAATTACCATAAAAATCATAACCAATGTACATGATATAATGAGCATAAATCTTTCTAACATGATTTCTCCTCATTATTCCTTTAGGTGACTTAAATTTCTTATTCTCCTTGTGGGCCGTGTATTTTTCTCCTATTGAGAGTTCTAGGTTATGAGCTCATACCTAACTAGTCGTCACTAGTTTATACTTATCCTCGGATAAGCTAAATTCCCGACTCCTAAAGTGTGGGTTAGGGGGCATAGGAACACTTTTCATAACCATTAATACTTGGAGTCTAAAGGGTCCTCTCTGATCACCTCTTATAACCTTTAATTTGGAAGTCTAGAGGATCATTTTCATGTGTCTTATGTTACTTTAATATAGGCATGTTAAATTTAGAGATGCAGTGTGAGCATGTAATCATAATTTTATCATAACACATATCATATTTATAACTTTCATATATCGTGCATCTTAACAAATCAATCATAGACTCATCATGCCACAATATCCTCACGTCATTGATTCACATATGCATTCACATCTTTTGTACATATTTAATAGGCATATTACCAATCGTCATCTATTAGCAGTAAACATGCTCCTAGCCAATATGCCTGAAATTAAGGATCGGACTTAGATAATGCATATGCTATGCTCAAATAGGATATATACAACATGCTAGAGGCCACATTTTATATAATTCAAAACCAAACATACATAGTTATCAATTCATATTATTTTGCATAGAAACACACTTATTTGCACATTTCTGTCCTGGTAATCAATTACAGAAGCGTAATTCATTACGCAGTTAAATTTTTGAAACAGACATGAATAAGCTACTAGTAATTGATTCCAGAGGGTGGTAACGATTACCAGGACTCCAAAATTTTGAAAACTGAGGTTTTAACACACTTTGAAATGTTCTTTCATTCCAAAACCATTATAAAGCCTTATTCCAATTTCCCCTTAAAATTACACTCAAATTGCTCAAATCAAAACAATCACCTCATCAAAATAATTACATCCTTAATAATTTACATCATAGAAACAAGATTTCAAGCCTCAAAACAAAATAAAACCAACTTCAAACCCAAGATCCTCATAAGGCCAAAACTCATATATTGAATTGTGTCCATAGTCAAAATTCCTATTTAAGATAAAAGAGGTTAAGTCTTTGAGCTTTAGAGGTTTAGGTGATGACTAGAATTATAAACATGCCATGCAGACCTCATTTATAATATTGGTCATTATAAGGTGATAACTTGAGAACATAAATATGATATGCAAGGCTTGAAATATAAATATGATATGCAACTCCATTGTCTTATCTTTAAGATTTAAGGTGATGACTTGAAATTTAAACATGATATGCAAGACTTGGAAAATTAAACATGATGTGTAAGTCCATTTACTTATCTTTAAGAATTAAGGTGATGACTTGAAATACAAATATGATTATGCAAGGCTTGGAAAATTAAATATGATATGCAAATTTATTTACTTATATTTAAGAATTAAGGCGATGACTTGAAATATAAACATGATTAAGCAAAGTGTAACATCCTCCCAAGTACAACCTCATCCTTAAGTCATGGCATCGTACTTGAGAGTTGTTACTTATAAATTTGCGAACCTTTCTTAATTATTTATAGCAAATTGGACGAATCATGTGGTAAATACGTGGTTCTATCAAAATACATATATAGCAAGGAAACAAAGTATTTATTTAGTATAAGTCAAGTACAAAAGGAAGCTCTTCTATGAGCTTTAGTATACATCTGTCTTCACTACGTTTAAGACATACACATACAACTAAGTACAACATAATAAAAACGCTAGCTACTGAAACTCCTCCATCCCATTCCTTTTGTGTAGCACCACATAGTTCTGGATCAACTTGGAGACGACACGGAAACACAAAACCACATAGGGGGTGAATTATACAATTCTCAGTAGGGCATTTCCCAAATACCCAATCATAACATCATCGTCATTGTCCCAGCCATTTCGATTTATTAAGAAAAAGGTGGTCATGCAATTTATAATAACGATTCATTTTTAAAGTTCCAAATCATACTTCCAAGTGGGTTGTTTTTAAGAATCAATCACTTTGTACACATTTATCATAAGCTCATAATCATAGTAAATAATGTCAATTAAAATGATTTGATATGATACAAATATGTGTATACCAAAGATAGGAAAATTATCTTTAATTTCCCTTGATAAATTGAAGAGGACCTCATCTATCTCTATTTTCCCTCTATAAGTCGAAAAGGATCTCATCCCTCTCTATTTGCCCTTGACAGTCGAAAGGATCTCATGTTTCTTTATTTGCCCTTGACAAGTCAAAGAGGATCTCAAGTCAAAGAGGATCTCATGTTTCATATGGCTAGAGAACTTAATTCAATACATCATTCACTTTTCTTTTTCCAATGCATGCATAAGCATATACAGGCATTCATTCACAATGCAATTCTCATTTGTGTCTTATAAATCAATCTTTAAATTGTCTAGCATGCATTCATATGTCACAAGTCACATGACCAAATAGTTAACGTCAATATTCATGTCATACTAGAACCAAAATGCCATTGCATAATCAATTCAAAGCATTGTTGCATTTCTAGCATAATGGCAAATTTCACATGTTCATAGCACAATTTATTTGCATACCAAAAAATTAATTCAGAGGCTATAAAAATTTTCAAGACACCTCAATATGCTCACAAGGTTTCATAAACTTTCGGAGCAAAGAGTTCTCTAATTAGGTTAACCAAATTAGACAATTTCAATGCTCGGAAACCTCAACTTCAGCTTAAACCCGAAATGCATAATTTTTAACCCCAGCAAATGATTGAATCAATTCAAACAAAAAATCAAAGTTATACTTCAAGATGTTATCAGTACTCTGTAAAAATTTCAAAGAAAAAATCAACCATTTGCTATGTTAAAACAAAATTATCAAAATTTGAAGCTTCAAGACTAGAAATTCAAACAGCACATATATAGTCTCGGTTCATGATTTTTCAGGCAGCTAGAGCCTTTATAATGCTCCACGAAAATTCTCAGAGTTGTCTTAGGGTGTTAGCTTCAACATATAATTTTTATAGCTTATGAAAATACCCATAACTATACCAGAAAATTTGTGAACAAATATTGCCTATAGAAAAACCAAAATCCAGCAGCATGACTCAAAATCTCTTTTCACAAAAATGATTTTAACATCATCCAAATAGACCACAAAAATTCATACATCCATATCCATGTATTATCAACAATACCATAAAAAATTTTAGACCTAACTCCATCAGAAATCATTAGAATAAATTTGAAAAGAAAAGGCAAAGAAAACTCTACTTTGCAAATCTTTAGAGCTTTATACTTCAAAGGTGTTCCAAGGGATTTTCTCTTCACTTCAAGGACTCCCAATCAAACTCCAAACCTTCCTTAGGCAGTGAGGAAGTGATATTTCAAGGTGAGGATTGATGGAGAATTGAAATTTTAATCGGTTAGTTTTGTAGGTATTGATGAGTAGAACAAGTTTTGTGAAGGGAGTTTGTGGTTTTATCAAGTCTAGGCTAGGAAAATGGAGTTTTGAATCAAGTTTTAAGCTCTTGAGAGAAATAAACATGGAGGTTTCTGGTCACTCTTGTTCATGGCCGAGAATTGTATTTTGGGAGAGATAAGGTTGTTGTATTATATTTATCTAAACTTAGCTTTAGACATTATGTCACATAAATGCATAATTCTTTAAAAGAAAGAAAATATGGATGGCTAGGATTTAATCTTGTAAATCAAGATTAAATCTTAGCCTTTCACTAAGTCAAAGTGGATAAACATTATCCTTTTATACAAATTAAATTATTTTTAAGTGTTACTAACGCACCAAAATTTACCGAATTAGTAAACACCGTACCCAATTAAACGATATTACCGAAAATTAAATTCAGGTATAAAATTCTCTTTTCTAACTATTTCTAATCTCAACCCTTTCTTTTTATTCAGGCATTTCTTGGTCCTGGATCTAGTTTCTCCTATGGCCTATGGGCTTGCAAGGTTACTATTCATCCCGGGCCAAATTTTTTTTTTAACAGGTCCATTGGGCTATCCTCATCATTGCTAAACTATCATTTTTTGGAAATTACGGCTAACAAAGCTCAAATTAATTTTTAAATAATTTTTAGGGTATTACACAAAGCTTGAAACTTAAACATGAATATGCAAGTTCATTTTCTTATCTTTAAGAATTAATGTAATAACTTGAAATATAAACATGATTATGCGAAGTTTGAAACTTAAACATGAATATGTAAGTCCATTTTTATATCTTGTTTAGCTCAAAGCTCAAGACCTTTAAAGAATCAAACTCTTTAACTCAAAATATTCTTAGCACAAAGAAAGTGAGTTTTAGAGTTTTTAATACCATGGTTCCAAGAACCTTATTTCTTGAACTCATTATCAAGCTCAAAAACAATCAACTTAAATAAAATTAACAATTATTCCATTAATCTTTTAACAACAAAAACTAAACCTTGAGCTTTAGAGGTTTATTTTATGATGGATTCAATCACCACCATGATTCTTCATCATCAAGCCATGGTCATTATCAAGCCATAGAAACTGAAATTTAAAGGAAAGAACACAAGAAAGAACATGAAATAACATCCCTACCAAGTTGTTTCTTGTTTACAAAAGGTAAAGCTTGAGCTTTTATGAAGTAACAAGAAGAAAAATCTGCTCCTAAATATGATGATGCTTTTGGCCAAGTCAAGCTAAAATGGAGGAAGAATTTTTCTTGTGTTTTTGTGTTTGGAAATGAAAAGTTTATGTGCTTAGGAGTTGATCTATGGTGGAAATGTGTTTGTTTGAGGTTGGTAGCTTGGATAAATGTCAAGAATGGAGCTTCTTGGCTATGGAGGAGGAAAAAGAAGAAAGCTTAGTGTTCTTTGAGAATGCAGAATTTTTTGAGAAATATTTGAGCAAAATACTTCAAGAAAGCATGAAATGATGTTTGTAAGTGTATTGTTTATAGAAAAAAAAGTGAATCATGGGCTGATGGTGGGCAATGGAGGCCGCGGCCTTGTTGGCAGATAATGGGGAACAATTTGTGATTTCTTGATAGATTATAGGATAAGATAGCATATGATAGTATATTTAATTAGATGGTAAATCATGAATTGGTAACTTAGGGCAAATGGTAAAAATAAATGTTTAGGATTTACCAAGATAAGGTAAAAAGGGTAATATTATACTAGTAATAGAGTTAATCTCAATTGAGTTGAAAATTAATTACTAACAAGTCCTAATCTTAAGACAAAGCAAGAAAGTGTACTAGATTTACCTTAATCTTAACATTTTTGATTTTACGATTAAGAAAGAAAATTAAATTTTCCTAAACAATTCTTAGGCTTTAATTACTTTAGGTAATTATTTTTAACCTCAAGTAATTATTTTTAACCCAAGATTAATTAATGAAATCAATTTGAAAAGAATTAGAGCCTAATATTGCCTTAATTACTTAAGTGAACTCATTAAGCATTAACTAGGGTAAAAGGTAATTTCACATAAAACTCTTTGGATTTACTGAACTTTCAGATACAACTTAGTACAAACATTTTAGGCTTCCAATGATACTGGGTTCAAACATTGCTCAATCCTCATGTTAATTAAATAAAGGGTAATTTGGTAATTTTATGTACGGTAAAAGCTGGAGTTAAGATTTTTACCTCAACATCAACATATCACAAATAATTCTCTTCAAACATAAATCTAACCCCTTGAACAGGATTGGTTATTTCTGATTTCAGGCAAAAATGACCTCAAGGGCATTTTGGTAATTTTGTACACAAAAAATTGGAATTAGCGATTTTTGCACAAATTGCTATCCAAGCCTCATATAATGTTATCCTAATGTTAAAATTTCTAATTAAGGTTTGTTCGACCTAAATCTTCTGAAAAACTTAGGGGTACTTTGGTAATTTGCAACAGGAAAAACTGACGTACATTACTCATCATTGCGCCATATTTCAAGTTTGCTCAAGTCCAAAGCTTTGTCTTAACTCATGCTCATGTCAAACAACTAAACCTTGACATTTCCCAAATGGCCATAATCATGAAAGAGAGGAACTCTAAGCTTACAATGTAACACCCTAATAATTAACCCAATACGCCTAGGTCGTATCTGATTAATTACTAGACTTTACTCTTTGCTTCAGTTCCTTAATCATGCTTTGAAAATACTTAGTGAAATTACGAGCCATTTTTTTAAAAAAAAACATAATTGAAAACGTGAGCGCATAACGTGAACGATTATCGATAAAGCAGAAAATAACAAACATATCATGAAGAACACATCATATTGGCTCCATCATATGACATCCATAATTACATATCACATAGATATTTTGCCTACAAGAGTTAAGCTAGATGTAGGCAATCGACAAAACATAAATAATATATGGATGGAAAAACATCTATTAACGGCACCTATTTATAACACTCTTGAGATAGGAATAGATATCCGAGTTCACGCTCAAGGTCAGCAATACGTTCCTCAAGGATAATAAGCTGGTTCACAAGATCACATGCATCTACCAGGTGAGAGCATCAACGGGAATCACAAACATCACCATCACTTTCTGAAGACGAGATGGAAAGAAAGAAAGAGGGAATGAGAAACTTATAAAAGAATCTCAGTAGGGTACTCACCTCATATGCATCATGTCATCATCATCGTCCCTAGGAACCTCGGGTTATTATGAAATAGTGAGCATGCTAAATTGATTTATTAAGTTCAAAAATATACTTTACCAAGGTTTGTCGTTTAATCATGCGTCTTATAATGCATCATAAACTTAGCATGTCATGTTTATAATGAACTTTTCCTTTCATATATAATAACATAGTTATGCATAAAACCACATCATATTCCTCATCATCATTTCATAATACTATGCATACAGAACATCATATTTCTCATTATCATCTCATAAATACTATGCATAGCAGAACATCATATTCACATAATGCATTTACTTAGTTTCTTAGGTGACTTAAAGTTACTTTCATCATCATTTTCCTGGGCCACCCTATACTCCACCCTTTTAGGAGTAATCTAGGTTATGAGCTCATACCTTACTAGTCGTCACTAGCATATACTTATCCCTTTTGATAAGTTAAAATCCGACTCTACCCTTTTGAGAGAACGGTTTAGGGGGCAAGAATCACCTTTTCACCACCTATAGTTTGATAGGTCCAAAGGATCATTTCCTCATAAATTTAAGTCATCATTAAGTCTTTGCATGTTATATCATAATACAATTCTCAATTCATAATCATTCATAACATTTTCTCGTTTATAGTCTTATTCTAGAATAATATATATACCAACTATAATCATGCATCTGGGAATTCCCAGGAAAGAGAGGTGGGTCACAAATGACACGTTTAAATACCAAGTCTTTCCTAGCCAGAACCTTTCCAAATAACACTTTAAGTAATATACTTTCTTTTAGCAATAAGGGTAAATTTTTAAATAACAAATAATATTTCATTATTTCATGCATAAGCATTCTCATTGTTTGCAAAGCAACTATAACATGCAAGCCAGGAAATCATTCAATGACGTCAAATACTTAATAAGCATCAAATCACTACATAGACTTATCATTTAAAACATCAAAGAGGCATCATCATAAATCCTTAGCGAAAAACTATCTTAAACAACGAAACTTTAGAATCGGTAACCTCAATTATCAAACTAATTAATCATGCATCTAAAGGATTCATTATCATCATTACCATTAATTATAAGCCTTAAGAACATTATTAAACTATATGGGACAGCATAGGCAGCAAGTTATATTTAAGGCTTCACGTGTAGAAGTTGCATTTTTAACCTTTTCGTTACGGCTTTCCTTATGGTGCTAAAATTAATTACTAAACCAATTATGAATCATTCTCCCTTATCTAAACATAATAGAACCTGGTTCTTAGGGCTGCTAAAGGTTCTGACAGAACGTATAAATTTCATTTCTAGAGTTCTAGAAATCTTGCTTTTAGTTTTTGGAAGCTAGTTTTATTTCTAACATGCATAGAATCGTTTCCTTAGCAATAAACCATGATTATCACAACTTCAAACATATTAAACCATCATCATACAGTAGTATTAAACTTAGATCAGTGGCTGAATCATGAACCTCACATAATTGCTTAAAATCACATTTTAAGTACATGTAAGATATTAATTTCTCGTAAAATCTTTGCAAAGCCTTAAAACTCTTTTAGAAACTAATTCTTTTTGTTAATCTTGAAAGAAATTATAGAACTAAATCAGTAGCTATTTAAAATCACTTTGGGCACCTTAATTATGAGGCCGATTTATATATTGAAAGAATCTTCACGATTAAAATTCTCACTTAAGATAAAAAGAGCAAGTCTTGAGCTTTATAGATTTAGGTGATAACTAGAATCATAAACATGCTATGCAACCTCATTTTAATCTTGTCTTTATAAGGTGATAACTTGGAATTATAAACATGATATGCATACCTTGAAATTTAAACATGATGTGCATGTCCATATTATTATATTCACGAATTAAGGTGATCTGCTTGAAATATAAATATGATTATGCAAGCTTGGAAATATAAACATGATGCAAGAGCTTCAAATAAATAGAAACTGGAGCGGTGGTAGTCTGCACGAACCAAGTGGAGAGAGAGAGAATCTTAATAAAAGAAAATAAGAAAGGAGCCGCGTAGTCGCACTGGACCGTGAAGAGAGAAGAGAATTCTTATTACATCTTATTAAGCTCCAAACTCAAGACTTCTTAAAGAATGAATTCTTTGACTCCAATAATCTTAAGGAAATTGAAAGTGAGTTTTAGAGTTCTTATTATTATGGTTCCAAGAATCTTATTTGCTTGTGATACTTGGGCAAGTCTTTGAGCTCTAGGATTCTTAGGTGATGACATAATAATAAACATGTCATGCGTTGATTCTTTTAGCCATTATAAAATAAAGTGAGAGCATAAAATAAATATGAGATGCAACCTTTTATTATCTTTAGAGATTAAGTGACAACTTGAAACATAAACATGAAATGCAAGCTTGGAAATTTAAACATGAGAATGCAAGTTCATTTATTCATTCTTGAGAATTTAGTGATGACATAGAAAGTAAACATGGTTATGCAAGGCATAAACTTAAACATGGATGCAAGTTCATTTTATTTCTTTACTAGAGCTCCTCCAAGACTTTAGAGAAATATAAATTCAACCCAATATATCTTAGCAAGACAAAGTGAAAAATACATCTTTCAAGTTCTAAACTCAAGATCTTTATTTTTACATCATAAAAACATCATTCTTTAAAGTTTTGCATCAAGTGGAATTTTCAAGCTTTAGAGGCCTAACTTGTGATGGATTTACAACCAACACTCAAGGTCCTCATCATCAAGCTATCATCATATTCCCATATAGGCCTTATGGCCGAAATGTTCAAAGGAAAAGAGAGAAGAAAACCAAATGGAAAAGCTAGAGAAAGTCCATGAAATCATCATTTTGAACCAAGAACAACACTTAGCAAAGCATAGAAATAAGCTTAAAGACAACTCCCTACCTAATGTGGTTTGAAGGAAAGGAAGAGAACTTGGTTTCTTGGAGTGAAATGAAAGAAAATCTCTTTGAGAAATTGAAGAAGTTTCAGCCAAGGGGAGGAGGAAAGAAAGTTTTTGTGCTTTGTAAAAACTAGAAATTGTACAATTATGAGCAAGGCTTCTAAGACTCCTTAAGCATGCCTATTTATAGAGATTTTGGAGCTCATGAATGGACAAGAAAAGGAGGAAAGTCTGACCAAATTTGAGGAGGAAACAAGGAAGAAAAATCTTGTTTGGTGGCTTAAAACATGGAATCATGTTTTCATACCTTGGTTTTTGTGCATTCTTTGACAAATTTTCTGATGCATTATGGACCAATAATTTCATGCATTACAGCCCATGGAAGAGGAAATTTGTGTGTTCCATGTATTATTTAGGTGTAGGTAAGGTATTCTTGCAAATTAGAGAATTTACGATTAAGGGCTTAGGTGAATTAGTAAGCAATTTGAGTGTTTTAAAGCAATTTTAGGTTCTAATCAATCTAAATAAATAATTTTGACTCTAGATTAATAATTAGAATTTAATAAGCTTTAATTTGAGCCTAATATTGCTTAGGTTTCATTAGACGAATCAAAAATCTCAAAATTCAAAACTACAAAGAAAGGGCAAAATGGTCATTTTACTAAAAATTCCGAGCCACCCGAGCTTAACCAATGGTTAATCATAACTTAAAAACATGTTTTAAAACATTTTAGTGAGGTTCGGCTTAATGGCACGCAATTTGGAGTTAAAAAGTTTATGGGCGTTTTGGTCATTTCGCGTTTAGCTCAAAATTAGGATTCTTCTCCTCTATTAACACACATAACACAAACAATCCCTTATTATCATCAAAACATCCCCTTGAGGATGGGTGGGGCCCACGATCCTCATTTTCGAATAACCTCAGGGGCATTTTGGTCATTTTACACGTACAGAAAATCGGGGTTTGCAACTCTCGCACGAATTGCTCCTAACCTTTCTTCTAATGTTATATTCCTTTATTGAGGATTGTTTGGTCTCAAATTATATAAAAATTACCTAGGGTAATTTAATTTCCAAACGACAGTAAAACTTTACAGTAAAATTGGGTGTTACATTACTCCCCTCCTTAAAGAATTTCGCCCTCGAATTCGTTACCTAGAATAGCTCGGGATATTGTGCTTGCATGTCTGATTCCAGCTCCATGTAAATTCTTCGGTTTCACCTCGTCCCCATGCTACTTTGACTAGGGATACAGCCTTGTTTCTTAATTGCTTAACTCCTGTTAACGATTCTTGTGGGTTGTAAGTTAAATGTTAGGTCATCTCTTAATTGCACATGTTCTGGCTCTAGTACATGACTTGGGTTAGAATGATATTTCTTAACTAGGATACATGAAAAACATCATGAAGGTTGGACAAACTTGGGGGAAGGGCTATATGGTAAGCTGATCCTACTTTGCTAAGGATTTCAAATGGGCCAAGAAATCTGGGGCTCAATTTCTTTACTTTCATTGCTTGACCTATGCCTGTGGTGGGTGATCCTTAGGAACACATGGTCCCCTTCTTGAAAATCTAGCGGTTTTCGCGCTTGTCGCATAGTTTTTCTCGACTTTGAGCAGGAAGAATCTTATCCCTAATCTTCTTGATTTGTTCCGTTGTTTCCCTCACAATATCAGTCCAAGTAAACTCGCTCTCCGGGTTCATACCAACATAAGGGAGATTGACATTTCCGTCCATAGAGGGCCTCGTTGGTGCCATACCGATACTTGCATGATGATGTTGTTATATGCAAACTCAATCAATGTAGGTACTTATCCCAACTTCCCCTTTGATCCAAAACACATGCCCTTAACATATCCTCCAAGGTTTGGATAGTTCTTTCAGATTGACCGTCCGTTTGGGTGATAAGCCGTGCTAGACAAGCTTTGAACCAAACGCCTTCTGAAAGGCTTCCCAAAATCGTGACGTAATCGCGGATCCCAATCCGAGATTATCGTCGACGGACTTCGTGTAACCTTACTATCTCCTGAATATATAGTGCTAACCTATCCAAGGAATAAGTCACCTTAATAGGTAAAAAGTGGGCTGATTTAGTCAAATGCGTCATGATTCGCTTGGGTCCTCGGAGTCTAGTTACAAAATCCATGGAGATACTATTCACTTCCACTCAGGGATTCAGAGGTTGCAACATTCAGAAGGTCTTTGGTGTTCAATCTTCACCTTTTGACACACCAAGCACTTACTCACCCATGTGCACACATCTTTCTTCAATCCAGGCCACCAGAACATCTTCTTCAAATCTTGATACATCTTGGTGGCACCAGGATGAAGGGTGAAATGACTCTTATGGGCTTCCTCCAAAATGTCCTTTCCAAGGTCACCACTAGCAGGTACACATATACGACCTTCAAATCTCCACAAACTATCATTCCCTTGGGTAAAACCTTTCAACTTATCAGCTCACCGCCTCTAGGTTTCTTGAAATTCCGTATCTTCCTTTGGGCTTGAGCAATTCTTTCCTTGAATTCACTCGTCACACTAAGATGGCAAGCTCTTATGCCCTTAGTGGTCAAGGTCATCCCTAGGTTTAAGTCTCTAAACTGCTCAATTAACTCAACCTCCTTCACCATCAAATGGGATACTTGTAAAGATTTTCTACTTAGAGCATAGTACAACATTAGCTTTCCTGGATGATAGTTTAACCCAAAATCATAATCTTTTAAGAACTCCATCCACCTTCTTTGCCTCATGTTTAGCTCTTTCTGATCAAAGAGATATTTCAAACTCTTGTGATCGAAAACACCTCAAACTTCACTCCGTATAAATGGTGTCTCCAAATCTTCAGAGCAAACACGACGGCTAATTCAAGGTCATGGGTAGGGTAATTTGCCTCATGTGGCTTGAGTTGCCTCGACGCATAGGCCACCACTTGCCTATCTTGCATTAGTACACAACCCAAATCCTTCCTCGAAGCATCACAGGATACTTCGAAAGGCACATTTTGGTCGGGTAACACTAAAGAGGGGTTGAGGTTAGCTTGTGTTTAAGCTCTTGAAAGCTCTTTTCACACTCAGGGTCCATGAAAAAGGGGTGTTTTTCCTAGTTAGCTTGGTCAAGGGTAGGGAAATATGGGAAAATCCCTTGATAAACCGATGGTAATAACCAGCTAAACCTAAAAGCTCCTTACTTCAGTTACCGTGGTTGGTCTTTTCCAGTTACAACCGTTTCCACCTTACTAGGATCTTAGCAATTCCTTTCTTAGATACTACATGCCCTAAAAATTTCACCTCATCCAACCAAAATTCACATTTGGAAAGCTTGGCATATAGTTTCTTTTCCTTCAGGATTCCAGTACTATGGTTAGGTGGCATTCATGCTCCTCGTGGGTCTTAGAGTAGATGAGAATGTCATCTATAAAGACAACCAAACTGATCTAAATAGGGTCTAAAGATCCTATTCATGTAATCCATAAAATTGCTGGAGCATTGGTTAATCCAAAGGACATTACTCAAACTCAAAATGGCCGTATCGAGTGCGAAAGGCCATTTTCGGTATATCTTCATCTCTCACCCTAATCTGGTGGTAACCTGACCTTAAATCAATCTTAGAAAATACTACTGCACCTTTAAGCTGGTTCATCAAGTCATCTATCCTAGGCAAAGGGTATTTGTTCTTCACTGTCACTTTATTCAATTGCCTATAGTCGACACACATCCTCATACTTCCATCCTTTTTCTTTACAAACAACACAGGGCTCCCCAAGGTGACGCACTAGGCCTAACAAACTTTTTCTCCAATAAATCCTCTAATTGAGCTTTCAACTCGTTAATTCTAATGGGGACATCCTGTATGGGGCTATGGATATGGACCTGCACCCTGAAGCAATTCTATGGAAAACTCTATCTCTCTTAGGGGGAAACTCTGTATCTCATCTAGAAATACTTCGGATAATTCCTTACTATTAGTATCTCATCGATACTTTGCTCAAAGTCTACATCACTAGCGGCTAGGAAAATATAACCTTTATTCTCACCCTTACCATAGTCCATTTCCACAGGAGTTATGTATAGACTTATGGGTTTCTTAGGTTCAATGGGAACAGGAAGAAAAGTGATGGTTTTCTCATAGGTTAACAGGACACGGTTGGCCTCAAGCCAATCCATGCCAAGAATCACATCTAAACCTCGCATGGGTAAACAAATAAGATCTAAAACAAAGGATCTATTCCTATAACAAAATTGCAATCTAAACAACATTTACAAGTCCTAACGGGTTTTCCAGGAGAGGTAGAAACAACAAGGTCAAAAGGAAGCTCAGTCACATGCAAGTTAAGGCTTTTAACACATGAGTGGGAAATAAAAGAATGGGAAGCGCCAGAATCATATAGTACAATTAAGTCTTTTCCATACATGTTACACTTACCTTCCATGAGATTCCGTGACTTCGTCGTTTCTTAGGATTAACGTAAAAACCCTTCCTTGATATTGCGGCTTGGGATTGGGGGTTGCGGGTTCCTCTCGTGCATTCTCGAGAGTAGTGGCCTGGCTTTCCACACCGATAGCATACATTTGTTCCGACTCGCAGGGCATGCTCCCATGATTCTTGCCGCACTTGGACATCCATGGATGGTGGGGGTCGTGGAGGTGCTCCTGGGACCTTTTGTGGTGCTTTCTCCTTGTTGTTGTTGCGATTGTTATTGTTTGGTATTCCTTGGAAAGTTTCCTTGGAGTCCTTGGGGTCTTGATTGAGGTAGGAATGGGGTCAATTCTGCCTCTTTAACCGTTGACCTTGAGGTGTCAGCTTCTGGTGATATTATCAGATTTTGAGGTGCTCAGCTTTCTCAACCTTCTTCAATGATGCGGCATTTGTTAACTAGAGTAGAAATCCCTAATCTCCAAATGCGCCACCTCCACATTAAGCTCCGCTTTAACCCTGACTCATATTTAATGCATTTCCAATACTGTCGGGTTACCCTGAGACATCCTTGAGAACTTAATAAGTTCTTCAAATCTGGCAGTGTACTGGGCCACATTCATATTTCCTTGGACAAGTTGCATAAACTCAATGTCCTTGGCATTTTTACTGACTCTGGAAAATACTTCTCATAAAAATGGACCTTAAATAGCTCCCAATCAATGTCCGTGTCCGTCACCTCCAATAGTCTCGGGCACCTGTCCACCAAAACCGGCATCTCCCTCAAGCATATGGGTAGTGAAGGTGACTTTCGCTTCTTTGGGCATGGGACTACGCAAAGACCTTCTCATATTCCAAATCCATTCATCTGCTACATTTGGATTGAGGGTCCCTTTGAAAACTGGTTTGCCCCGAAACTCCCCAAAACGAGCATGTTCTGGGATCTCATGGCCTTGATTTGCATTAGCTTGGCGATCCTGATCCATTCGTTCCATCATCATCCTCATTGTCCTTGCCACATCACGGAGTGCTTCGGCGGTCTCGTTGTCTTGGTTATTCTATGCCGCATTCCTGTCTTGTCGACGTGCCATTGGTCCCTATACACACAAAACAACCACACTGAGGTGATCAGGCTCAACATTCCATGCAAAGTGAGCAAGTTACCATGGCACGTGCAACATACAGCAGTCATGCATCTCTAATCCTCAAGCTCATCCTAATGATAAACATTTACACATGACATTTCTAACGTATTATGCTTAAGAAGCATAGCCAAGTCTAATCCTCTAGGTCGTGAGACTTGAACCTCTGATACCAAAATGTAACACCCTAATAATTAACCCATACGCCTAGGTCGTATCCTGATTAATTACTAGACTTTACTCTTTGCTTTAGTTCCTAATCATGCTTTGAAAATACTTAGTGAAATTACGAGCCATTTTTAAAAAAAAAACATAATTGAAAACGTGAGTCGCGCATAACGTGAACGATAATCGGATAAAGAGAAAATGAACAGATATATCATGAAGAACACATCATATTGGCTCCATCATATGACATCCATAATTACATATCACATAGATATTTTACCTACCCACAAGTTAAGCTAGATGTAGGCAATCGAACAAAACATAAATAATATATGGATGGAAAAACATCTATTAACAGGACCTATAATAACACTCAGAGATAGGAATAGATATCCAAGTTCACGCTCAAGGTCTAGCGATACGTTCCTCAAGGATAATAAGCTGGTTCACAAGATCACATGCATCTACCAGGTGAGAGCATTAACGAGAATCACGAACATCACCATCACTTTCTGAAGACGAGATGGAAAGAAAGAAGAGGGAATGAGAAATTTATAAAAGAATCTCAGGGTACTCAACTCATATGCATCGTGTCATCATCATCGTCCCCAGGAACCTCTGGGTTATTATGAAATTGTGAGCATGCTAAAATTGAATTATTAAGTTCGAAAATATACTTTATTGAGGTTCGTCGGTTTAATCATGCGTCTTATAATGCATCATAAACTTAGCATGTCATGTTTATAATGAACTTTTCCTTTCATATATAATAACATAGTTATGCATAAAACCACATCATATTCCTCATCATCATTTCATAATACTATGCATAGCAGAACATCATATTTCTCATTATCATCTCATAAATACTATGCATAGCAAAACATCATATTCACATAATGCATTTACTTAGTTTCTTAGGTGACTTAAAGTTACTTTCATCATCATTTTCCTGCACCCTATACTCCACCCTTTTGGGAGTAATCTAGGTTATGAGCTCATACCTTACTAGTCGTCACTAGCATATACTTATCCCTTTTGATAAGTTAAAATCCTAACTCTACCCTTTTGAGAGAACGGTTTAGGGGCAAGAATTGTAACACCCTAATAATTAACCCATACACCTAGGAGGATCTGATTAATTACTAGACTTTACTCTTTGCTTCAGTTCTTAATCATGCTTTGAAAATACTTAGTGAAATTACGAGCCATTTTTTTTTTAAAACATAATTGAAAATGTGAGCCGCTAACGTGAATGATATTAATATAAGCAGAAAATGAAAGACATATCATGAAGAAACATATCATATTGGCTCATCATATGACATCCATAATTACATATCACATAGATATTTTGCCTACCAACAAAATAAGACTAGGTGTAGGCAATCAAAACATAAATAATATATGGATGGAAGGACATCCATTAATGGCACCTAGTAATAACACTCCAGGGATAGGGATAGATATCTAAATATACGAGTGAAACTAGAGGATCAAGTTCAGTACCAGGTGAAAGCCTCAATGTGATTCACGAACGTTTCCTCTCGTTTCTAAGACGAGATGGAAAGAAAAATAGAGGAGTGAGAAACTTATAAAGAATCTCGTAGGGTACTCACCTCATGATGCATTGTGTCATCATCATCGTCCCAGGAACCTCGGGGTTATTATGAAATAATGAGCATGCTAAGATTGATTTATTAAGTTTGAAAATATACTTTCCGAGGTTCGTCCCTTTAATCATGCGTCTTATAATGCATTATAAACTTAGCATGTCATGTATATAATGAACTTTTCCTTTCATATATAATAACATAGTTATGCATAAAATCACATCATATTCCTCATCATCATTTCATAATACTATGCATAGAGAACATCATATTTCTCATCATCATCTCATAAATACTATGCATAGTAGAACATCATATTCACATAATGCATTTACTTAGTTTCTTAGGTGACTTAAAGATACTTTCATCATCATTTTCCTAGGCCACCCTATACTCCACCCTTTTGGGAGTAATCTAGGTTATGAGCTCATACCTTGCTAGTCGTCACCGCACATACTTATCCTTTTGATAAGTAAAAGTTCCGTCTCTACCCTTTTGAGAGAACAGACTAGGGGGCAAGAATCACCTTTTCACCGCCTATAGTTTTATGGGTCCAAAGGATCATTTTCTCATATATTTTGAGTCACCTTTAAGTCTTTGCATGTTATATCATAATACAATTCTTCATTCATAATCATCATAACATTTTCTCATTTATAGTCTTATGCCAAATAAAATATACCAACTGGAATCATGCATCTGGATTTTCCAGAAAAGGAGGTGGGTCACAATGGACACGCTTAAATACCAAATCTTTCCTTAGCCAAGAATCTTTCCAAATTGCACTCTTAAGGAATACACTTTTTCCAGGAACAGAATATGTCTTTATTTCATGCATAAGTTTTCATTGTTTGCAACACAACTATAACATACAAACCAGGGAATTAATCAATGACACCAAATTTTTAATAAGCATCAAATCACATTTTAAGTACACATAAATTACTAGCTTCCCATAAAATTCTTACAAAGTTTTAAAACTCTTTTAGAACTAATTCTTTTTGTTAAACTTAAAGAAGTCATAGGACTTTAGGCCTAACTTAACCATGGGACCGATTTATAACTTGAAAGAATGTTCATAATTAAATCTTTCACTTAAGATAAAAGGAGCAAGTCTTGAGCTTTAGAGATTTAGGTGACATCTTAGAATTATTACCATGCTATGCAACCTTATTTTAATCTTATCTTTATAAGGTGATAGCTTGGAATTATAAACATGATATGCAATTCCATTTCTTTATCTTTAAGATTTAAGGTGATAACTTGAAAATTAAACATGATGCAAGAACTTGTAATATAAACATGATAAGAAACTGAGCTCCGCATAGGACCAGGAAAAGGAGAAGAATCTTAAGCAACGGAGCGTAGCACAGGACCGGTGAGGGAGACGAGAACTCAGAAAAGAAGCGCAGTCCGCATAGGAACTGAGGGAGATGAGAATCTAAAGAAACTCCTTGGAATCTGAAGGGAGAAGAGAATTATTATTACATCTTTTTAAGCTCCAATCTCAAGACTTCTTAAAGAATCAATTCTTTAACTCCAATAATCTTATTTCTTTGCTTGTGATATGGCAAGTCTTTGAGCTCTAGGATCTTTAGGTTATGACATAAAATAAACATGTCATGCGTTGATTCTTTTAGCCATTATAAAATAAAGTGAGAGCATAAAATAAATATGAGATGCATCCTCTTTATTATCTTTGAAGATTAAGTGACAACTTGAAACATAAACATGAAATGCAAGCTTGGAAATTTAAACATGAATATGCAAGTTCATTTATTCATTCTTGAGAATTTAGTGATGACATAGAAAGTAAACATGGTTATGCAAGGCATAAACTTAAACATGGATGCAAGTTTATTTTATTTCTTTACTAGAGCTCCTCCAAGACTTTAGAGAAATATAAATTCAACCAATATATCTTAGCAAGACAAAGTGCAAAATACATCTTTCAAGTTCTAAACTCAAGATCATAAAAACATCATAAAAATATTATTCTTTAAAGTTTTGCATCAAGTGGAACTTTCAAGCTTTAGAGGCCTAACTTGTGATGGATTCACAACCCACCCTCAAGGTCCTCATCATCAAGCCATCATCTTAGTCCCACCTAGGCCATATGGCTGAATTGATTAAAGAAAAAGGAAGAAGAAAACCAAATGGAAAAACTAGAGAAAATCCATGAAATTCATCATTTTGAACCAAGAACAACACTTAGCAAAACATAGAAATAAACTTAAAAACAACTCCCTACCTAATTTGATTTGAAAGAAAGGAAGAGAACTTGGTTTCCTTGAGTGAAATGAAGAAAATATCCTTGAAAACTGAAGGGAGAATTTGGCCAAGAGAAAGAAAGAAAGAAGGCTTTTGGTGCTCTAAGACTAGAATTTGTGTAAGTTATGAACTAAGCATCTAAACTATCTTCAAGCATGCCTATTTATAGAGATTTTGCAGCTCATAAATGGACAAAGGAAGGAAGAAATCTGACCAAAAATTAGAGGAAAAAAATAAGGAAGAAAATCATTTTGTTTGGTGGCTTAAAACATGGAATCATGTTTCCATGTTTTCATGATTCTTTGTTTTCATTCTTTGGATTTTTGTGTAATAATTTTCTGACTTATTACTCAATAATTTCGTGCATTACAGCCTTGTGGAAGAGGATTTTGTGTGTTCCATGTATTTTTTAGGTGTAGGCAAGGTATTCATGCAATTTAGAGAATTTACGTTAAGGGTTTAAGTGAATTACTAAGCAATTTGGGTGTTTTAAGCAATTTTAGGTTCTAATCAATCTAAATAAATAATTTTGACTCTAGATTAATAATTAGAATTTAATAAGCTTTAATTTGAGCCTAATATTGCTTAGGTTTTGTTAGACGAATCAAAAATCTCAAAATTTGTAAAACTACACAAAGAGAGGGCAAAACGGTCATTTTACTAAAAATTGCCCAGCCACTCAAGCTTAACCAATGGTTAATCATGGCCTAAAAACACCTTTTAACACATTTTAGTGAGGTTCTGGCTCAGTCGGCACGCAATTCATTAAAAGACGTAAGGGCGTTTTGGTCATTTGCGCGTCTAAGTCAAAATTAGGATTCTTCTCCTCTATTAACACACATAACACAAACAATCCCTTATTAACATCAAAACATCCCCTTGAGGATGGGTGGGCCCACGATCCTCATTTTCTGAGTAAAATAACCTCAGGGCATTTTGGTCATTTTACACGTACAGAAATTGGGGTTTGGATACTTGCACGAATTGCTCCTAACTTCCCTTCTAACGTTATATTCCTTTATTAAGGATTGTTTGGTCTCAAATTTTATATAATATTTACCTACGGTAATTTTAATTCCTAATGACAGTAAAAATTAAAAAAATTGGGCGTTACAAGAATCACATTTTCACCACCTATAGTCTGATGGGTCCAAAAGATCATTTCCTCATAAATTTCAGTCATCATTAAGTCTTTGCATGTTATATCATAATACAATTCTCAATTCATAATCATTCATAACATTTTTCGTTGTAGTCTTATTCTGGAATAATATATATACCAATGTAATCATGCATCTGGAGATTCCCAGAAAGAGGTGGGTCACAAATGGACACGCTTAAATACTAAGTCTTTCCTAGAACCTTTCCAAATTACACTTTTACATTAATATACTTTCTTCTAGCAACAAGGGTAAATTTTTAAATAACAAATAATATTTCATTATTTCATGCATAAGCATTCTCATTGTTTGCAACAGGATAACATGCAAGCCCGAAATCATTCAATGACGTCAAATACTTAATAAGCATCAAATCACTACATAGACTTATCATT
The DNA here is from genome assembly GCA_030441495.1 of Dalbergia oliveri. Taxonomy (NCBI): domain Eukaryota; kingdom Viridiplantae; phylum Streptophyta; class Magnoliopsida; order Fabales; family Fabaceae; genus Dalbergia; species Dalbergia oliveri. The sequence continues at coordinate 22,451,718 of JAMLFY010000003.1, forward strand.
TAAAACATCAAAGAGGCATCATCATAAATCCTTAGCGAAAAGTCTTAAACAACCGAAACTTTAGAATCGGTAACCTCAATTATCAAACTAATTAATCATGCATCTAAAGGATTCATTATCATCATTACCATTAATTATAAGCCTTAAGAACATTATTAAACTATATGGGACAGCATAGGCAGCAAGTTATATTTAAGGCTTTACGTGTGCTAGAAGTTGCATTTTTAACCCTTTTCACCGTTTCCTTATGGTGCTAAAATTAATTACTAAACCAATTATGAATCATTCTCCCTTATCTAAACATAATAGAACCTGGTTCTTAGGGATGCTAAAGGTTTAGAGAATGTATAAATTTCATTTTCTAGAGTTCTAGAAATCTTGCTTTTATAGTTTTTCTGGAAGCTAGTTTTATTTCTAACATGCATAGAATCATTCCCTTAGCAATAAACCATGATTATCACAACTTCAAACATATTAAACCATCATCATACAATAGTATTAAACTTAGATCAGTGGCTGAATCATGAACCTCACATAATTGCTTAAAATCACATTTTAAGTACATGTAAGATATTAGTTTCTGTAAAATCTTTGCAAAGCCTTAAAACTCTTTTAGAAACTAATTCTTTTTGTTAATCTTGAAAGAAATTATAGAACTAAATCAGTAGCTATTTAAAATCACTTTGGGCCTACTTTAATTATGAGGCCGATTTATATATTGAAAGAATCTTCACGATTAAAATTCTCACTTAAGATAAAAGGAGCAAGTCTTGAGCTTTATAGATTTAGGTGATAACTAGAATCATAAACATGCTATGCAACCTCATTTTAATCTTGTCTTTATAAGGTGATAACTTGGAATTATAAACATGATATGCATACCTTGAAATTTAAACATGATGTGGTCCATATTATTATATTCATGAATTAAGGTGATCTGCTTGAAATATAAATATGATTATGCAAGCTTGGAAATATAAACATGATGCAAGAGCTTCAAATAAATAAGAAACTAGAGCGCGTAGCGCACTGGACCAGTGGAGAGAGAAATCTTAATAAAAGAAAAATAGAAACTAGCGCGGTAGTCGCATAGAACCTGAAAGAGAAGAGAATTCTTATTACATCTTATTAAGCTCCAAACTCAAGACTTCTTAAAGAATGAATTCTTTGACTCCAATAATCTTAAGGAAATTGAAAGTGAGTTTTAGAGTTCTTATTATTATGGTTCCAAGAACTTTATTTCTTTGCTTGTGATACTTGGGCAAGTCTTTGAGCTCTAGGATTCTTAGGTGATGACATAATAATAAACATGTCATGCGTTGATTCTTTTAGCCATTATAAAATAAAGTGAGAGCATAAAATAAATATGAGATGCAACCTTTTATCATCTTTAGAGATTAAGTGACAACTTGAAATATAAACATGAAATGCAAGCTTGGAAATTTAAACATGAGAATGCAAGTTCATTTATTCATTCTTGAGAATTTAGTGATGACATAGAAAGTAAACATGGTTATGCAAGGCATAAACTTAAACATGGATGCAAGTTCATTTTATTTCTTTACTAGAGCTCCTCCAAGACTTTAGAGAAATATAAATTCAACCCAATATATCTTAGCAAGACAAAGTGAAAAATACATCTTTCAAGTTCTAAACTCAAGATCTTTATTTTTACATCATAAAAACATCATTCTTTAAAGTTTTGCATCAAGTGGAATTTTCAAGCTTTAGAGGCCTAACTTGTGATGGATTTACAACCAACACTCAAGGTCCTCATCATCAAGCTATCATCATATTCCCATATAGGCCTTATGGCCGAAATGTTCAAAGGAAAAGAAAGAAGAAAACCGAATGGAAAAGCTAGATAAAGTCCATGAAATCATCATTTTGAACCAAGAACAACACTTAGCAAAGCATAGAAATAAGCTTAAAGACAACTCCCTACCTAATGTGGTTTGAAGGAAAGGAAGAGAACTTGGTTTCTTGGAGTGAAATGAAAGAAAATCTCTTTGAGAAATTGAAGAAGTTTCAGCCAAGGGGGAGGAGGAAAGAAAGTTTTTGTGCTTTGTAAAAACTAGAAATTGTACAATTATGAGCAAGGCTTCTAAGACTCCTTAAGCATGCCTATTTATAGAGATTTTGGAGCTCATGAATGGATAAGAAAGGAGAAAATCTGACCAAATTTGAGGAGGAAACAAGGAAGAAAAATCATCTTGTTTGGTGGCTTAAAACATGGAATCATGTTTTCATGGTTCCTTGTTTTCATACCTTGGTTTTGGTGCATTTTTGACAAATTTTCTGATGCATTATGGACCAATAATTTCGTCCATTACAGCCTATGGAAGAGGAAATTTGTGTGTTCCATGTTTTATTTAGGTGTAGATAAGGTATTCTTGCAAATTAGAGAATTTACGATTAAGGACTTAGGTGAATTAGTAAGCAATTTGAGTGTTTTTAAGCAATTTTAGGTTCTAATCAATCTAAATAAATAATTTTGACTCTAGATTAATAATTAGAATTTAATAAGCTTTAATTTGAGCCTAATATTGCTTAGGTTTCTTTACACGAATCAAAAATCTCAAAATTCGCAAAACTTGCAAGATAGGGCAAAATGGTCATTTCGCTCAAAAATGCCCAGGCCACCCGAGCTTAACCAATGGACAATCATAACTTAAAAACATGTTTTAAAATATTTTAGTGAGGTTCGGCTAGACGGCACGCAAATCGGAGTTAAAACAGTTATGGGCGTTTTGGTCATTTCGCGTGTTGAAGCTCAAAATTAGGATTCTTCTCCTCTATTAACACACATAACACAAACAATCCCTTATTATCATCAAAACATCCCCTTGAGGATGGGTGGGGCCCACGATCCTCATTTTCTGAGTTAAATAACCTCAAGGGCATTTTGGTCATTTTACACGTACAGAAATTTGGTTTGCAACTCTCGCACGAATTGCTCCTAACCTTTCTTCTAATGTTATATTCCTTTATTGAGGATTGTTTGGTCTCAAATTATATGAAAAATTACCTAGGTAATTCGGTAATTTCCAAACGACAGGAAAACTTTAGGAAAAATTGGGGTGTTACATAATAGAGCAAAGGCTAGAGAAATTTGAGGGAAATTTTGAGCAAATACTGATTATGTGAAGGATTTGTCCTCGAACAGGGATCAAGCCCTAATAACAACTCTGAACAACACCTCCAACTCTGAAGCTATGCAACAATGACAATGTTGAAGGAGACCAAGCCAATGATGATAGTGGACTTGAAGTTGTGATCATCACTCCAAAACGTCAAGAGAAAGGGCCTACGAATCATGAGGCAGTTAGGGAACAGGACACCAGGATGTTGAGAAAATGGAGACATTGGAAGAAAAAGTGAGGGCTATGCAAGGGCTAGAAGCTTATGGGAGATTAGATGTTCAAGATCTGTATGTGTTCCTTGACATTGATATACCTGCAAACTTCAAGGTTCTAGATTTCAAGAAATTTGAATAGAAGGTCTACCCATGGTCCATCTAACCATGTATACTTGGAGCATGGAGGAGTTGATGATTCATTGTTTTTGTAACTCTTGGTACCATTTCCTATGTGCTTTAGTCACATAAAAGCTAATACTAAGGAATCATGCCTTGTTTCATCAGCTTTTAATATTAAACATAACTTCTATCAAAGATAGCCCTAATATTTTTCCTTTTCTCTCCTAAAAAAGGGAGAAAACAAAGTGAGCCTTGCATACTAGACATATATGTTACTAGAAAATTTGGCATGGTAACGACATAAGTACCACGCCTCCTGGAATATAAAAAATCATAAAATAACAACCAATCATCCATAGCTTAACCTCGTTAAAAAAAATACAACATTCCAGGATTCATGTATCATCATCATGAGGCACATAGTGCCACTCAATCCAAAACATAAAACATAATAATGTAATGTCAAAAGATAGGCGCCTCATGGGTCAAAATAACTAAGAGAATACTAAGTCATGGCCTCAGGCCATAAAATACAAAACATATAAGAAATAAGGGATCTTGTAACCCAAATACGTAAAGATCCAAGTTCCAAACTCCAAAAATAAAAGGACATATGAAGCAAAAACAACAATACTCTAATAAGTTAACTCTCTGCATTAAGATCTACCTTGATCTAGAGATGATATGGAAAAAGGGGAAATAGGTGAGAAATCAATTGAAATTCTTTAGCGGGGAATATGCAATTAACGTGACATCATTATCATCTCTAGTCTACCTTGGTTTCCTTTGAAATCATTAGTATACAATCATGAGGTTCAATTTTAGGATTTCGCAACTATTCTTTACCAAGGTAGAGGTGTCTTTTAGTATGGTCTTGGCATGAGATGTACATGCATGCATGAAAGAACTTTACTAGTATAATTAAATAGGCATGCATGCTTAATGTAACATCCCCTGCTGCTTTTTGGATTGATGATCCCCACAAACCAACACTGGTCTTTTCATGTTTTGTCCTCACTCACACGCTTCCCAGGAAAATTTTCCAGGAGGTTACCCATCCAAAATTACCCCAAGTCAAGCACGCTTGGAGTTCTTTCGTGATGGGCTACCGAAAAGAAAAATGCATCTTTTACTTTATCATAATTGAACTCTTCGAGTTCCTTTCTTAACTTTTCCACCCTCATACTCATCACCGAAATCCAACCAACATGCCGTCCGGTAATTTTAACATGGTCACCAAAACTTTGAATCACCTATCGCCTAGGAATGAGCTCAAACCTAACTAGTCGTCACTAAATTTACATGGGAAATAGAAGGGGAATCATATCTCTTTCTAGGATCACCCATCATGGGACTTTTTCCTTCTTAAAATGTATCAACTAGTTAGGACCAGTGACTTTGTCCGCTTCGGGATGGCTTGACGTCCATACCCCTTACTTTCTCCTTATCGTAGGAGGTAGAGATGTGTCTTGGCATGTCACATTTAAAATCTTTCTTTTCAAAATTTCTTTAAGCCTCTCAAATTTGACGAAAATCCATAGCATAATGGCTGTGTAATGAATTTCCTCAAAATTGAGTCATGCCACATCACCCATCAAACACATACTTTCTCATGCAATTCCTTATTCAAGAAAATCTTAAAAATCATATAAGCATGTTCACCCATTCATCTATATCACATAGTCTCATGCATCTCAATCATAACATGCCACATAGCAATCACATTATAAGCTCACATATTCTCATACGCATGCCAATAGTACCTTTACGTATACACTTGGATATCAGAACTATGTGCTCACTTGGTCACTTACCCTCATCAACCACACTATCTTATAGTGTCTTACGCTTTGACCCTCACGGGTTAAACTCGTGTTTAATTATCCTTATTCCCATAATAGATCTTTTATGCACCTAAAGGATCATTGCTTGTAATTCTCTTTAACATTATACCCATAACTCTTCCAAACATCATTGCCTAGATTAGTTGCCATGATTATTATTCATTTCGGGATTCTAGAATCTACATCTTCGACCCTTTCTAAGTTCTGTCTTCGCCTAAGGCTCTATATTCAATTCCTAAACCAACTATTAGGGATTCCTACACATATCCACTAATTATGAACCATTTTTCCTTAAGTTCAATTATGCTGGAATAGAGGTTATTATTTTTGTGTCTAAGTGCTCTAGAATTCTTGTTTTAAATCCTTTCTAGTTACTTATTCCTTCCTAACTTCCAAAATCGTTCCTCGCTTCACTCAAACATAATCTTATGCATTTTAACTCCATAAAACAGAATTCATACAGTGGCCAAAGGAACAAGGCAAAATCCGAAATGCACATCACCCATAATCACATAAGTTCATGTTATAAGTACGTATAAGTTGCTAGTTTTCTCTTGGAAGAATTTCAGGAATTCAAAGGTGGTTAGTAATCGATGACATGTAACGATAAATTAAATTTTGTCCTAATACAAGGAACATCCAGGTAATCGATTACATAGGATGGTAATTGATTACTTAGGGTTAAAAACTATTTTGAAAAATGAACACCATGGTAATCGATTACATGAACAGGTAATCGATTACAGGAGTTAAAAATCGTTATGGGCATGATAATACCCTAGTAATCGATTACATTATTGGTAATTGATTACCAGAACCAAAAATCCTTCAAATGATCACTCTTGGTAATTACCAGAACTTCCGGAAATTTGAGAAAACATGATTTTTGACACATTCTAAGCTTCTTAAACACCTTGAGACCTCATAAAACATCTTTCTAACTCAAAACCATAATTGTATTATGGCTAAAACACATCCACTTGACATGGTTAAAATTTCCATTTCTAAAACTTTATATATATGATACTTGGGCAAGTCTTTGAGCTCTAGAATATTTAGGTGACGACATAATCATAAACATATATGCACTTTATTTTACTCTTCATTATAAAGTAAAGTGAGAGCATAAAATAAATATGAGATGCAACCTCATTATTATCTTTAAAGATTAAGTGATAACTTGAAATATAAACATGAAATGCAAGCTTGGAAATTAAACATGATAATGCAAGTTCCTTTATTTATCTTTGAGAACTTAGTGATGGCATCAAAAGTAAACATGATATGCAAGGCATAAACTTAAACATGAGTGCAAGTTTGTTTTATCTTAACTAGAGCTCTTGCAAGACTTTAGAGGAACATCACAACCTTAACCCAATATATATCTTAACAACATAAAGTGAGCTTTAGAGTTCTTAACACCAAGTTTTCAAAGAAGTCTTTGGTTTGAACTTCATCATCATGCTCAAGAAATGGACTAAGACAACATCAATACTTATCAAACAAACATAAAAAGAACTATTCATATTCTTTATTTTATTGCTCATGGGCTTCAATCTAGAGTAAACTCTTAGAACGGCCGACTAACTTTAAGGTTGGCAAGGGTAAGCTTAGAGCTCTTTGAAAACATATGATTAATTTTCTTAACAAAACTTTTAGTGATCTACTTAGCATTTTTATCAAACTTTGTTGAAATAAGGAAGTGGAAATCAAAATCATTAAGGAAAAAGGAAAAGAGAACCGAAATCTTTGAGCAAGGAAAAGGAAAGAAACCAAAAACATATATGGTCCAAGATCAAGTTTTTCAAGCTTTAGAGGTTTCTCACATGGCATCACAAGACCATTATCTTGAAACCTCATCATCAAGCCAAAGTTTTTCTCATAAAAGGTTCCAAGGCCGAAAAGGAAAAAGAAGGAAAGAGTTTTGAAAACCAAGAGAAATCTAGAACTTTTCTCAAAGAAAGTAAAGAAAACTTTGAAATAAAACCCCTAACAAATGAAGCCTTTGAAAGAGAGGAAAGAAAGCTTGATTCTTGAAGAAATGAGAAGAAAAATCTCCTCTTTGATGAAAATGATGATTCGGCCAAGAGGGGAAACTAAGGAAGATAATTTTTCCTTGAGAAAGCAAGTTTGGAAATGGAAAGATCAGTGTTTGAGAGGTGGCTTGAGGTGAGGGAGTGGTGGTTCAAGGTTGTTTATGGTGGTTTGTGGTGATGGAAAGCCTTCTTTGAGGGTGGAGGAAAAAGAATGAGATGAAGAGAAAGTTAGAAGAAGAGAGAAAATGTAAGAAAGCTTAAACTTGGCAAAGCTTCTAAAGTGCAACCAAGTTCTTCAAGGCTTGGTATTTATAGAGAATTTTCAACATTAGGGCTGATTTGGGGAGGAAGGCCGAATGTTCTTTGGCCATTTGGGAGGAAAATATCTCTTACATGGGTATGGGCTTAGGCATGGCAAGCATGGTTGAAAGCATGGCTAGGTATGGTCAAGGTATGGCTTAAAACATAGCCTTTGGAGTGGTATAAAATCAACATGTGATGAAATATGGGGGAGGGGTATTTGGCTAGAATTTCCAGCCAAGGGGGAAGGATGATTTGTCCATGTAATTGTGGTTTAATGATGTGTTTAGGTGTTTCTTTGATTAAGGTTTTGGTTAGAGTTTGTAAGAAAGTGTTTAGGTGAGATAATGGTTAATTAAGGTTGTCAAGACTTGATTTAGGGGTGGTCTTGCTAGATTAACAAATTAAAAACCATTTTTAGTCAAATTAGATCAGACACAATTCCTTAATTTAAGGAATTGGAGAGAAATTAGTATTCAAGATTCCATGACTAGGAATCTTGAATAAAGAATGAAATTAGAGTTTAACTAAGCAATCTTAGGTTCTAATTAACCTTAATAAATTATTTTGACTCTAGATTAATTATCAAAATAAATTAATCTTCAATTGGAGCCTAATATTGTTTAGGTTTGGTTAATTATGTCATTAGGCTCACTACACGTTCTAGGGGCAAAGTGGTAATTTTACACTAAAACTGCTTGGGACCTCCAAGCGACTAACCATCAAAAACCACTCATAAACATTATTCCAAACTTTCTGGAAAAGTTCGAGGCTCAAACGGCACCTTTACCCGCGTGAAACGCAGGGTATTTTGGTCATTTTGAGCCGAAAGTTTGGAGAACAAGATTTTCACCTTGGATATCAAACATTACAGTTATAATCCTCTTCAAACATTGAGTTGACCCATTTGAGGATGTCGGGTCGACTATCCTCGAATTCGGGCAAAAATGACCTTAGGGGCATTTCGATCATTTGTACTCTAATAGAGAAAATCAGGGCGTTACACTTAGAAAAGGATTAGACTAATTCTAAATGTCACAATCATGCATAAATGGCTATCCTAATATAAGTCATAAAAAACATCATAGTTTAGATCATTTCTTTGGTCACCTATCTACCTCATAATCCTCGTGTTTCACCTTCGTATTGACCTCACTTTTCTTTCTCTCGTACCATGTATACTTAGAGCATGCCTTCATACCACAAGAATAAGGAGTTGATGATTCATTGTTTTTGTAACGCCTTGGTACTCATTTCTATGTGCTCTAGTCACATAAAAGCTAATACTAAGGAATCACGCCTTATTTCATCAGCTTTTCAATATTAAACATAGCTTCTATCAAAGATGGCAATAATATTTTTCCTTTCTCTCTAAAAAAGGAGAAAACAAAGTGAGAGCCTTGTATACTAGACATATATGTTACTAAATATTCTAAAGAAAATTCGGCATGATAACGACATAGGTACCATGCCTCCTGGAATACAAAAAATCATAAACAAAATAACCAGTCATCCATAGTTGAACCTGTAGTTCAAAAATAAAACATTCTTGCGTCTCACATTCATCACCATGAGGCACATAACATACTCAATCCAAAACATAAAACATAATAATACAATGTCAGAAGATAAGCGGCCTTATGCATCAAAATAGCTAAGAGAATACTAAGTCATGGCCAGGCCACAAAATACAAAACATTGAAGAAATAAGGGGTCTTGTAACCCAAATACATAAAGATCCAAGTTCCAAACTCCAAAAATAAAAGGACATATAATTCCAAAAGCATGAAGTAAAAGCAACAATACTCTAACAAGCTAACTCTCTGGATCAGGATCTACCCTTCATCTAGGGATGATATGGAAAAAGGGGAAAGGGTGAGAAATCAATTGAAATCTCAGTAGGGCAATATGCAATTAGCATGACATCATTATCATCTCTAGTCTACCTTGGTTCCCTTTGAAATCATTAGTATACAATCATGAGGTTCAATTTTATTTTGCAACTATTCTTTAGCAAGGTAGAGGTGTCTTTTGACATGGTCTTGGCATAAGATGTACATGCATGCATGGAGGAACTTTACTAGTATAATTAAAGAGGCATGCATGCATAGAAAAAGGATTAGGTTTATTCAGTAAATGTCACAATCATGCATAAATGGCTATCCTAATACAAGTCATCAATAACATCATAGTGAGATCTTTTTTTGGTCACCTATCTACCTCGTAATTCTCATGTTTCTATCCGTTTGTATTGACCTCACTATTCTTTCCTCTCGTTTGATCTTGGTTTAGATACTTTAAGGGCTATGAGTTCATGCTTAATTGGCTGTAATTGGATCCTTAATTGAACCAACATTGAAACCCTCATGTGCACTATAAAGAAAGTCAATATCTAGCCGTCACTGGTCCTCAAAATGATTCAATGTCGAACCCTCTTTGTCGACATAGTCAACCCTTAATCTTTATGTCTTAATTATGATTCCTTATTCTTTAGTTTTTCCTCTTTTCCTCTTTGCTCAAAGTCATTCCTTTTCCTTCATAAACAATGCAAGCATAAGTTTCAATAATGCACTCTAAAATCATTTTCTTTAGAATAAGAAAGGTCACAACATAACAACTCAATGGGGTAAGCACAAACATTAGTAATTGGAATATAACATCATCCATTATGCCAACACTAAGATACTATTATATGATTAATCAAAACTCATTCAAACTTCCTTTTCACTACCAAAAATATTGTCTTAACTAGAGCTTCATCATTCAATAATCATAAATTGATAAAAGAAAGAAAACACTACATAAACCAATTTTTAGTTTCATTTTAGATGTTTTATCAAATAATTAACATGTATAATGAGCAATTTTCGTGCATGAGATTACTCACCACCCAAGACCAATAGTCATATTTCTAAGTTTTTATGCATTAAAAACAAGGGATTATATATATATATATATATATATATATATATATATATATTGATCAAGCAATGAATTTTTTATAAAAATCCAACCTAAAGCATCACAAAAACATGATAAAGTGATCCTATTCAACACAACCAAATTTACATGTTTAAGCATATAACTTTCAAGATTACCTCATGAACATAGATTTATACTTTTGTAAACATTAGCTTTGCATCAAACTAACTACCCATTTAACAAATATGCAAAAGCTCAACCCAAACAACCTTTACTTTCATTTAGAAGTTTTATCAAACATATTGCATGCATATTTACTCCATTTTCATGCATCATACTTCACACTTCCAAACACCCCACTTAAGCTATATTTTTAAGCTCTCATGCATTAAAAACAAAGGTACACACACACACACACACACACACACACACACATATCCAACAATCAAATTTCCTTATAATTCCACCCGAACTTAACAAAAACATGATATAAGATGGCCCCTAAATACCAACTTAACATCATGGGGAGGAACCAAAGATTATTTTCCAACATTACACATATCAATCATAGGATTTATTTCAAGTATTTATTAAGAGTCACAATAAACCAACAACATTCATAATAAATATGAGCATTAAAGCCCTAAGATTCAACAAAGACAAAGTGGAAGACATAGTAACCCCTACCAACAAAAGGCCCTTGAAGATAGGAGGTCCTTGAAGCTCCAAAAGGTTAAGGAGAGACAAAGTCTTCTCCTCCTCTCAAAGGTGGCGGTGGACACAAGCTCCAAGGGGTAAGGGGTTTGAATCTTTGGCAAGAGAATAGGTGGAGGGCTTGGTTGTTCAATGGAGGAAGTGTTGATAGGTGATAAGTGGCATTTATGCCACTTATCTTGCTGCCAAACCTTAGCTTTTTACATGAGTTTTACTGAGTAATTAATTAGGATTTTGATTTATTCCTCATTGTGAGATTTTAATAGAATTATTGGCTTTTGCATTGATTTTGGGAATAATTTGTAATTACACCCTGTTGCGTTTAACTTGTCTCTTTGAGTATGGTTTTGAGCACATGAGCTTTAGATCAAGTACAAAATGTCAAGAACAAGGCTGAAAACTATTAGGAAGGAGCTGAGAAAAAGGAAGAAAAAGGATGGGAGCCTATATTCGGGTGACCGTTGGAGCGTTCATTTAGCACCGTAGTGCTCGCAGAGTGACAACCATTGATTTTTTGGCCTTATCGTTCTGCGAGCACGGCTTGTGCAATCATGGGACATCAATTTGGTGATAAGTTTTGGGCCCACTTTGGCCTATTTTTAGAGAGAATATATAAGAATATTACAGACTTTTACCCTAGCTTTGGAAGTTTAGATCTATAATTAGGTTGTTATTATTCTCTCTCTACATGTCTCTCTATTTCTTCCTTTCTCTTTCCTCTTTGGGATTTCATTGGTGAAAATGTTTTATCTTGGAGATTGTGACAAGGATTATTGCTATTATTTTTAGGTTCTCTCTTGTCTTCATTATTGTAATCTTCAAGATGGAGGAGTAGATTTTTTTACTAGTGTAAGGGTTTTCAAATGGATTGGATGATCTTTGAGACCCTTTTTTATATTAAATGCATTGATTTTCTTAATTTTTGCAGTTTCTATTCTTATAATTATTCTTGTGATTGCTATAATCTTTATTGGGATAACTAAATTGGTGATTGTCATTTAGGGAAACCCTTTGGGCATAATTTGATAGATCTATTGGTTTATGTTTGAGGGAGAACATTAGAATTAACTTTTTGATTTGAAGTTAGGCAATACCAATTAGTTCATTAAATTAATGTGATTTCTAAATAAATTGAGATCTCATTTATTAGTTATTTACATTGATCAAATTCTAGAGATCAATTAATCACTAGTAAAACGGCTAGTAATTTATTACTAATAGCCATCAATAGGTTTAATATTTGATCAATGATAATTAATTTCCAATTTTAGGAATACCTTGCACTAGTGCCTTCTTCACTGTTGTTATTATCTCGTTGCTATTATCTTTTAATTTTAATTGGTATAATTTCATTCTTCCAAACCCCCAAATTTTCAACTAAGTATTGAAGCCTCCTTGAAAGACGACCTAGGTTGTGCCCTTTATTACATTTTTTGTGCAACTTAGCATTAAAATAAATTTCTAATTTGAGGAGGTAGGCGACAACTTCCGTTCAAATTTTGATGTTGTTGCCCTGGAGGCATTAAAACTTAGTTGTTTAATTTTTCTATTTTTATTTTATTCCAATTTTTATTTTATTTTATTTTTATTTATTTATTGTTCTTTATTTCTTGCTATTATTCTATTCTACAAAAAAAAAAAAAATTATGTTCCCTTGTATGAGGCATTCCTATTTGTTGAAAATTTGATACCTCTTGATTCTGAAATTGAGAAAACTTTGAGAAAAATCATACGGGCAAATCATCAACAAGCGGAACCATCTGAGCGTTTTGATCCTCTGTTTAGTGTTTCAAATAATCCAGGTGGCATGGGAGATAGGAATAGGACACTTAGGGAGCTCACCGCTCCTGATTTCACCCAGAGCCCTTGGCTATTATGTAGTCCAAACTAGACAATGGTTTGAGCTTAAAGGGTATATGGTACGTGCTTTACCTAAATTCCATGGGTTGTTTGGGAGACCCCATCAGCACTTGATGAAGTTTCATATGTGTTTTGGCATGAGACCCAATAGGGTAGAGGTGGATGATGTTAACTTGAGAACATTCCCCTTTTCCCTTGAAGGTGCAGCAGAAAATTGGTTATTTAACCTTCCTGATTAGGTTGTAAATAACTGGAATGAAAAGGCTTTTCTTGGAGAGATATTTTCCTACCTCAGAGTGGCTTCTATCAAAAAGAGATCTCTGGATCGCCAGTATATGAGACTCTACATGAGCATTGGGAGCGTTTCATGCTCCTCTTGCCAGCTATCCCAACCATCAAATTCTAGAACAACTCCTCCTCCAATACTTTTATGAAGGTCTTGTACCTCGATAGGTGCATGATTGATGTTGTAAGTGGATGGGCACTCTTAGATAAGACATGGAAGAAGCCCATGCTTTGATTGAGAACATAGCTGCTAATTTTCAGCATTTTGGTTCCAAGGCAGCCATAACTACTAGAGGCCTTCATCAAGTGAGCCAATCAGAGAACCTAGTGTTAACCCAAACTCTACAACCATTATCTAGGTTGATGAAGTAATTGATGGTGAGCCAGGCAGGAACTCCAATGGTCCCTATGGTCTGTGGCATTTGTACTTCCATTGAACATCACACAAATATATGCCCAGCCCTACAAGATGAATCAACTATTGGGTAGCAGCAACAAGCCCATTCAGAATCCACCTCAGAATTAGGCAGGCCAGTTCCTTTTGGGAACACATATAACTCCAATTGGAAGAATCACCCAAATTTGAAGTGGGGAAATAACTCTCAAACACAAGGCCAACCTTATAGCAGAAATTCTGGCACCTCATTAGAGGCAATTGGCCCTTCCTGCACCTCCATCCTTATATCCCACTATGACTGAGAAGATGAAGATGATGATAGAGCAATTGTAGGAAATTAAAAATGCCCAGTGAGAGAAGAGGTGCCTCAAATAAAGAAAGGAGCAGCCTCCAGTTACATTCTAGACCATGCCTAATCCAAGGGGAAATGTATGTGCTATCACTCTGAAGTCTAGGACAAAAATGCCAAAGGTAACAAGGCTTGCAAATGAAGAAAGACAAGAAAAAAAAGGGCAGAAAAGGTTTTTGTTGAGTGCGCAGTGCCCAGAAAGTGTTGCATGTCTTACCAAGCATGATGATGTTTCTGGTAATGATTTGAAAGGAAGACCCTCAGGTGAGTGCTACAGAGCTAAAGAAGCATCGCAACGGCGAGTCGAGGAAGAGCACAGAACAAAAGGCTTCTGTTGAGTGCGCTGAGCTCATAGAACCAAAAAAGTTTAAGAATTCACTCCCCTACGCCATTCCCACAAAGGACCTAACCTAGAAAATCTCCTGCATTAGAATTGGATTCTAACTTAGGAAACCTTTAAAAAGGTGCAAGTAAACATACCCCTATTGGATGTAATCAGACAAATTCCCATGTATGCAAAATTTTTGAAGGATCTGTGCACCAATAGAAGGAAGATTAAGGCCAATAGGGAGGATAAGGTGACTATGGGGTAAATGCTTCCTTCATCATCTAGCCAAGCAACCTGCCAACCAAGTGTAAAGACCCAGGCACATTCTATGTTCCTTATACCATTGAGAACTTGCATATCATGCGAGCCTTACCTGACCTTGGAGTTGGCATTAATGTTATGCCGAAATCACTCTACCAATCCTTGCACTTTAGAGAGCTCAAGCTAAGAGTTGCAAATTTAGCTAACCAACTACAGCATCATAAGACTAGAAGGAGTATTAGAGGATGTTCTCATCTAGCTAAATGATTTAATATTCCCTGTTGATTTTTATATGCTTGAGATGGAGAATGACACCAATGCCAACTAGCATACATTGATCTTGGGTAGACCTTTTTTGAAAACTACTAGAACCATGATTGATGTTTATGCTAGCACATTATCCACGGAGTATGGAGACATGAAGGTCCAATCTAACTTATTTGATGCTATGAAACATCCTCATGAGAAGCACTCCGTGTTTGGCATTGATGTCATTGACTCTTTAGTTGATGATGCTTGTGGAAATTTGCTTTGTAAGGATCCAGATCCCCTTCTCCACTTTTACTTCTTCCATGGGATATGATGAGCCTGTTATGTTAGAATGTCCCAAGTTTTAGATACAAGTACACCTCTCTCGGGTAATCATCGGTTGCCAGGTGCTTCATGAACTACCCATATTGGGAAGGAAGCCTTGTGAAGGGCAGTGGATCTTATTGTATGAGCTCAAACTGATGGCTAGAAAGCCAATGTCTAGATGGAGGGGACCATTCTTGGTTACCTGTGCACACCCTGATGGTGCAATTGAGTTGGAAAATTTTAGGATGACTAGGTGTGACATTGAGAGGCATCGGCCATGCAACTCCATGAGACCCCATGGATCTAAGGGCTCAGTTGGCTTATCTTTGGGTTGAAGCTACACCCTCCATGAGGGGTCCTAACCAACCAACTTAAGGACGTTAAACCAAATTGGGGGGAGACAACCCACCATGAGGTTTTTCTTTACCTTTCTCTTTTATTTTTTTGCATTTTATTTTTTGTCATTTTTAGTTTTAATTCTTGCATCGTTTTTATTTTTGTTTGTGTTCTACACTATTCTTCTGGCACCTTAGAGATCATATGCATAAGCTCACACCACATGCACTATATTGACATGCTTGGTATTGACTTTATTTTGTACTACATGCTTAGTGCATTCACTATGTTGTTGGATTGAGTATGTAACGCCGAATTTCTGCTGTTTGAGTATAAATGACAAAAATGCCCTGAGGTCATTTTTACCAGAATTCAAGGCAGTGACAGTCCTGAATGGGTCAACTCAATGTTTGAAGGGGTTAGAATTGTTTTGAATGATATGAGGTGAAAATATCGTTTTCTAAACTTTCGGCTCAAAACGACCAAAATACTCTTCCATTCTACACGGGTAAAAGGTGCCGTTTGAGCCGAAATTTTTCCAGGAAGTTTAGGATGATGTTTTTGAGCAATATTTGATGTTTAGTTGAGCAGAAAGTCCGGGCAGTTTAGTGCAAAATTACTATTTTGCCCCTAGAACGTGTACAGTGAGCCTAATGACGCAATTAAGCAAACCTAAGCAATATTAGGCTCTAATCGAAGATTAATTTATTTCGATAATTAATTTAGAGTCAAAATAATTTATTAAGGTTAATTAGAACCTAAGATTACTTAGTTAAACTCTAATTACATTCTTTAATTCAAGATTCCTAGTCATGGAATCTTGAATAGTGTTTCTCTTCAATTCCTTAAATTAAGGAATTGTGCCATACCTCATTTGACTAAAAGAATTATTTTAAATTACTAATCTAGTAAGATTGCCCTCCTAATCAAGTCTTGACTTTCCTAATTACCCAATTACCTCACCTAAACACCTTCTTACAAACTCCTAACCAAAACCTTAATCAAGGAAACACCTAAACACACCATTAACCCACAATTAGATGAATAATTTCTTCCCTCATGGCCTTAAGGTGTCCGGCCACTTCCCCCCTCCATAGCCCATCATGTGTTGTTTCAATTACACTCAAGAGCCATACTTCAAGCCATGCTTTGCCCATACCTCACCATACCTTCAACCATGCCTATAACCATACCTTTGTAAGAGATATTTCTTCTCTCCTTCCTCCTCAAATGTGGCCGATTCCTCTCCCCTTTGGAAGCCTCATTGTTGAAAATTTCTATAAATACCAAGCCTTGATGAACCTTGTCACACTTTGGATCATTTGTTAAGTTTACACTTCTTACAAAAATTCTCTCATTTTTTCTCAAACTTCCTCACTTTGGCTGATTTCTTCCTTCAAGATTCAAGAGGATTTTCCTTCTCCATTTCATCAAGAACTCAAGCTTTCTTTCATATCTCTTCAAGACTTCTTTAGGTAGGGGTTATGTTTTAATGTTTTGCTTGTGTTCTTCAAGAAAAGTTCTAGTTTCTCTTGGTTTCAAATCCTTTTTCCTCTCCCTTTTCATTTCGGCCAAGAGGCCCTTTCATAAAGAAAACATGAGCTTGATGATGAGGTTTCAAGATAATGACTTGTTGTTGTCATGTGAGAAACCTCTAAAGCTTGAAACAACTTGGTCTTGGACCATACATGCTTGTGTTCCTTTCTTTTCCTTGGTTTTATTTTTGGATCCTTTTCCTTTTATCTTTAAAGATTTTTGGTTCCTTTTCTTTTATTTGAACAAAGTTTGTAAAATATGTCAAGTAGATCACAAAAGTTTTGTTAAGAAAGTTAATTCCATGTTTTCAAAGAGCTCTAAGCTTACCCTTGCCAACCTTAAAGTTGGTCGGCCATTCTAAGAGTTTTACTCTAGATTGAAGCCCATGAGCAATAAAATAAAGAATATGACTTAGTCCTTGTAGTTTTGTTTAGACAAAGTGTTGAACTTTGTGTCCATTTTCTTAAGCTTGATGATGAAGTTCAAACCTTAAGACTTTTTGAAGTCTAGGTGCTAAGAACTCTAAAGCTTGCCTTATGGTACATAATGGGTTGAGGTTTATGTTCCTCTAAAGTCTTGTAAGAGCTCTAGTTAAGATAAAAATAAGTTGCATTCATGTTTAAATTTATGTCTTGCATCTCATGTTTATTTTGATGCCATCACTAATTTCACAAGAATAAATGAATGAACTTGCATTACCATATTTAAATTCCCAAGCTTGCATTTCATGTTTATATTTCAAGTCATCACTTAATCCTTAAAGATAATAATGAAGTTGCATCTCATATTTATTTTATGCTCTCACTTTACTTTGTAATGAAGAGTAAAATGAAGTGCATAGCATGTTTAAGATTATGTTATCACCTAAATACTCTAGAGCTCAAAGACTTGCCCTAAGTATCTTAAAAAGGAACTCTAGTAAAAAAGAAATGGATGAGTTTTAGTATGATTCAATAATGGTGTGATTTTGTAAAATGCATGAATGATTTTAGGAAAATGTTGGAAACTGTTTTATGAGGTCTCAAGGTGTTTAAATACCTTGGAATGTGTCAAAAATCATGTTTTCTTAAGTTGAGGTTCTGGTAATCGATTACCAGAGGGGTTTTGAAGGACTTTTGGTTTGGTATCGACCAGAGACAATGTAATCGATTACCAAGGCTATTATTCATGCCCAAATGTCCTTAAACCTTAATCGATTACCTGTTAGTGTAATCGATTACTCCATGTTTTTCATTTTTCCAAAGATTAACCCTAAGTAATCGATTACCATTGTATGTAATCGATTACCCGTTGTTTGAATCCCAGAATGAATTTAGTTCCTGGTAATCGATTACAGGTACATGTAATCGATTACAGAACACCTTTTTGCTCCTGAAATTGTCCCAGAGAAACTAGCAACTTATATGCATTTCAACTCAAGACATTATGTGATTTTATGGGCTTATGATTTTGGTTCTGCCCTCTATGTTTGGCTACTATATAAATGCTGTTCTAAGGTGTTAAAATGTGTAAAATTATGTTTGAGTGAAGCAAGGATCGATTTAGAGAAGTTAGAAAAGAATGAGTAACTTGAAAGGATTAGAGATGAGAATTCTAGAACACCTTAATGCATAAAAATGCAAATCTATTCCAGCATGATTGAATCAAGAATAAATGGTTCATAATTAGTAAGACATGTATAAAATCCCTTCATAAATGATTAGGTATTAATTTCTAAGCTTAAGGTGATGATAAGAACTTAAAATGGGAATTCTAGCACTCTTAGACATGGCAAAACATAATTCTGTTCCAGCATAGTTAGATTGAGGAAAAATGGTTTATAACTTAGAGAACATGCCTAGGAATCCCTCATAATTGGTTTAGGAATTGATTATGGAGCCTTAGGCGAAGACGGATCTTAAAAAGGGTCACGAACGGAGAATCTAGAACCCGTAAGCGTATGATATTTTCGCCCTTTCATGTGCAGTGCTGTTTGGAATTTTAGTGAGTTCAAATCTTAGAGAAAAAGTTTAAGTGTTAACCCCTTGAGGGTAATAAAGACGTAATACGGGTATTAGAATGATTAGAATACAAGTTTAAGGCCCGTAAGGGTCAAAGCATAAGATACTATGAGATAGGTGGCGAGAGAGCATAATTATGATGATGAACCTCGAGCATTTATGATGATGTGATTATGTTAGTTCCTTGAGCATGAAACTTTATGTGTATGGTTGGTATGATGATATGATGAAGTGTTGTATTTAAGATGCATAAGGTTTCGAAATATGAATGAAATTGAGGAATATGCTCATGTGAACTAGAAAGTTATTGATTTGAGAAAGTTCTATGAAAATGATGCATGTGACTGAGATTATGTGGCATGACTCAAATTTGAGGAAATTGGAGAGTAGCTGTCATGCCGCGAATTTTCATCAAATTTGAGAGACATAAGAAAGTTTTTGAGAAATATGATTTTTAAGGTGACATATCAGACGTACTTCTCCTATTTTAGTGAGGAGAAGGTAAACCGTGAGGGCATAGACATTAGCTTGCCAAAGCGGACAAAGTCGCTGTCTTAACCAGCCGATGTGTAACATTCTCCCAAGTACAACCTCATCCTTAAGTCATGATATCATACTCAGAGTTGTTACTTATATTCTGGACTTATTATCTATAATAAGAGTCAATTTAATCGCTTATTAACTAACTCGTGTTCTATCGAGATATATAGCTAGAAACAACTTATTTATTTAATACAAGTCAAGTACAAAAGTAAGCTCTTTTAAGAGCTTTACAATACATATGTTACCTTTTATGTTTAACATATACATACACTTAAGTACAACAAATACAAGTCTACTATAACTACTGCAAAATCCACTTGATCTTTTCCTACTGCCTCACCGTCTTCTAGATCAATCTGGGACGACACGGAAAAAAAACAAATACATAGGGTGAGAATCCTAAAATTCTCAGGAGGGTGTCCCCAAAACATATGCTGAAGTTCATGTCATCGTTACCGCCCCAGCCACTTCGGTTTATTTAACAAAAGGTGATCATGCATTACATAATAACTATTCATTTTTAAAGTTTAAAGTCAATCTTTCCGAAGTGGGTTGCTTTTAAAAAAAAATCAATCACTTAGTACACCCTTACCATCAACTCATATTCATAGTAAGTAATGGCAAACAAAAAGAACCAATATGTATAAATATGTATATGCCTATTGTAATGAAATTATCTTTGATTTCCCTTGATGAATCAAAAGTATCACATCCCTCTCTATTTGCCTTCGACAAGCCAAAAGGATCTCAACTCACTTATTTGCCTTTGACAAGTCAAAAGGATCTCGTGTGTCATTATTTGCCCTTGACAAGTCAAAGAGGATCTCATGTTTCATTATTTGCCCTTAACAAGTCAAGAGGATCTCAAGTTTCTTGGGATCATAGAATTTAATTCAGGACATCATTCACTGCATGCATAAAACACATACAGGCATCCATTCACAACGAAATTCTCATTTGTATCTTATAAATCAACCTTTTAAATTATCTATATGCATTCATATGTCACAAGACATATAGCCAAAAAGGTAACATCAAGTACTCATGTCATTCTAGAACCAAAAATTCCATTACTTCATCATTTCAAAGCATTGTTGCATTTCCAGCATAATGGCAGATTTTACACCATTGTAACACGAATTATGTTGCCCCTCAAACAATCAATTCAGAGGCTATAAAAATTTCACATGACACTTCAATGTGTCTAAAACAACCTGTAAAAATTTCAGGGCAATCAGAATTATATAACCACTTCAATAAAATAGGCAAATCTGGTGGTCAGAAGCCACAAATTCATAGTCCAGACTTGTGTTCTCAAAATATTTAGCCCTAGAATTCGATGGAATCATGGTACAAGAAAATTCACAGAGGTATTTCAACGTTATTAGTCTTGTGTACAAATTTCAGGATCTATCTCAATCAATTACTATGATGAAAAATTCGGGCAAGTTTGTCACTTCAGTCTCAACAATTCAGCAGGAGCAGTTACAATTCGGTTTCTAATTTTTTTGAGGCATCAAACCTTAGAATTAACCCTAAGAAAATTCGTGGGTTTATTATAAGAGGTTAGCTACAACATATAATTTTCATGGCTCATGAAACCACACACAAAATTTCCAGAAAATTCGAAATTTCTGATTATAGAACAGAAATCAGTCCAGCAACCTAGTTCCAATTTCACTTGAGAGAAAACCCATTTTAAAACCATCCAAACACAAAACAAAAATTCAGACATCAATATCAATATGTTAATCATCAATATCATCAAAATTTTTGGAATTAGGGCAAGCTAAAATAGAATTGAAAAATTTCACAAGAAAGGTAGCAGAAAACCTACTTTGAGAGCTCTTGAGCTCTATGCTCCAAAGGATGCTCTAGAATGCTTTTGCTTCACTTTAAAGCTTCCCCACCAACATCAAACCCTTCCTTTAACCTCTGATTGTGTGCCCTCAAAGTTGGAAAATGTGATGGATTCAAATTATAATCGTTAGATTTGTAGGTTATGATGAATAGAATAAGTTTAGTGAAGAGAGTTTATGGTTTTAGTGACTTTGAGCTAGGGTTTTGCAAGCTTGAAGCTTGTTAATGGAGTTTGAGAGGAAGAACAATGGAGGAAGGGTTCTTAGAGAGGTCTGGCCGAAATTGTGATGAAGGGAAATGATAAGATGTTGATATTTTGAGTTTATGGCAAACTACATAGAATTTTCAAGTCCAAAATGTTTTCTTTCTTAAAGATAAATGGAGTAATTTTTTGTAAGCATCCTATTGGTCCTAATAAAGTGGCAATGGTGTGGCTTCTTCTAAGCCACACACTTGTCTAGATGGGTGGCAAACTTTCACTGGAAGTTTCATTCGATGTAAGAAACGCACAAATTTATCCGAACGGGTAAACACCATATCCGATTTAACGATATTGCCCGAAAATTAATTTTAAGTATAAAATTATCAATCCCACCCATTTCTAACCTTATTCCCATGTTTTCCTAATTTTGAGTACTTCTGGCCTCGAATCTAGGGTTTAAGCGTCCGCGGCTTGTGGGGCCCCAAGGTTACTATTTACCGCCCGAAATTTTTTTTTTTTACAGGTCCATTGGGCCCCTCATCATCGTTGTACTGTAGATTTCTGAAATTATGAATAACAAAGCTCAAATTAATTTTTAAATGATTTCGGGTGTTACATGATGCGTTTCGAAGGAAGTCCCATGATGGGTGATCCTTCCCCCCTACCCGACTCCGGAGTTTGGATTATGATGATTATGATGAATATGATTATGTTTATGATTGCTTATCAAGAGGATAAGAGACTAGTGGTGACTAAGGTATTAGCCCTAGCAGTTTGGGTGCGGTTACTATTATGTTTGGTGTCACAAGTATGAGGAAAGGAAAGATGTTCAAGAGAAAGTTACATGCCACTTATATTTTGTTTGATATTTGTTTGGTTTACCTAAAGTACTGCCATGCATTCATGAACTATTATGCTGCATACATGCATTAAGACTCATTATAAAAGATATGGACCTTGGATAAATATCTTGTGAAAACCTCATAATGAACCTATGCATGCTTAACCTTTTTATAATAAACCAAGGCTCCTGGGACGTAAACGATGACACTAGGATAGAGGATTTCCCTATTATCTTTAGCAAGATTCTCACCCCTCTCTCTTTTTTTCCGTTCGTCGTTAGACATCGATGGCATCGTTCGTGACTTTTGTTGACGCACCCGTGTGGGAACACACTGACGATCCATGACCATCAGTCCTACCACTTCGAGGGTCGTTGTGCTATACGCATTTTTGCGTACATGGGATGCTCATTTGCCTTTCCAGTTCTAGCTTTTGATTTCACTCCAACCTCCCTTTCGGCGACGACATGATTTTTGAGAGGACGCGACCTTGAGACGAGGTAACGCCGGCCGTTCCATCTTCAGCAGCTGTGCGGGTTACCCAGAATACGTGCCTCACCCGAGACGTTTCGGAGATCCGACCCGTCAGGGATCCTCCTTCTCATCCTTTCTCGGAGGGTTCCACCTTCGCGGACCCATGGATATCGAGAATGGGAACGAGGAGACGGTGATGTAACACCTAATAATTAACCCAATACGACTAGGTCGTATCTGATTAATTACTAGACTTTACTCTTTGCTTCAGTTCCTTAATCATGCTTTGAAATACTTAGTGAAATTACGAGCCATTTTTTTTTTAAGAAACATAATTGAAAACATGAGCCGCGCATAACGTGAACGATAATGGATAAAGCAGAAAACGAAGGACATATCATGAAGAACACATCATATTGGCTCCATCATATGACATCCATAATTACATATCACATAGATATTTTACCTACCAGAGTTAAGCTAGATGTAGGCAATCGAACAAAACATAAATAATATATGGATGGAAAAACATCTATTAACGGCACCTATTAATAACACTCAGATAAATAGATATCAGAGTTCACGCTAAAGGTTTAGTGATACGTTCCTCAAGGATAATAAGCGGTTCACAAGATCACATGCATTTACCAGGTGAGAGCATCAACGGGAATCACGAACATCACCATCACTTTCTAAGATGAGATGGAAAGAAGAAAAAGAGGAATGAGAAACTTATAAAAGAATCTCAGGAGGGCACTCACCTCATATGCATCGTGTCATCATCATCGTCCCAGGAACCTCGGGGTTATTATGAAATAGTGAGCATGCTAAAATGATTTATTAAGTTCGAAAATATACTTTCCGAGGTTTGTCGTTTTAATCATGCGTCTTATAATGCATCATAAACTTAGCATGTCATGTTTATAATGAACTTTTCCTTTCATATATAATAACATAGTTATGCATAAAACCACATCATATTCCTCATCATCATTTCATAATACTATGCATAGCAGAACATCATATTTCTCATTATCATCTCATAAATACTATGCATAGTAGAACATCATATTCACATAATGCATTTACTTAGTTTCTTAGGTGACTTAAAGTTACTTTCATCATTATTTTCCTGGGCCACCCTATACTCCACCCTTTTGGGAGTAATCTAGGTTATGAGCTCATACTTTACTCGTCACTAGCATATACTTATCCCTTTTGATAAGTTAAAATCTCAACTCTACCCTTTGAGAGAATGGTTTAGGGGCAAGAATCACCTTTTCACCACCTATAGTCTGATGGGTCCAAAGGATCATTTCCTTATAAATTTAAGTCACCATTAAGTCTTTGCATGTTATATCATAATACCTCAATTCATAATCATTCATAACATTTTCTCGTTTATAGTCTTATTTTGGAATAATATATATACCAATTGTAATCATGTATCTGGAGATTCCTAGGAAAGAGAGGTGGGTCACAAATGGACTCTAAATACCAAGTCTTTCCTAGCCAAAACCTTTCCAAATTACACTTTTACAATAATATACTTTCTTCAGCAACAAGGTAAATTTTTAAATAACAAAGAATATTTCATTATTTCATGCATAAGCATTCTCATTGTTTGCAACAACAACTATATGCAAGTCGGAAAATCATTCAATGACGTCAAATACTTAATAAGCATCAAATAACTACATAGACTTATCATTTAAAACATCAAAGAGGCATCATCATAAATCCTTATCGAAAAGCTATCTTAAACAACCGAAACTCAGAATTGGCAACCTTAATTATTGAACTAGTTAATTATGCATCTAAGGGACTTATTACCATCAATTATAAGTCCTAAGAATGTTATTAGACTATATGGGGGCATAGACAATAAGTTGTTCTTAAGGTTTTACCTGTGTAGAAGTTGCGTTTTTAACCCTTTCTCGTTATCCTTTCCCTATGATGCTAAAATTAATTACTAAACCAATTATGAATCATTCTCCCTTATCTAAACATGATAAAACCTGGTTCTTAAGGTCACTAAAGGCTCTGACAGAATGCATAAATTTCATTATCTAAAGTTATAGAAATGTTGCTTTTACGGTTTTCTAAGAAGCTAGTTTTATCTCTAACATGCATAGAATCATTACTTTAGCAATAAACCATAATTATCACAACTTCAAACATATTAAACCATCATCATACAGTAGTACTAAACTCAGATTAGTGGCTGAATCATGAACCTCACATAATTGCTTAAAATCACATTTTTAAGTACAAACTATAATCCGTAAAATATTTGCAAGGCCTTAAAACTCTTTTAAAAACTAATTCTTTTTGTTACTCTTGAAAGAAATTTTAGAACTAAATCAGTAACTTATTTAAAATCACTTTAGGCCTACCTTAATCATGAGGCCGATTTATACATTGAAAGAATTTACGATTAAAATTTTCACTTAAGATAAAAGGAGCAAGTCTTGAGCTTTAGAGATTTAGGTGATAACTAGAATCATAAACATGCTATGCAACCTCATTTTAATCTTGTCTTTATAAGATGATAACTTGGAATTATAAACATGATATACAGAAAATTGGAGCGCGTAGTCCGCACTGGACCAGTGAGAGAGAGAATCTTAAGAAACCTAGCGGTTCCACCTACAAGTTGAAGAGAGAAGAGCCCAAACTCAAGACTTCTTAAAGAATGAATCTTTGACTCCAATAATCTTAAGGAAATTGAAAGTGAGCTTTAGAGTTCTTATTACCATGGTTCCAACTTTGTTTGTGATACTTGGGTGAGTCTTTGAGCTCTAGGATCTTTAAGTGATGACATAAAATAAACATGTCATGCATTGATTCTTTTAGCCATTATAAAATTAAGTGAGAGCATAAAATAAATATGAGATGCATCCTCTTTATTATCTTTGAAGATTAAGTGACAACTTGAAACATAAACATGAAATGCAAGCTTGGAAATTTAAACATGAGAATGCAAGTTCATTTATTCATTCTTGAGAATTTAGTGACGACATAGAAAGTAAATATGGTTATGCAAGGCATAAACTTAAACATGGATGCAAGTTCATTTTATTTCTTTACTAGAGCTCCTCCAAGACTTTAGAGAAATATAAATTCAACCCAATATATCTTAGCAAGACAAAGTGAAAAATACATCTTTCAAGTTCTAAACTCAAGATCTTTATTTTTACATCATAAAAACATCATTCTTTAAAGTTTTGCATCAAGTGGAATTTTCAAGCTTTAGAGGCCTAACTTGTGATGGATTTACAACTAACACTCAAGGTCCTCATCATCAAGCTATCATCATATTCCCATATAGGCCTTATGGCCGAAATGTTCAAAGGAAAAGAAAGAAAATCGAATGGAAAAGCTAGAGAAAGTCCATGAAATCATCATTTTGAACCAAGAACAACACTTAGCAAAGCATAGAAATAAGCTTAAAGATGACTCCCTACCTAATGTGGTTTGAAGGAAAGGAAGAGAACTTGGTTTCTTGGAGTGAAATGAAAAATCTCTTTGAGAAATTGAAGAAGAAGTTTCAGCCAAAGGGAGGAGGAAAGAAAGTTTTTGTGCTTTGTAAAAACTAGAAATTGTGCAATTATGAGCAAGGCTTCTAAGACTCCTTAAGCATTCCTATTTATAGAGATTTTGGAGCTCATGAATGGACAAGAAAAGGAGGAAAGTCTGACCAAATTTGAGGTGGAAACAAGGAAGAAAAATCATTTTGTTTGGTGGCTTAAAACATGGAATCATGTTTTCATGGTTCCTTGTTTTCATACTTTGGTTTTTGTGCATTCTTTGACAAATTTTCTGATGCATTATGGACCAATAATTTCATCCATTACAACCCATGGAAGAGGAAATTTGTGTGTTCCATGTATTATTTAGGTGTAGGTAGTATCTTTGCAAATTAGAGAATTTGCAATTAAGAGCTTAGGTGAATTAGTAAGCAATTTGGTGTTTTTAAGCAATTTTAAGTTCTAATCAATCTAAATAAATAATTTTGACTCTAGATTAATAATTAGAATTAATAACCTTTAATTTGAGCATAATATTGCTTAGGTTTTGCTATACGAATCAAAATTCTCAAAATTTGCAAAACTTATAGAGGGACAAAATAGTAATTTTACTTAAAAATTGCCTGAGACCACCCAAGCTTAACTAATGGTTAATCATAGCTTAAAAACATGTTTTAAAACATTTTAGTGAGGTTCTGGCTCAGTCCTGATTGCAATTTGAAGTTAAAATACTATAGAGACATTTTGGTCATTTCGCGTCGAGAGCTCAAAATTAGGATTCTTCTCTCTATTAACACACATAACGCAAATAATCCCTTATTATCATCAAAACATCCCCTTTAGGATTGGGTGGGGCCCACGATCCTCATTTTCTGAGTAAAATAACCTCAGGGCATTTTGGTCATTTTACACGTATAGAAATTTGGGGTTTGCAACTCTCACCGACTTGCTCTTATCCTTTTTCTAATGTTATATTCCTTTATTGAGGATAGTTCCTTTTAATTATATGAAAAATTACCTAGGGTAATTCGGTAATTTCTAAACGAAGAGAAAATTTGGGTGTTATAGGTGACGTACCGAGGTTAGCAATTTGCCCAAGATGCGCCCACGCCGTGGAGGGCATGCTCACCCATCCTTTCGCCTTCACGCATCCAGGAGCTTGCCCAAGTTCGTTGGGTATGTGCTGTAACATCCAAGATATATATATATATATACATAAAAAACAAATAAATAAATAAAATTTAAATTAAGCTTTATTAGTTTGAATTTTCAAAATCCAATAATGTAGAAATGATGAGAGTGATTCAATGATTTTATAAAAAAAAATGAATAGTGTTTTGCCTGCCTCGGCCTGCCTGGGACAGTCAAACCTTAGATTAAGGACCTGAGGTGCCGAAATTTTGAAAATATGGGATGATGTTAGAAATACTTAGAAATGAAAATTTAATGCTTAGAATTACTTTTCGGGTAATATTTGGATACCCAGGTACAACCATTTCACCCTTCGTGAAATTTCTGTGTATTTCTAACACCGAAGCTAATTTAACCTTTACAAAATGATTAACCTTATCTTTTTACATTACATGAATGGCTAAGATTCAATTTTAAATTTTAAAATTGAATCATAGCCATCCTTTTCATCTTTAAAGATTAGAAACTATCCTAGACTATTACATAACATTATGACATCATCACTTAAGAGATAAACATGAACCAAGGCTTCTTTAAGAAGCCACAACATTCGGCCACTTCAGAAGGAAAGAGCAGCTGGTGCCTCCATAGCCAAGAGCTTGAATTGGCTTTCAAATTCCAAAAGCCCTAGCTTAGAGCCATTAAAACATAAATCTTCCTTCACTAAAATTGATCTACACTTCAATCTCTACCAATCCAACTGATTAGAATTTCCAAACCTCATCATATTCACCTCATCCATCACTGCAGAGCAAGTTTTGAAGGTGTTTTGGGAGTCTTGGAGTGGAGGACTCTCATCTTGAAACAAGCTAGAGACAAAGATAGACTAGCCTTCAAGTGTAGGGTTTTTCATAGTTCTTTCTCTGAAAATTTTGCTAATCTGTTCTGCTTGGTTTTATTTCAAAATTTTGATGATATGTGGTTGATGATATATTGTTATTGATGTGTGAATTTTGGTGGTGGGTTTGGATGGTGTTAAAAAGGGGTTTTCACTAAAGGAAACTGGACTAGGCTGCGGAGTTCAGGCGTCCTGAAGCAGAAATTATGCACGAATTTTTGATATATTTGTGGGTGTTTTCATAAGCTATAAAAATTATATGTTGAATAGAACACCTTAAACTAACTACATGAATTTTATTGGGTGTAAATTTTAAGTTTACTACTTCAAAAAAATCAAGAACCGAATTGTGACTGGTGCTGCCTAAGTTGTTGAAACTGAAGCAATAAAGTTGATTTTATTATCATAGCAAATGATTGAATGAATCCTTGAAATTTTTACCTGAAGTTAATAACATATTAGGTATCACTGTGAATTTTATTGTGCACTAATTCAATCATTTGCTAGGGTTAAAATTCTAAGAATCTGGGTCTGTTGTGATTTTGGTCCCTGACCATTAAATTTGTGCAATTTACTAAAGTAGCTAGAGAGCTCTACTTGTCCTGAAATTTTTACAGGTTATTCTAGACATGTGGGAGTGTCAGTGAGAATTTTTGTGGCATATGAATTAGCCATTTGATATAGAAATAAAATGCTACTTTTAGCATAGTGAATTAGCCCAAGTGCTGAAATGGTAGGACTTGCACTAAAATGATGATAAAATGACACTTAGTCCAGGTATAAATTATATTCATGCATGATAGTTATTTTAAAGAGTTATTTAAGAGATATAAATGAGACCCTAATGTGATTGAATGCCTATGAGTGATGTATGCCATGCCTTGTAAAGAGAAATACATGATACGATAACATGACAAAAGAGAATCTATAACTCCTAACTGGGCATGTTTTAACATATTGAAAAAGAAACAAGACTTATATGAGTAAAAGAGGGAAGGCAAAAATAAGGACTTTAAGAATGGTATGAGTTTGGAGATGTATCGGCTAATAGAACTGTGATTCGGAGGTGAAAAAAATGAAGTCCGATGATCACGAATAGGAATGAGCTCATGTCCTAGGCTCTATTGTCCTTTATAAAATTATCCACTTGGAGATGTTGCTCATGTGAAATCAAGCCTTCCCTATATGAAAGAAAGAGTAACAGGATGAAATTAAGTTGGTTATTTATAAGATAATATGTACGATTATTATTGCTAATTCTATCAGTTTTTGCATGGGACCTAATATAATGTTACTTACATGAATGACCTCATTAATTAGGCCTGTCTATGCTAACGGGATTTCCCTATGAGAATTTTATAATATTCTTATCCCTATGTGCATGTATGTTGTATTGTGCTCAGATCCACAGATGTCGATCGTGATCTTCTTTCTTGATTTGCGGAGTGGAGGTGGCATTATGACGAGAGTTGGATTCGTTATGTAGTAGCGTATTCCAGATCCGAGTGTATATTTTCTTCACTCGTTCTTTTAGTAGCTTCGTTTTCACTCAGAGTTGACCCAGGTTTTCCTTTTGATGGTGTGCCCCTTCACATGGCACACCCAGCTGTGTTCATACCTCCTCCGCACCACCTATGCCCCTCCTGGAGATGGACCTTCTTCATCCTCCTCCCATTCAGACCCATGAGGGTCCCGATGGCCCCTGTAGGTGAGGCCATCATCCCGATGGCCAACGTTTTGCCTAGGAGGATGCTAGACCTATAGGGACTTTTGACTTGTATGTAGTTGCAGTGTAGTGATGGGACCATGCCAGCCTACAGACTGATTCTATTTGAAGTTATAAGATCCATTTTATGTGTATATGATTTTTGCTGGATCTTAATATGAGTAGGCTAGGTTTTATGTTATCGATAGGTCTTTTGGATAAAAGTCCCTATGTAGCATCGTAGGTGGTCTAACTTATCTACTGGTTGCGCATATGTAAAGATAGTTGTGTACAAAATATATGTATATAGTGGAACTTTGGTGGTTGCTTTACCTTATGTTTTTATTTTATTATATGTTAATTATTTATATCTCTCGATTAGCCTATAGTATAATCAGGGAGTAATACTCTCCTAATTACGATGCTACTTGAAGTAGTAGAGTGGTTAGGAGGGTGTTACATTATGGTATCAGTTCTGACTATCCTATCAGCTTAGGATTGGACTGGCTATGCTTCCGTAGTAATTGTTATGCATTAAGATGCATATATAGATATACGTGTGTGTATGACCTTGGTTAGAAATGTTGTGGGTTACCTCACACTTGGAATGGTATTGAGTCTGATCAACTCAATATTTTGTTTGGTGTGACAGGAATCAATGACTTTAAATCGGCAAACCAGGAGCGGAGAGGAAACAACGCTGAAACGATGAATACCTTTCGTGAGATGGCGCGGCAAAGAGAACAAGCTTCCGTTGCCAACCGAATGATGGAAAGACGAACCGTAATGAGAATCAAAATCTGGCTGGTAACCTTAGAGGAAACGAAGGGATGCAGAATATTAGAAATTTGCTGAGTTTCGAAGGCAAACCCCCGCCTTTTCGAGGAGCTTTTAACCCCTAAGCAGAAGAATGGATCAAGGCGATGGAAAAGATCTCCTTCGCGCCTATAGAGATTCAAAAGGTGGCTTTTGCCACCTACATGCTAGGGGAGATGCGGAATTTTGGTGGGTTGGCACCAGGGGATTATTTGAAGCTTCCTGAAGTTACCTGGGATGTCTTCAAAGAGGCTTTCTACCATAAATACTTCCCTCCCTCTAGGAACGCGAAGGAGTTAGAGTTCATGGCTCTTAAACAAGGACCTATGAGTGTAGCGAGTATACTAAATTTGAAGAGCTTTGCAAGTTCTACGATTTACCAATGAGACCCAGACGAAGCTTGGAAGTGTATGAAATATGAAGGGGTTTACGTGAAGATAGAAGGCTGGAACCTCCTGGAGATTCGAGACTATCCTACTTTGGTAAATAAATGCCGCGGCGGAGGAAACAAGAAGCTAGCAAGCTTTAAGTATGCGCAAAACAATGCTAGAAGAGGATTAGCACCCCAAGGCCCCCAATTCAAGCCTGTCAATCAGCCTAGGAGAAGATTTCCACCTAACAACAACAGGAACCGAGGAAAAAAACTTCAGTCCAGATACTAGAGATGGACGAGAGTGCCTAAGTGTGGAAAACACCATGGAAAAGGCCTTGCTGGGCAACACAAATTGTTTGTTTCCTGCAAGAAACCGGACACAAGATATTCGAGTGCCCCAACAAGAAAAGTCAGCAACCCACCCCCAAACCACAACAACATGCACGCGTTTTCACTATAAGTGCCAAGGAAGCTTCTCAATCCGCCAATCTACGGGTAAGTGTGAAATAAATGGTAATATCCTAGGTATACTGTATGATTCGGGTGCCACTCATTCTTTCATCTCCCATGACTGTGTACAAAAGTTGCAATTATCTGTGTTGAATTGCCTTATGATCTTCTTGTATCTACTCCTACTGCGGTCCTATTAGAACTTGTTATGCATGCATGAATCTTCCTCTTCAGATAGGTACTAGGAGATTTATTGCTAACCTGGTTTGTCTTCCCTTGTCTTAGATGTAATCTTAGGTATGGATTGGCTAGTACCCAATGATGTTCTTTTACATTGCCCAAATAGAGTTGCTATGTTTCTTTCTACCCCTGTGATCCCTTTTTCTTTTTACTTAGACCTAGTGACACCTAACTCTAGTAAGGTGGACCGTCAGGAATATGTTCTCTCTCAGCTAGTGAAACTGAAGGTGATCATGAGTTGAGTGGAATCCAGTGGTGAGAGAATATCCAGATGTCTTTCCAGAGGATATCCTAGAACTTCCTCCTTGAAAGAGAAATTGAATTCTCCATTGAATTGATTCCAGGGATGGGTCCTATTTCAATTTCCCCTTACAGGATGTCCTCTTTAGAGTTGAAGGAATTAAAGTCACAGAATTGAAGAGTTGTTGGAAAACATTTCATTAGACCAAGTGCCTCTCCATGGGGAGCCCCGTTCTTTGTAAAGAAAAAGGATGGAGGTATGAGACTTTGTGTGGATTATAGGAGTTGAATAAGGTGACAATCAAGAACAAATACCCTTTGCCAAGGATCGACGACCTCATGGATCAATTGAGAGGGGCAACCGTATTCTCAAAGATTGATCTTAGATCAGGTTACCATCAAATTCGAGTTCGGATGAGGACATTCCCAAACCGCTTTTAGGACTCAATATGGACATTATGAGTATAGGGTGATATCTTTTGGATTAACCAATGCTCCTGTATTTATGGACTATATGAACCGAATCTTTCACCTTTACTTGGATAAATTTGTGGTTGTCTTTATAGACGACATACTTATCTATTCAAGGACTGAGGAAGAGCATGGCAGCATCTTAGGATTGTGTTACAAATCCTAAGAGAAAGGAAATTGTATGCCAAGTTGTCAAAGTGTGAATTCTGATGGAAGAAGTTAAGTTCTTAGGTCATATAGTGTCACAGGGGAATCTCCTAGATCCCAGGAAGGTGGAATCAGGACTTCATTGGGATCAACCAACAACAGTGACGAGATTTGAAGTTTCTGGGTTAGCAGGATACTATAGACGTTTTATTATGGGCTTCTCTCAGAGAGCCCTACCTTTGACTAAGTTGACCCGAAAGAACACCCCTTTCAAGTGGACACCGGAATGTGAAAATAGTTTCCAAGAGTTGAAGCAAAGGTTGACCATGGCCCCAGGATTAGATTACCCGATCCTCATGAACCCTTTGAGGTCTATTGTGATGCTTCCAGGAAGGGTTTGGGATGTGTGTTAATCAGGTTAAATGTAGTCGCTTATGCTTCTAGTTAAACCCATGAAGTAAGCTATCCAACACATGATCTAGAACTTGCAGCTTGGTCTTTGCTCTAAAGATCTGCGACACCATCTATATGGTGTGAGTTATGTTTTTTCTGACCACAAAAGTTTAAAATATCTTTTTGACCAGAAAGAATTAAATATGAGACAAAGGAGATGGATGGAGTTCCTTAAGGATTATGAGTTCAGTTGAATTACCATCGGTAAGGCAATGTTGTTGCTGACGCCCTTATGCTAAACCTTAAGTGTAGCATGTTTGATGATTAAAGAGATGGAATTGGTGGAAAGCTTTAAAAAGCTTAGTTTGGATATGTCTGTGACCCTCAGGGTGTTATGTTAGGACAAATAAAGGTCACAAGTGAGTTTAAAGAGCGGATTTTGGCTACACAACATGAAGATTTAGGGTTTCAGAAGATTTTGAAGTCTGTCCAAGCAAAGAGGTTACCAGGATTTACTCAAGACCAGCAAGGTATATGGAGGTACAAGGGTAGTGTGTGTACCTGCAAGTGGTAATCTCAGAGATGAAATTTTAAAGGAGGCTCATAGGGCGAATTCACCATACACCCTGGGATTAGTAAAATGTATGCAGACCTCAAGAAGATGTTTTGGTGGTCGGGGATGAAGAGAGACATAGTAGAGTTTATTAGAAAGTGCCTAACTTGTCAGAGGATTAAAATAGAACATCAAAAGCCAGCTGGGACCTTACAACCCTTAGAAATCCAGGAATGGAAATGGAAAGTATCTCCATGGATTTCGTAATGGGTTTGCCAAGGACGTCGTCGGGTTGTGATGCTATATGGGTGATAGTGGATAGATTAACCAAATCTGCTCACTTTTTACCCATTAAAGCTAGTTATCCCTTAGATAAATTAGCTTCCTTGTACATCCAAGAAATCGTGAGATTACATGGTATTCCTTCTTCAATAGTTTCTGAGGGACCGAGATTTACTTCAAGATTTTGGGGAGCTTTCCAAAAGGCCTTTGGAACCAAACTTTGTTTAAGTACGGCCTATCATCCTCAAATTGGACAAATAGAACGTACCATACAAACCCTAGAAGATATGCTAAGGGCATGTGTGATTGAGTAGAAGGAAGTTGGGATGGTGGAATTTGCTTACAATAATAGCCATCACGCTAGTATTGGCATGGCCCCATATGAAGCTTTATATGGACGAAAATGTCAATCTCCGTTATGTTGGTACGACTCAAGGAGGAGGGTTGTTGGAACCTCCTGGTGAACCAGACGACAGAGCAAATTTAGAAAATCAGAAGTAAAATCTGACTGCATAGAGTCGTCAGAAAGCTACGCCGATATTCGGAGAAAACCTTTAGAGTTTCAGGAGGGAGAACATGTATTCCTAAAGGTTATGCCTACTACGGGGATAGGGAGAGCACTAAGGTTAAGAAGCGTCACCCAGGTTCATTGGGCCTTTTCAAATTCTTAAACGAATTCAGCTGCCTACCAAATAGCTTTACCCCCACATCTATCTAACCTTCACAATGTCTTTCATGTCTCCCAACTTAGAGGTTATCATCCGGACCCAAACCATGTTATAGAACTCGAGTCCATACAGTTAAAGGATGACTTGACATTTCAAGCCCCTCCTATTCAGATCGTTATAAAGAAGTCAAGCTACTTAGAACTAAGCTGCATCTAGTAAAAGTGGCTTGGGTGGACCAGGAAATGAAGAATACACATGGGAATTAGAGGCAAACATGAGGAAAGATCATCCGGAACCTTCAGGTATGAAATTTTGAGGGCAAAATTTTTTTTTTAGGTGGGTGGAAATGTAACATCCAAGATATATATATACATATAAAAAACAAATAAATAAATAAAATTTAAATTAAGCTTTATTAGTTGGAATTTTCAAAATCCAATAACGTAGAAATGATGAGAGTGATTCAATGATTTTTTAAAAAAAAATGTGAATAGTGTTTTGCGGGCCCGGGCTGCCGGACAGCCGAAACCCTAGATTAGGGACCCGAGGTGCCCGAAATTTTGAAAATATGGGGATGAGGTTAGAAATACTTAGAAATGAAAATTTCATGCTTAGAATTACTTTTCGGGTAATATTTGGTTACCAGGTATTATTTCACCCGTTCGTGAAATTTCTGTGTGATTTTAACAGAAAGCTAATTTAACCTTTACAAAATGATTAACCTTATCTTTTTACATTACATGAATGGCTAAGATTCAATTTTAAATTTTAAAATTGAATCATAGCCATCCTTTTTATCTTTAAAGATTAGAAACTATCCTAGACTATTACATAACATTATGACATCATCACTTAAAGATAAACATGAACCAAGGCTTCTCCAAGAAGCCACACCATTCGGCCACTTCAGAAGGAAGAAGAAGCAGCTGGTTCCTCCATAGCCAAGAGCTTGAGTTGGCTTTCAAATTCCAAAAGCCCTAGCTTAGAGCCATCAAAACCTAAACCTTCCTTCACTAAAATTGATCTACACTTCAATCTCTACCAATCCAACCGATTAGAATTTCCAAACCTCATCATATTCACCTCATCCATCACTGGTCAGAGGAGGTTTTGAAGGTGTTTTGGGAGTCTTGGAGTGGAGGACTCTCATCTTGGAACAAGCTAGAGACAAAGATAGACTAGCCTTCAAGTGTAGGGTTTTTCATAGTTCTTTCTCTTGAAAATTTTGCTAATCTGTTCTGCCTGGTTTTATTTCGAAATTTTGATGGTATGTGGTTGATGATATATTGTTATTGATGTGTGAATTTTGGTGGTGGGTTTGGATGGTGTTAAAAAGGGGTTTTCACTAAAGGAAATCTGGACTAGGCTGCGGAGTTCAGGCTGTCCTGCAAGCAGAAATTATGCACGAATTTTCTGATATATTTGTGGGTGTTTTCATAAGCTATAAAAATTATATGTTGAAGAGAACACCTTAAACTAACTACATGAATTTTATTGGGTGTTAACTTTGAAGTTTACTACTTCAAAAAAATCAAGAACCGAATTGTGACTGTGCTGCCTAAGTTGTTGAAACTGAAGCAATAAAGTTGCCCGATTTTATTATCATAGCAAATGATTGAATGAATCCTTGAAATTTTTACCTGAAGTTAATAACATATTGAGGTATCACTGTGAATTTTATTGTGCACTAATTCAATCATTTGCTAGGGTTAAAAATTCTAAGAATCGGGTTGGTCTGTGAATTTGTGGTCCCTGACCACTAAATTTGTGCAATTTACTAAAGTAGCTAGAGAACTCTACTTGTCCTGAAATTTTTACAGGTTATTCTAGACATTTGGGAGTGTCAGTGAGAATTTTTGTGGCATATGAATTGGCCATTTGATATAGAAATAAAATGCTACTATTAGCATAGTGAATCAGCCCAAGTGCTGAAATGGTAGGACTGCACTAAAATGATGATAAAATGACACTTAGTCCAGGTATAAATTATATTCATGCATGATAGTTACTTTAAAGAGTTATTTAAGAGATATAAATGAGACCCTAATGTGATTGAATGCCTATGAGTGATGTATGCCATGCCTTGTAAAAAGAGAAATACATGATACGGTAACATGACAAAAGAGAATCTATAACTCCTAACTGGGCATGTTTTAACATATGGGGAAAAAGAAACAAGGCTTATATGAGTTAAAGAGGGAAGGCAAAAATAAGGACTTCCCTAAGAATGGTATGAGTCGGTAGACGTATCGGCTAGGAATAGAACTGTGTGTGATTCGGAGGTGAAAAATGAAGTCCGATGATCACGAATAGGAATGAGCTCATGTCCTAGCAGTCTATTGTCCTTTATAAAATTATCCATTAGATGTTGCTTAATGTGAAATCAAGCCTTCCCTATATGAAAGAAAAGAGGTAACAGTATGAAATTAAGTTGGTTATTTATAAGATAATATGTACGATTATTATTGCTAATTCTATCAGCATTTTTGCATGGACCTAATATAATATTACTTACATGAATGACCTCATTAATTAGGCCTATCTATGCTAACGGGATTTCCCTATGAGAATTTTATAATATTCTCATCCCTATGTGCATGTATGTTGTATTGTGCTCAGACCCACAGATGCCGACCGTGATCTTCTTTCTTGATTCGGGAGTGGAGGTGGCATTATGACGCAGAGTTGGATTCGCTGGATGTAGTAGCGTATTCCCAATTCCAAGCATATATTTTCTTCACTCGTTCTTTTAGAGCTTCGTTTTCACCTAGAGTTCGACCCAGGTTTTCCTTTTGATGGTGTGCCCCTTCACATGGCACACCCAGCTGTGTTCATACCTCCTGCGCACCACCTATGCCCCCTCCTGAGATGGACCTTCTTCATCCTCCTCCTCGATTCAGACCCATTTGAGGGTCCACGCCCCTGGAGGTGAGGCCATCATCCCGATGGCCAACCGTTTCGCCTAGGAGGATGCTAGACCTATAGGGACTTTTGACTTGTATGTAGTTGCAGTGTAGTGATGGGACCGTGCCAGCCTACAGACCATTTCATTTGAAGTTATAAGATCCATTTTATGTGTATACGATTTTTGTTGGATCTTAATATGAGTAGGCTAGGCTTTATGTTATCGATCTTTTGGATAAAAGTCCCTATGTAGCATCGTAGGTGCTCTAACTTATCTACTGGTTGCGCATGTAAGATAGTTGTGTACAAAATATATGTATATAGTGGAACTTTGGTGGTTGCTTTACCTTATGTTTTTATTTTATTGTATGTTAATTATTTATATCTCGATTAGCCTATAGTATAATTAGGGAGTAATACTTCCTAATTACGATGCTACTGCTCGAGAGTATAGAGTGGTTTGGAGGGTGTTACATGTGCCACCGAGGGATGAGGTGAGCATCATCCATAGTTCAAGGGAGGGATGTCATAGCTTGGGTGTATCTTTTGGGTTGTTTTCATGTATTTGTTATTATGTTTCTTATTTTATGTTGTTGTACTATAAGCTTTGCCTACTAGTATGGGTAAGACTTTATGTTTCTTTTACATTCAGTGGTATTGTACTAAACTATGTTTACTAATGTGATGAAGAATGATGTTTATGATGGATGTGTTCTTTAATGCTTATGTTCTGGATGTTTTATGTATTCTTCCACTTTCACGTTACATTTCCGTTACACGTAAAGGCTCGCACTTTGTTTTACATGATTCATTTAAAAAAAAAACAAATTTACCTGAATTTTTCGCTAAGTATTTTGTAAATGAATTTAAAGAGAAGTAATAACTAATAATTAATCTTGATACGTCCTAGGCGTATTGGGTTAAATATTAGGGTGTTACAAAGTACATATACTTTTACCTGGATTTTGAGCTTCTTGATTGGACTATCATGTGTCATGCTTATCTGTCATTTGTGTTTTCCTCTTTGGATTTGCATTCTAGAACTTACTTAGGGTCTTGTTTGAAAATATGTTTTTCATGTGTATGTTTAATATGATTGAGGTATTTCTTGTTTTTAGCCACTTACCCATATAGCCAACCTTTGCATGTTACCATTGTTTAGCCCCTTTAAGCCTTATTGCCCATTCTTTTGTTTTAGCACATCCTTAGCCAAAAGCGAAAAACTATGAAATATCCCAACCTTTTAGGCTTAGGAGACCATTTGTGCTTTTCTATATTGCTTAGCATATGTATGGGGAAGAGCATGAGGGCATGCCCCAATTTAAGTGTGAAGGAGGAACAATGTATACAAAAATAAATTTAACAAGTGGCACACCAAAATATATATATATATATATATATATAAATTTAAGCAAAAAAAATTTTTTGGAAAGTTGGTGTTGAAAGTATGCCACATTGCAAAAGAAAGGCTTGTAATTGTGTTAAGTTGAACAAAGTGTACCCTTAGATACTTGTGCTCTTGGTGTACTTATTTGTTCTCCTTTGACTTAAGGTTTAGCCCATTGACCCATATTTTTACCCATCTTCACATAAGCCCCATTACAACCAAAGGTAAGTCCTCTTAATTTAATATGCATGTGTAAGTGACAAAATGGAAAATAAGACCCGTAGCAAGTCTATGGTAATGCATTTTCATTTGAGGTAATTGAGTGTATATCATAACCACAAACACTTGAGTGAATGAGTGACAAATGATGACCTTGGGAGGATTTTTATACTTGATCCATGCATTATATATGAATTATACTTGTGTTATGTTCTTGTTTGACTTGCTTGTTGTAATTTTATTAATTGTTGATGTGAAAGCTTATTGTTGTGCTTCAAGGTTCATTGGATTGTGTATTGTCATTTAATTTCATGCATCTTGTATTTTTAGTGTTCAAAGTCTAGTGTAGTCCTTTTATATTGCTTCTCATCCATGCCTTTGTTTGATCTTAGTTTCACATGAGGACATGTGAAAGCTTAAGTGTTGAAGAGTTTGATAAGGGGCATTTATACAACTTATCTTGCCACCAAACCCTAGCTTTTTATATGAGTTTTACTGGTTATTAATGTAATTAATTAGGATTTTGATTTATTCCTCATTGTGAGATTTTAATAGAATTATTGGCTTTCACATTGATTTTGGAATAATTTGTAATTACACCCTATTGCATTTGACTTATCTCTTTAGTATTGTTTTGAGCACAGAAGCTTTGGATCAAGTGCAAAATATCAAGAATAAGGCTGGAAACTATTGGAAGGAGCTGAGAGCAAAAAGGAAGAAAAAGCGTAGGATTCAGGTGAGCAACAAACACTTGGAGAGTGACAACCATTAATTTTTTGGCTCATCGTTCTAGTGAGCGTAGGAGCACCCATTTAGCACTAGCGCCCATTTAGCACTACAGCCTCATGCAATCAAAGAACATCAATTTAGTGATATATTTTTGGGCCCACTTTGACCCATTTTTAGAGAGTAGTATATATATAGGAATATTATAGACTTGTACCCTAGCTTTGGACTCAATTTAAGATCTTAATTAGGTTGCTATTATTCTTTCTCTGCATCTCTCTATCTTCTTCTCCTCTTCTCTTCTCCTCTTAGAGATTTCATTGGGAAGGTGTTTTATCTTGGAGATTATGACAAGGATTATTGCTATTATTTTTAGGTTTTCTTTTATCTTCATTATTGTAATCTTCCAAAGATGGAGGAGTAGATTTCTTTACTAGTGTAAAGGTTTTCTGATGGATTGGGATGATGTTTTACACCCCTTTCTAATATTAAATACATTGGTTTTCTTAATGTTTTGCAGTTCTATTCCTATAATTATTGTGGTAATTCTATAATCTTTATTGGGATAACTAAATTGGCGATCGTCATTTAGGGAACCGGCATAAATTGATAGAGCTATTGGTTTATGGTTGAGAGAACATTAGAATTGACTTTGATTGGAAGTTAGGCTATAACAATTGGTTCATTAAATTAATGTGATTTCTAAATAAATTGAGATCTTGTTTATTAGTTATTTACATTGATCAAATTCTAGAGATATTTTAATCACTAGAACTGAATTTATTACTAATAGCCACCAATGGGTTTAATATTTGGTCAATGATAATTAATTTCCAATCCTAGGAATACCTTGTACTAGTGCCTTCTTCAGTGTTACTATTATCTCGTTGCTATTATCTTTTAATTTTAATTGTTATAATTTCATTCTTCCAAACCCCCAAATAACTAAGTATTGAAGAATCCTTGAGTGACGACCTAGATTGTGTCCTTTACTACATTTTTAGTGGAACTTAGCATTAAAATAAATTTCTAAT
Organism: Dalbergia oliveri; assembly: GCA_030441495.1. Lineage (NCBI taxonomy): Eukaryota > Viridiplantae > Streptophyta > Magnoliopsida > Fabales > Fabaceae > Dalbergia > Dalbergia oliveri. The sequence goes on from JAMLFY010000003.1 coordinate 22,493,028, forward strand.
TTGAGGAGGTAGGCGATAACTTCCGTTCAATGGGTTTGCATTGTTATGGAGGATTGAGAATGGTGGCTAAGGTTGGAGGTGAAGGAAAGAAGAAGAAGATGGACTGAGTAAGGTGCTATTTGAGAAGAAGAGAAATGAAAAATGAATGGGTAAGGGGAGGGTGCCACTGAATTTTATTTTAGTTGGGGTGGGGCTTTGTCGTATTATTTTATCCTAGAAGGGTGTAATTGTAAGGTAATAAGGGTAAGTGACAGGTAGTTCCTGGATTTCACAATAAAAGAGAAATTAAAATAATAATAAGCATAAATAAAATAACAATTTCATAAACATTTTAATTCAAACAAATATCATTATACTCTAGCGTCTTGGAATTAAATTTTGGGAGGGAATTTAAAATTTTTGATAAGAGGGAGCTCTAAATTTTAAAATACTCTAATCCTTAATTTTTAAATAATTCAACACAACAACTAACATAAACATGCACTCAAACTTCTAAAAAAAGAATATCTAATTATTCATCATCTAGTTAATTAAGGAAATCAATCCCTAATTGAACAGTTAATTGTAATGAACACATAATTATAACTAAAAGAAAAATTGGGTGTTACAGTTTTAGCATAGCTTAGTAGGCGAATCTTTGAATTGGTTTCTACAACTTAATAAAAATACAAGAAGTTGGAGAAGTTTGGCAGAATTGTTTGTGAAACAGGTTCAGTTTGTTACGGATATTGCCCCCGATTGCTTTGAGCTTCAAAGGATGAGGAAGATGTTAGCTCTAGAACCTTTAGAAAGCCTTAATGCAAAATGTTTTGAGTGATAACATAACCAATTTGGAGAAAATATTTTAAAGAAGGACTAATGTTTACCTTGAGTTTCTTGAAGCAACAAAAGGCGTTACGTTAGCATGGCACGATTCTTAAAGCGAAATTTTTTTCACATAACATGTGCAAACATGTTGAATCTTGTTTGAAGAGATTAGACTTAATAAAAGTGAAAAATATATCATAAAATAAACATATAAATTCTCAACGCATTGAAGAAACTTCTCATATACAAGAAACCAAGGCTTAGATATTTAGAAAGTAGGACACAATTTCAGAAAGTACATTTCAAGTGAATATTTCAATCCAACTCTAAAGCAAGTGTGTAGTACAACCTTTAATCATCATGATCACTATCATATCATCATCTACAAGCTCTTATTTAAGATTGAAAAATCGAAGAATTTTCAAGAACTATACTATACCTCAGAAAGCATATTTTAATATGAAACTGTGCACTTTACAGGAAATGAAGGAAATTTAAAATTCAAATTTAAAGTCAAACCCAATCAGTGACATGACATCTCTTCTGCCAACTTGGTCAACTACCCTAGCTTCTAGAAAGTAAAGTTCAGAACCTTGATCAAGAAGTAAAAAGTAGTTTCTAAAGTGGCCTCAAAACTTCTATTTCACAATGGCTTCTACAAAGTTCTACAATGTCTAAGCTATCTTCTAGACTACATTTCCAAGACACCAACAGATATCAACACGTGTCACTTGGACAAAAAATCAATGGTAATGGTCATAAATGCAGAACATCTATAAATAAAGATGTTGTTGTCACGACCCAAAAATTGTGTCTAACACATAAGGGATGTTGCCCCTTATGGAAGCCTTATGGAATTAATTTCATGCAATCATGCACATAAATTACAAAGTTAATGCTCATAATAAATCATAAAAATAAATAAATTCTTTAAAACTTCTTGAAAAATTTATTAATAAAATACATAAAATATTTAATTCTTCTAAATCATCCCAAAATCCATAACTGAAATAAACAATTTTAAATCATGCTCCTAAAGGAAATTACATAAAATATCATTATGATAAAATAATATAACCTTCAAATAACCATGCATGCTAAATGATGTTCAGGACCCTACCTACACACTATTGGAGCGCTCTATTCTAACATGACCCTAATTTAAACTTCACTACAAATTAAAGCTCACCATTGGGATAGCTACATGGCTTCTGAGGCTTAGACTTAACAATAATTAAATCTCTTAACTGAAAAGGGAGAGAAAAAAGGAGAGGTGAATTCATCAAAACTCAATCAGCGAGTTTTCACTCACAACCCACATGTGACAATAAAGAAAATACATAAATATGCATGCAACTGGTACAAAATATTTTTTTATATTTAAATACACATAATCATATTGAGAATAATAATTTAACTAAATTCATAGCAATAACTAGTAGAGAAATATGAGATATTCTGTATATAAACATTTGAGCTAATAGTTAAATTTGAGCCAATGGCTAATCTAATGGGCACCTAACTAGGTCCCATAAATGGATACCACACTGGATTTCTTACTAGGTGAGCTAGTCCTCTAGCGAACCACTTATTATCAAGGTTAACAATCAATCCTACAGTTTAACCTTTTTGATTCTCACTAAGTACTAAAAAAATAATTACTTGTAATTAAATTGAATAAATTTGAAAGCTCTAAATTCATATAATTCTAACAATCCTTTAGCATAACTGAGGTTCTAAAATCATGCCCAAGAGACCAGCTTGGAGACATAGTGATTTTAGAAGCCAATAGAGTATGTATCTAACAATTGCTATGAATCATATTTTGTTCAACACTTTCAATAAATCATATTTGATGTTCTAAAATCTTAATAAGAAATCCATAGTCTAAAAAGATGGTAATCAATATTTCTGCGGAAACATTAAAGTAAGGTCTCATAATTTCATAAACTGAAAAAAAGATATTCTATAACATGCAAGGCATAAAATATGGTTCCATGAGCTTTCTAAAATAAGGTTTTTATGATAATTGGAAAAATAATAATTTTTCTAAAAATTGGCATAATTCGTGAAAGCATGTATTTGACATAAGTCATTTTAGAATTTCATAAACAATTTATATAATGCTAGGAAAATACTAATAATGACCCAAAGTATAGTCAAGAGCTTAAACCCACTCACCGTTCATTGCCGTGTGCTTGAATACTACCTACATGATATTAGAAAATTGGAATGACACTCTCAACTCTCATGAAATTATAGACAAGAATCAGGAATAATTTGGAATTGAAGGAGAAGAGAAAATTATACCATAATAACCTAAAGATTCACTAAACTCGTGACCATATAAGGATAGGGGTGAGAGCACTTACTGGTAGAGATTAATCGAAGAGGGTTGAGAGAAATTACATCTTTCTCTCTAGGAAAAAATCCTTGGGTGGCTAGGATCTTAAAAGAATGTTTAGGAGTACTATAATATGTCAAATATATACTAGGAGATGGATGATATCACCAACAAATTTTATTTTATCTTTTTTTTTACATTTTTATTTCTATTTTTTTTTCATTTTTAACTTTTATTAAGGCTTTAACTTCCATTGTGGTTAGAACTTGGCCTCAAGACACTTGTCGATAATTAAGTTAGCTTTCTAATGCCACAAAAATCATGTTCAGAGATATCTACAACTCAAGATATTTGTAAAATACTAAACAAGGTCATACTCTGACAGCATAAGAACAAGACTTTGTTAAAGGCTTTTTAGAGATATATCTTAACTAACTGTGATATTAACAACAATGAAATAAGGATAGTAGTTAAACTAAATCTAACCATATCTTTTGTAACTACTTGGATAATTCAAATTCAAACTACCCTAACATATATCTTAACTATCTTTCGTATTATCGGATATATATATATTGAAATGAAAAACTAATGAGGTTTTTAAAACAAATAACATATATCTTGGTGTATTCACATTAGGTACTTGTTTCTCTTTTGAAATAACAACAATAACAACAACAACAACAACAACAACAACAATAATAATGGTGATAATAATAATTTACATGATGAACAAATTTTGCACTCAATTCTAATAATTAATAACTTCTAAAAAATATCTAATAATCTCTATAAAAATAATACCTAACAAATTATTTTCATAATACATGTTAAGTTTAAATAATATCTAATATCTTCAAGTAAGTATCATTGTAATTCAGCAATGCCTGAAAAATCATTTTCAAATTACAATGGTTATGATTTTGGTTAAGTATCAATCACTTTGAAAACCTTCAACTATTGATTTATCTATTCAAATTTTCATGAAACTATATGTATACATGGAAATATATTTTTCTAACATATTCATTTAATTCTATATATTTATATTTTTGAAAGTATTTGACTATACTATAACTACTTAAAAAAAATTATATCTATTATCAATATAAAATACTTTACGCTAACATCATTATTACAAAAGTTGTATATGTGAATACTATATATATACACTAATAATCAAATCTTTATAGAATAATTACAATCTCTAATGAAAGGAAGAAACCAATCTCAAATTGACACTTTATACATTATCATATATATATATATATATATATATATATATATATATATATATATTCTGAAATCCTAATTGATATTTACATCATAAATATAAATAATAGATATCTAAATAAATTGTAACACACTCTTAGAAATTATATAAAAATTATTTTATAAAAAGCATATATGACAAAAGGAAAGTTTAGTACGCTCTGAAGTACAAACACTACACTAACATAGGACACAATTTTAATATTGAGATAGAGACACACCAAACTCAAAAAATTATAGGACATGGATACGACATATGTATATAAAAATTTTTTGTCTGAATTTATTTTGTCATGTTTGTATAATTTTTTTTATATAATTAATTCTTCTTTTTTTTGTGATCAACTGAGGAATTTTCAAATAAAATGAACCAACAAAACAGGTTCAATTAAATAACTAGGGTTGATTTTGGGCTTATGTTGGTATTAAAAATTTGAAAAAATAAATAAACCAACTACCCACGTCCAAGCCGTGTCCACAGTGAATTAGAGCAATGTCCAACCATGTCCGTGTGTGTCCGAACTCAAAAATTATTTTTTAATTGGACGCATAGAGACGCGTGTTCGGCACATGGACACACCACCAAGTCCGTATATGACGATAGTTATAAACAATATTGAATCTAAAAGATTTCATAAGATAATATTTTCAAAGTTTAAAATCAAATATCGTAACACAAACAAAATATCATATTACATAAAAAAGACTAAATATCAAATTCAAATAAAAACTTGGACATTAGCATAGAAAAGATTGATATACAAAATTATTATAAATTTTATATTTTATTTTCTCCTTTTGGGATTCATATTTTCTTTTATAATTTAAATTTAACATGATTTACTATTTCACATAAATTTGAAATAGAGATTTATATTTATTCATTCTTTTGATTTATTTATTTTCAATATACAACCTTTTTCCTTTGTTTTTATAGCATATAAATATCTCTTATACTTTATCCAACTATCCTAAGCTTAGGCATATCCTTCCTAAGGCATATACTTTGAGCTAGTCCTACATAAGTTGGGGAAGGGAACGAAACATGCCTTATAAGGGTGTGAATACCTCCCACATATAAGCGTGTTTTTCCCATGAGAGAGGGAAGAGCAAATCCATGAAGGGTGCCTAGTTAGGTCCCAAAGTGGGCAATATTTGTATGCTGGTGTTACACTTTCACGGGGACGGTGATACGTAGTGTGCCCTGATATGACAAATGTTACAAATAGTATTAGAGCCAGTCCAAGGATCAATGTGTCAGCCAACAGGACGCCGAGTCCCACTAGGAGAGGTGATACTATGTATGCTCTTGTTTAGGGGAAATTACTTCTTATTGAAATTCAAATAGTACAACATATTATTACCTAATGACATATAGATGAAATTTTATATAAGAGGAAATAATATATAATATTTTATCCAATCATCACCTTAGGGTCTACAATGGTAGCTTAACATGTAAATATCTTGATCTCAATTAAAACATCAAAGTATCATTCACTTAGCACATGTAAATACTACTTAGAACAATTGCTACTTTAACTTGTCTTGGCCTTTGACCTTTGTGGCTTTGACCACTATGGCTTAGACCACTCTTAGGGTAATAGACTATTTTTTAGGAGTGAGCTCATCTTATACGTGATCATTGGATTTTCTCTCCAATTTACACGGATGTATTACTAGCCAGGTTTGCTCCCTGACATCAAGGGTAGCTAGGTTTACTCCTGACTAACAGATTTACTCTCTAACCTAATGAGACATAATCTCATGCTTTTCTCGCACATATAAGAAAATGAAATAAGTATTCACATCTATATGTGCCTAGCATTAACAATAAGTTTATATAACATGAATGAGATCCAATCATAAACATTTGGTCACTTTTTTCAACCAACCTTGCTTGTTGCTAGAATTTTAGTTCTAAGAGAGATTATGGCTAAATTACCAAACTTCATTAGAACATAACAAAACTATTTTTCAGAGGTCATTCAATATATTAATGAGGCCCTGTAAAAATTTCAAAGCATAAAAAGGTTTCTAGCTATATTAATAAAATTGTACAAATTGAGGTCAAACTACACGATCTTAGCCAAACTAGAAGTTTATTTTTCTCCTATCAAATGAACACCTACATTGTAACACCTCGAAAATTATTTAAAAATTAATTTGAGCTTTGTTAGTTGTAATTTTAAAAATATAAATTTAGCAACGATGAGGGTGGCCCAATAGATATATAAAAAAAATGGATCAGGGTGAATAGTAACCTTACGGCCCCATGGGCCCGCTAGGACAATCCAAAGATTCCGGACCAGGAGATGCCCAAGATTGAGAAAAAAGAGGTTAAGGTTAGAAATAGTCAAGAATAAGGATTTTATACTTGAATTTAATTTTCAATCGGTCTAATTGGGTACGTTTATTCATTCGGTGAGATTTGGTGTGTGATTTTTAACATCAAAAGATATTTCCATCACCATCAATGGATGATATCCACCTATTTAGGACATGTGAAGACCAAGATTTAATCTTGTAATCCAAGATTAAATCTTAGCCATCCATTTTTCTTTATGACATAAATAATTACTACTTTACATAATATCTTCAAGGCATTTAATACAAGGAAACAAGTCATCATCTCCTCCAAGCCAAGAAGAAATTCGGCCAAGAGAAAAAGAAGAGACTAGCCACCATTGTTGTCCTCAAGAGCTTGTTCTTGAGTTCCAAGCCCAAAAACACTAGCCTAGAGTTGTTGAAACCTTAAAGTTCTTTCATTAAACTTAATTCTCTACCAATCTAACCGAACAAAATTTCCATTCCTTATCAAAACCTTGTCTTGTACCTCATATCTCACTGATATCAGAGGGTTTGAAGTTGGATTGGGAGCTTTGGAGGAGAAGGAAGCAAGCTTGGTTAATCTTGAAGCCAAGGAGCTAATAGGTTACTCAAAGTAGGGTTTTTGTTGCCTTTTCTTATCAAATTTTTCTGATCTGTTTTGGCATGACCTATTGATGGATAATATGTTGATTTTGATTTGTGAATTTTGGTGGTGTGTTTGGATTGGGTTAGAAAAGGGTTTTTCTCAAAGGAAATTGGGACTAGGTTGCTGGATTCCTAGTTGTCCTGAAGCAGTAATTATGCATGAATTTTCTGGTATAGTTGTGGGTAATTTCATGAGCTATAAAAGTTATATGTTGTATTTAACATCTTAAACTAACTATATGAATTTTCTTGGGTGTTGATTTTAAAGTTTACTACCTCAAAAAAATCAAGAACCGAAATGTGATTGATGCTGTCTTGGTTGTTGAAACTGAAGCAATAAACTTGTCTAAATTTATTATCATAGCAATTGATTGAATTAGCCCATGAAATTTTAACACAAAGTTATAACATATTGAAGTATCATTGTAAATTTTCTTGTGCCTTGATTCCATCAATTACTAGGGTTAAAAATTTTGGGAACTAAGGTCTAACTTGTGAATTGGTGGTCCCTGACCACTAAATTTGTACATTTTACTAAAGTGGCTATGGAGCTCTGTTTCTCCTGAAATTTTTACAGGTTATTCTAGACACATTGAAGTGTCATGAAAAAATTTTGTGGCTCTTGAAATGGCTGTTTGTTATGATAATTAAATATTGTGCCTAGGAGGAAATCTACCAAAGTGCTGGAATGTGAGAGTGGCTGAAAATTTGTGGTAAAATGATATCTAGTCCAAGTGTATGGCATATGAATGCATGCTAATTATTTCAATTACTTATCCATGAGGCACAAATGGGCCTCTAATACAATTGAATACCTACATGTGGCTCATGCATGCATTTGAGAAAAGAGAATATATATGAACTTAAATTGTGCATGTTCTGACATATGGACAAAACAAAAACAAGACTTAGATTTAATGAAGGGAAGGAAACAGAAAAGAGAAACCTCCCTAAATATTTTGAGTCGATAGACGTATTGGCTAGGAATAGATTTGTATGTGATTTGAAAATGGAAAAAAATGAAGTTCGATGATCACGTATTGGAACAGCTCGTCCTAAAGCAGACTATCTCCTTGTGTGGTGTAAACCACTAGAATATCATTTGGTATAAATTATTTATTGTGGAATTGTCCACAACAAATACTCGTTGGGTATAACTAAGTATTTCCTATGTCAATGAAAAGAGAAAAATACACTGATTTGACTTCTTGATGCCATAAGTGAAACCATGTCACCTTGAGATAAGTTCATTGTATATATTATATGCTACTCGTCTTATTCTGGATTGTCTGCCCTGTGTAATTCAATAATTATTAGAACATTATGAGATATATGCTTTACTTGATGGAATGCTAAAAGAAACCCACTTCGGAAGAATGGTTTTTGAACATTAAAATGAATTTTTGTTATATGTTGCATGCTCACTTTTCTTAATAAATCGAAGTGGCTGGGGCGATGACGATGACATTATGATGGTATAACTGGGATTGCCCTACTGAGAATTGTTTAATTCTCACCCCTATGTGTTTGTGTTTCCGTTCGTCTCCAGGTTAAGTCAGGGATGATGACGCGCTACATAGAAGAACTCGAATAACAATAGTGTAACTGAATGTTTATATTATGCTATATTTAGTGGAATTGATATGTATGTAACTATATTAGAAAAGAAATATGTGCTAAAACTCATAGAGGAGCTTCCTCTTGTACTCAGCTATGTACTCAATGAATGTAGTGTTATATGTTTTAATAGAATTGCGCTTAGTTATTACCTACATTAATTGAGCTTGCTATAGATACTTAAGAAAGGTCCGCTAATTAATAAGTAACAACTCTCAAGTATGATGTCATGACTTAAGGATGGGGTTGTACTTGGGAGGATGTTTATAAATTCATACAAAAGGGTTAAACTTCAAGATGTCCTCAGCATTCTATAAAAATTTCAGCTCAAACTTCGATCATTCGCTAAGGTAACAAAATTAGACAAAATTAGGACTACAAATTGGACTTGTTGGGAGAAACCTGACTTGTTTGGTTTTCATTTTTTTAAAAATAGGAAAAATGATTTTTATAACTCAAGAAAATTTCTGGAAACACTTTCATATTTAGCTTCATCACAAAAAATTTTTACCTTAAGATCATATATCTAAATTGATGAGAAAAATCAAAGTTTTTCACCCTGCTTACACAAAAATGGGATTTCTAACAACATAGGTCTAAACATGTTTTGAGAAAATTGATTTTCTAACATCAATTAAACACTTCACCAATTTAAACACTTCAATATCTATGTAATATCAATCAATAAAACCAAAATTTCCAAGCACAACTAGTTAGGGAATTTCAAGAGTGAATTTTAAAAGGAAAGAGGTTGAATAAAGCCCTACTTGTCTCTTTGAAGCTTAAGCTCTTGTTCTTAATTTTCCTTATGGATTCTCCACCAAATTCTTGATCTAAATTTCTCTCAAATCCTCTTTCAACACTGCAACTAATAGCTAATTTGATAGTATAAAGAGGTTGGGGTTTGTAATAAGGAGTTTGATCTCAAATTTATAAGAAGTAGCCCATGGGTTGTAATCTTGGCTGTAGGATTTTGAGTGAAGTTTGATGTTCTTAGCTAGGGTTCTTGTATTGTGTAGAGAAAGAAGGTGTAATTGGCTATGAAATAAGGTGGTTTGGCGAATTACTAGGGAGAATTGTTAGGAAGCTTGTCTTGTAATATTGTGATAATGGTGTAATGAATGAAATTGATAAAATGGTTTTTCTTTAGGATAAATGCATGCAATTTTGGGAACATCTTATTGGCTCCTAGGAAAGACAATGGTGTGGTTTTTTCTAAGCCACACATGTCCTACTAGCTATGCAAAACTACACATTATAATTTAACCAAACGGTAAAATACCACAGCCTTAAAACATATACTACCTAAAACTTTATTCTGGGTCTAACTTTTTCATTCTTAATCCCTTTCAACCTAAATCTCACATTTCTCAGTCTCAGGCTTTCCGGGCCTAATCCTAGGGTTTCTATGGTCCGGCTAGCCTGGGGCTCGCATGGTACTATTCATATTTTTTTTATACTCATCAAGTCATTCTTTTCTTGACCAATCCTACCAAAATCATAAAATTCTAATTAATAAAGTCTAAATAAAATTTTTGAAATAATTTTCTGGATGTTACATTTTTCCTGTGGGAAGGGAAGAGCAAATCTATGAGGGGTGCCTAGTTAGGCCTAAAGCGGACAATATCTACACATTAGATGTTACACTCATACTAGGGATGGTGATACATAGCGTGCCCAGATATGAGAGATGTTAAAGTTGTACTTACATTTATAGAGACTTTTGCGAAGAGAAGTGTTGAAATATTGAAGAATTTTTCTCCTCATCTTTTTTGTAAAGTTCATTATATCTTGTAATTAGTTTCTTGCTTATAAAAATCTTCTTTCTATGTTCTTAGAAGATCATACATTCTTTCTAGGAAGAATCAATAGAAAGAAGTCATTCAATTTTGTCAAGTATGTTGTTGCTCATCTTACGAAAACTTGAGTGTTGATTAGTTTGAGTGATAAACCTAAACACAAACCTTTGTAACCCTGATCCGGTAGTGATCATTGTGAGTTAGCTTAGAGAGGCTAAGAAAAAACTACTTAACGTAGAGGAGGAGCGAACTACTAGTCACGGTGTTAGCTTGGAGAGGTTGGTCAAAGACTACTCAAGTTGTGATAGCAAAGTGAACTTGTTGGTCACATGTTTAGCTTGAAGAGACCTGGTTAAAGACTAATCAGGTTGTGACAATAGGTGTGAACTCCTGGTCACTATGTTAGCTTAGAGACTAGGCAAAGACTACTCAGGTGTATGCACAAAGGTGGATGAATAAATCTTTTCAAGTCTAGCCTCTACTAAATAAAAGGAAATTGTTCAACTCTTTGTTAAGACTCTAGATTGGGTCATACTTTGAGAAGCAGTTTGGTTATGTCACTAATTGTTTTGCCGATATGGTTATCACTAGGGAGCAAGTGGAAGACACCATTCAGAAGGAAAGTTGAGTGGGTTGCAAAGAAGTCCAAGAAGCTTGATTTTCAAAAAAAAGGGAGAGATTCACATGACCACAAGCCTCTTACCTAAGAATAATCTACACCAACCCACTTACCAACCTTCCCCATTCTACCCTTATCCATACATGCCTTACATCCCACCTTCTATAAACAATGCTTCCTTTCCCAAACCACCTCAGTAACTCAGGTAATGCATCAAGTTCCTTCTTCACAATATCTAGAGGCATGGAAGAGATAAGGTGACAATAGAGCTTGTACTATTCAAGTACAGTGACATCTATGACTCCTTGTTGATGCAAAACTTAGTGGCTCTAGAAGTTTTTAAACCTTTCCCAAATCTTCTCCCTAAATAGTACAATCCTAATGAGAATTGTAAGTATCACATGGATGCACCCAAGCATACTATTGAAAGATGTTTATTATTCAAGATTCAGGTACAAAGGCTCAAGGGATATGGGTAGGATTGGGTTTGATTATGGAAATAAAAAGCCTATAGGGCCCAATGTGCATTCTAACCTATTCCCAAAGTGCACAACTTAAAGGTTGTTGAAATTTCCTATTCAGGATGTACTATGCATTTTCTTTATTTTCATTTAATTATTGCTTCCATTTTGAATAAATTGATATACTTTTCTCATTTTTAATAAAGTTCGTGTTATCCATGTGACACAATCTTTTACATCTTTTTTCCTTTGTAAAAAAAAAAAGTTATATCTTGTCTTATGATTAAAATTTTTGAAAATAGGCAACCATGATTTGAAATGAAGTTTGGCCATGTTTCTCTACCTATCAAGATGTTAATTATCCATTGTTACCCATTTTGAGCCTCAATGTTTTTTTTAAGTAATCTTAGACAAGGACTGCCCTACACTTGGGGATATTTTTTTTATAAGAGCTGACTTCTATCAATAAGGTTGTGACATAATCCAAAATTGGAGATGAAAGAAATAAATAAGGAAAGCATCATATTTGAAGCAAGTGTGTATAAATAAGAGAAAAGGAAGGAAGAGGAATGAAAAAAAAAAGCAAAATATGAAGATGAATATGGATACTTTTCTAGAAAATACAACCGATAGAGTTGTTCTCTTAAAAAAAATGATGATCTTTGATATTGATTGACCTTTAAACACTTCTTTGACCCATTAATATCCTTTCATTCATTGTAACACCTAATTTTTTTCGTGTGCAAAATGACCAAAATGCTCCTTAGGTCATTTCTCCTGGAACCAAGGACAACTTGGTCAGGCTATCCTCAAAGGGCTAGTTTAATGTTTGAAAAGGGTTAAATGTGTTATGGATATGTTGGAGATAAAAATCTCAACTTCCTGATTTTCCCCATGCACAAAATTACCAAATTACCCTTAAGGTAATTTACACGGATTAAGTGACTGAACCTGGCCATCACCAGGGAGTTCAAAATGTTCATTGAAAGTGTTGCATGATATTTGGAAAGTTTGGTGATCCTGGGGAGTTCTTGTGTAACATCCTTCCAAGTACAACATCATCCTTAAGTCATAACATTATACTTAAGAGTTGTTACTCATAAATTAGTATACCTTTCTTAATTATCTGGAGCAAGATTGATCGAATAAGGTAGTAACTAATTCATGGTTCAATTAAATATATCCATAACAAAGAAATAAAACATTTAATAATTTCAAGTTTGAGTACAGCTTTAATACATATATGTCCCCTAATTACATTTACACACATATAACTCCAACTATGTAGTAGGAAGTAAAAATATCAACTACTAAACTCCTAATCCAAGCTCTTCACGTAGCAGCCCCATTATTCTCTAGATCAACTTGGAGGCGACACGGGAACACAAAAAACACATAAGGGTGAGAATTATACAATTCTTAGTTTGGTAACTCCCAGTTACACACTCATAATGTCATCGTCATCGCCCAGGCACTTCGATTTATTAAGAAAATATGATCATGCAATATAGACTAAAGATTTATTTAAAGTTCTAAAATAATCCTTCCGAAGTGGGTTTATTTTATTATTCAATCACTTAATATACACATGTAATACTACTCCATATCATAGTATTGCATTCTGAAATATACGTGCCCTCAATACATCGAAGGGGACTTTTTCGTGCCCATAAAAGGGGACTTTCTAATGCCCATTAAAGGGGATTTTCTGCCCATTAAAGGGGACTTTTTATCTACTTAACATATACATCATCATCAAGTTTATACAAGTATCCATTCACAATAAAATTCTCAATCAGGTCTCATAAACCAATCTTTTAAGTTGCTAGCATGCATTCATATACATCATACTTGAACCAAATGTCATTACATTACCAATTCAAGGTTTGGGTTCATTTCCAGCAATTGTAGGATTTCACATCATTATAGTACAAATTTATTTACATATCAAACAATCAATTTAGAGGCTATCAAAATTCTCTAATACACTTCAATGTGTCACAAGGTTCCATAAAAAATTCAGAGGAAAAAGAGTTCTCTAACTATGTTAACAAAATTAGACAAATTTGGTGCTCAGAAACCACTTAACCTTGCTCAAAACCTGAAATTCATAATTTTTAACCCTAGAAAATGATTGAATCAATTCAAAAGAAAAATCACAGTTACACTTCAAGATGTTATCAACACTCAGTTAAAATTTCAAAGGATAATTCAATCATTCACTATGGTAGAAAAATTAGACAAATTCACAGCTTCAAGACCAGAAATTCAGGCAGCACCTATATAATCTCGATTCATGATTTTTTCAGGTAGTAAGAGTCCAAAAAAAGCTCAAGAAAATTCATGGAACTAACCTAGGATGTTAGTTTCAACATATATTTTTTCTAGCTAATTAAAATGCCCACAATAGTACCACAAAATTCGTGAACAATCACTGCCAGGAGGAAAATTGAAAATCCAACATAGACCAAAACCCCTTTTGACAAAAATGATTTTTCAAATCATCCAAACACTCCACAAAAATTCATACATCAGTATCAACATATTATCAACCAAATAGATAGAAATTTTGGAGCAAGATCAATCATAAATGTTAAGAATAAATTTGGGAAGAAAAGGCCAAAGAAAACCCTACTTTGGTGGCTTTAGGGATCTTGACTCCAAGGGTGATCCAAGATTGATTCCTTCCACTTCAAAGCTCTCAAATCACACCCAAACCATTATGAAATCAGTGACAAAGTGAGGTATCAATGTGAGGATTAATGGAGAATTGAGATTTCAATAGGTTGGATTGATAGATCATGAGGAGTAGTACAAGTTTTATGAAGAAAGTTTGTGGTTTTAGTGACTTTGAGCTTAGGTTTTTGAAGCTTGAAGTTTGTTAATTGTGGTTGGAGAGGAAGAACAATGGAGGGCTGTGTTTCAAGGCCTCTTGGCCAAAAATGATGATGGTGAGGTAATAACGTTGGTGGCATTGCATTTATCTTGAGTTAGATGTCATAATTGTGTAATCAAAGTATGTATTTCTTTCTTTTGAAAGAAATTAATGAGATGGATAGCTAGGATTTGTTTTGTTGGTCAAAGAATGAATCTTGGCCATCCACTTGGCTCAAGATAAGTGACTCACTTTGACTTGGAGAGCAAGTAGCTTTTTCTGTTAAGCATGTTGAAATTCCATCGAACGGATAAGATATTAGCTCTCGAGAAATATGGTAAATGAAAGGCCATGATTGAAACTTACTTTTCATGTTTCAATCCTTGCTATCCACTTGGCATAAAGTGGTTGGTAAAGGTTAACTTGGCCACCAAGTAACTTGTATGGTGTTAAAACTGCACATCAAAATTCTACCGAACGGGTAAAACATCGTACCTGGGTAGTCAAACATTACTCGAAAATTAATTTTAAGTATAACTTCTCATTCCTTATTATTTCTAACCTTAACCTTCTTTTCTCAGTCCCGGGCATTTTTCCTGGATCTAGGGTTTCAGCTATTTACAAGCGGGCCCTTAAGATTACTATTCACCTTGACCCAGAATTATTTAAGGCCTAAGTTTGTTTAAGAAAGTTCAAATTCCCTTCTTAAATCAAAGACATTATGTCATGTCATAGTAAATAGTGATTTCTCTTTTCATTCCCTTAATTTTTGGAAATGTGTTGTAGTTTTAATTTCAAACTAATTGAGTTTAATTCAAACTAAGTGTGCAAGACCACTCTTAATCATGTCTTGAAAAGCCTTAAACACTTGATTACTAACTCAAACACCTAATTACCAATCCCTAAACCTTTGTCTAATCAAATCTACCTCTAATTCATGTCCTAACACACATGAAAATGAAAATTTCTTCCCTCCCAAATAGCCATGAAGGTCGTGGCCTCCCTCCCCTAAAATCTACCCTTGTATTTTAATTTTGACACACAACACTAAAAAATAAACACTCTCATTTCCACCACTCACTTTTTTGGCCAAGAGTTTTGTGTCAAAAAAAGAACTTTTGCATCCTCTCAACTCAAGCTCTCATCTTCTTCCTCTTCCACCTCCATTCTCAACCTTCTCCCACCCTCAAACCACCACACCTCCACCCTAGATCAACTCTCAAACACATAACCCTTCTATTCCAAGATCAAGCTTCCTCATTTTCAACTAAAGAAACAACCTTGGTAAGGATTTCTTTTTGAGTTCTTCCTCTTTTTCCTTGGGCCTTTTTCAGATTTGATGATTGGTTTGATGGACAAGTTCCTCTTCTTTTTCTTCTCTCTTATTTTTGGATTCATTAATTGGTTGTTGGTCAAAAACCATGGCTTGATGATGAGGATCTTGATGTTGGTTGTGAAACCATCATGTGCTTGACCTCTAGAGCTCAATGATTGATTTATTTTTGGTTGTAAAGAATGATGGTTGTAAAATACTTGTTGGTTCCTTTCAAATATTTTTGTCTTTCTTTGATGTTTGAGACCATGGCTTGATGATGAGGGTCTTGAAGTTGGTTGTGAAACCATCATGTGCTTCAGCTCTAAAGCTCAAGGCTTGAACTTTTCTTTGGTCTTACAAGAGTATGAAAAATGGATTGTTGTTGGTTGTCTTTGTCAGTTTTTCTTTAAGCTTGATGTGAGTCCAAGAGATGGGTTCTTGGAACCATAGTGTTAAAGGACTCTAAAACTCATTTCCATTTTGTTAAGATTGATTGGGGTTGAGAGTTTGATTCTTTAAAGTCTTGAAATGAGCTCTAGTAAGATATGAAAATGGAATTGCATCATGTTTATATTTCAAGCTCTTGCATCTCATGTTTATGTTTCAATGTGTAACACCCTAATAATTAACCCAATACACCTAGGTTGTATCTGATTAATTACTAGACTTTACTCTTTGCTTCAGTTCTTTCATCATACTTTGAAAATACTTAGTGAAATTACGAGCCATTTTTTTTAAAACATAATTGAAAACGTGAGCCGCGCATAACGTGAACAATAATCGAAATAAAGCGAATAACGTGCAGATATAGCATGAAAAACACATCATATTGGCTCCATCATATAACATCCATAATTACATAACACATAGATATTTTGCCTACCAACAGAATAAGACTAGGTGTAGGCAATCTAACAAAACATAAATAATATATGGATGGAAGGACATCCATTAATGGCACCTAGTAATAACACTCCAAGGATAGGGATAGATATTTGAAATATACGAGTGAAACTAGAAGGATCAAGTTCAGCTACCAGGTGAAGGCCTCAATGTGATTCACGAACGCTTCCTTCGTTTCTGAAGACGAGATGGAAAGAAAAATAGAGGGAGTGAGAAACTTATAAAAAGAATCTCAGTAGGGTACTCACCTCATGATGCATTGTGTCATCATCATCGTCCCCAGGAACCTCGAGTTTATTATGAAATAGTGAGCATGCTAAGATTGATTTATTAAGTTCGAAAATATACTTTATCGAGGTTCGTCGGTTTTAATCATGCGTCTTATAATGCATCATAAACTTAGCATGTCATGTTTATAATGAACTTTTCCTTTCATATATAATAACATAGTTATGCATAAGACCACATCATATTCCTCATCATCATATCATAAATACTATGCATAGAAGAACATCATATTTCTCATCATCATCTCATAAATACTATGCATAGAAGAACATCATATTCACATAATGCATTACTTAGTTCCTTAGGTGACTTAAAGTTACTTTCATCATCATTTTCCTGGGCCACCCTATACTCCACCCTTTTGGGAGTAATCTAGGTTATGAGCTCATACCTTGCTAGTCGTCACTAGCACATACTTATCCCTTTTGATAAGTAAAAATTCCGTCTCTACCCTTTTGAGAGAACGACTAGGGGCAAGAATCACCTTTTCACCGCCTATAGTTTGATGGGTCCAAAGGATCATTTCTCAGGATCACCTTTTCACCACCTATAATCTGATTGATCCAAAGGGTCATTTCCTCATATATTTTGAGTCACCTTTAAGTCTTTGCATGTTATATCATAATACAATTCTCAATTCATAATCATTCATAACATTTTCTCATTTATAGTCTTATTCTGAATAATATATATATACCAACTGGAATCATGCATCCGGAGATTCCAGGAAAGAGAGGTGGGTCACAAATGGACACGCTTAAATACCAAGTCTTTCCTAGCCAGAACCTTTTCAAATTTCACTTTTAAGTAATATACTTTCTTCAACAAGGGTAAATTTTTAAGTAACAAAGAATATTTCATTATTTCATGCATAAGCATTCTCATTGTTTGCAACAACAACTATAACATGCAAGCCTAGGAATCATTCAATGACGTCAAATACTTAATAAGCATCAAATCACTACATAGACTTATCATTTAAAACATCAAAAAGGCATCATCATAAGTCCTTATTGAAAGCTGTCTTAAAAACTGAAACTTAGAATCGGGCAACCTCAATTATTGAACTAATTAATTATGCATCTAAGGGATTTATTACCATCAATTATAAGCCTTAAGAACATTATTAGACTATATGGGACAGCATAGGCAGTAAATCATATTTAAAGCTTTACGGTTGCTTTATGTAGCTAATTTCACTTCTAACATGCATAGAATTATTCCTTATCAATAAACATAATTATCACAACTTCAAACATATCAAATCATAGTAATACTAACTCAGATCAGTGGCTGAATCATGAACCTCACATAATTGCTTAAATCTTATTTTAAGTACATGCAAGATATTAGTTTCCCGTAATATCATTTTAAGCCTTAAAACTCTTTTAGAAACTAATTCTTTTTGGTAATCTTGAAAGAAATTATAGAACCAACTCAGTAGCTATTTAAAAATTACTTTAGGCCTACCTTAATCATGAGGTCAATTTATACATTGAAAGAATGTTCATGATTAAAATTCTCACTTAAGATAAAAGGAGCAAGTCTTGAGCTTTAAAGATTTAGGTGATACTAGAATCATAAACATGCTATGCAACCTCATTTTAATCTTATCTTTATAAGGTGATAACTTGGAATTATAAACATGATGCAAGAAACGGAGCGCGGTAGTGCACTGGACCAGAGAGGGAGAAGAGAATCTTAATAAAAGAAAAATAAGAAACCGGAGCGCTAGTCCCACTGGACCGGTGAAGGAGAGAATTCTTATTAAGCTCCAACTCAAGACTTCTTAAAGAATAAATTCTTTGACTCCAATAATCTTAAGGAAATATGCATCCTTAGGATACTACCATTTTCCAACTTTGCTTGTGATACTTGGGCAAGTCTTTGAGCTCTAGGATCTTTAGGTGATGACATAAAATAAACATGCCATGCATTGATTCTTTTAGCCATTATAAAATAAAGTGAGAGCATAAAATAAATATGAGATGCAACTTCTTTATTATCTTTGAGATTAAGTGACAACTTGAAACATAAACATGAAATGCAAGCTTGGAAATTTAAACATGAATATGCAAGTTCATTTATTCATTCTTGAGAATTTAGTGATGACATAGAAAGTAAACATGGTTATGCAAGGCATAAACTTAAACATGGATGCAAGTTCATTTTATTTCTTTACTAGAGCTCCTCCAAGACTTTTAGGAAATATAATTCAACCCATATATATCTTAGCAAGACAAAGTGAAAAATACATCTTTCAAGTTCTAAACTCAAGATCATAAAAACATCATAAAAATATTATTCTTTAAAGTTTTGCATCAAGTGGAACTTTCAAGCTTTAGAGGCCTAACTTGTGATGGATTCACAACCCACCCTCAAGGTCCTCATCATCAAGCCATCATCTTAGTCCCACCTAGGCCATATGGCTGAATTGTTCAAAGAAAAGGAAGAAGAAAACCAAATGGAAAAACTAGAGAAAATCCATGAAATCATCATTTTGAACCAAGAACAACACTTAGCAAAGCATAGAAATAAACTTAAAAACAACTCCCTACCTAATTTGATTTGAAGGAAAGGAAGAGAACTTGGTTTCCTTGAGTGATGAAAGAAATTTCGGCCAAGGAGAAGGAAGAAAGAAAGCTTTTGGTGCTCCTAAAACTAGAATTTGTGTAAGTTATGAGCAAGGCTTCTAAGACTCCTCAAGCATGCCTATTTATAGAGAATTCAAGCTCATGTATGGACAAGAGGAGGAGGCAAATTTTCGGATTTTTCATGGGGAACAAAGGGAGGAAAATCATTTCTTGTTTAAGGCATGTTTTATGCCATGTTTTAGGGAATTTTTTGGCATTTTGTTTTAGTGCATTATCTTGCAATAATTCTAATGATTATGGCTGAATTATTTCGTGCATTACAGCCTCATGGAAGAGGGTTTTGTGTGTTCCATGTATTATTTAGGTGTAGGCAAGGTATTCATGCAATTTAGAGAATTTACGGTTAAGGGCTTAGGTGAATTAGTAAGCAATTTGAGTGTTTTAAAGCAATTTTAGGTTCTAATCAATTTAAATAAATAATTTTGACTCTAGATTAATAATTAGAATTTAATAAGCTTTAATTTGAGCCTAATATTGCTTAGGTTTCGTTAGACGAATCAAAAATCTCAAAATTTGTAAAACTACAAAGACGGGGCAAAACGGTCATTTTACTTAAAAATTGCCCAGACCACCCGAGCTTAACCAATGGTTAATCATGGCTTAAAAACACCTTTTAAAACATTTTAGTGAGGTTCGGGCTTAGTCGGCACGCAAATCGGGTTAAACCGGAGGGCGTTTTGGTCATTTCGCGTCAAGCTCAAAATTAGGATTCTTCTCCTCTATTAACACACATAACACAAACAATCCCTTATTAACATCAAAACATCCCCTTGAGGATGGGTGGGGCCCACGATCCTCATTTTGAGTAAAATAACCTCAGGGCATTTTGGTCATTTTACACGTATAGAAAATTGGGGTTTGCAATACTTGCACGAATTGCTCCTAACTTCTCTTCTAACGTTATATTCCTTTATTAAGGATTGTTTGGTCTCAAATTTTATATAATATTTACCTACGGTAATTCGGTAATTCCTAATGAGTAAAAATTACAGTAAAAATTGGGGCGTTACATTACTCCCCTCCTAAAAAGAATTTCGCCCTCGAAATTCGTTACCTTAGAACAACTCTGGATCCTGTGCTTGCATATCTATTCCAGCTCCCATGTAACTTCTTCAGTTTCACCTCGTCCCCATGCTACTTTGACTAGGGGTACAACCTTGTTCCTTAACCGCTTAACTCCTCGGTCAACGATTCTCGTGGGTGGTAAGTTAAACGTTAGGTCATCTCTTAATTGTACATGTTCTGGCTCTAGTACATGACTTGGGTCAGAATGATATTTCCTTACTGGGAGACATGGAAAACATCATGAAGGTTGGACAGACTCCTGGGTAGGGCTATAGGCTACAGATCCTATTTTGCTAAGGATTTCAAACGGACCAAGAAATCTGGGCTCAATTTCTTTACTTTCATTGCTCGGCCTATGCCTGGTGGGGTGATTCTTAGGAACACATGGTCCCCTTCTTGAAAATCTAGCGGTTTCGCCGCTTGTCCGCATAGTTTTTCTGTCGACTTTGAGCAATGAGAATCTTATCCCTAATCTTCTTGATTTGTTCGTCGTTTCCTCACAATATCCGGTCCAAGTAGACTTTGCTCTCAGGCTCATACCAACATAGAGGTGATTGACACTTCCGTCCATAAAGGGCCTCGTATGGTGCCATACCGATACTTGCATGATAACTGTTGTTATATGCAAATTCAATCATGGAGGTACTTATCCCAACTCCCTCTTTGATCTAAAACACATGCCCTCAACATGTCCTCCAAAGTTTGGATAGTTCTTTCAGATTGACCGTCCGTTTGGGGTGATAAGCCATGCTCAGACAGCTTTGAACCAAACGCCTTCTGAAAAGCTCCCCAAAATTGTGACGTAAATCGCGGATCCCGATCCGAGATTATCGTCGACGTACTCCATGTAATCTTACTATCTCCTGAATATATACCGTGCTAACCTATCCAAGGAATAAGTCACCTTAATAGGTAAAAAGTGGGCTGATTTAGTCAACCGATCCACTATTACCCAAATGGCGTCATGATTTGCTTGGGTCCTCGGAGTCCAGTTACAAAGTCCATGGAGACACTATCCCACTTCCATTCGGGATTGACAAAGGTTGCAACATTCCAGAAGGTTTTTGGTGTTCAATCTTCACCTTTTGACACACCAAGCACTTACTCACCCATGTGCACACATCCTTCTTCAATCCTGGCCACCAAAACATCTTCCTTAAATCTTGATACATCTTGGTGGCACCGGATGAAGGGTAAAATGGCTCTTATGGGCTTCCTCCAAAATATCCTTTGAGGTCACCACTAGCAGGTACACATATACGACCTTCAAACCTCCACAAACTATCATTCCCTTGGGTAAAACCTTTCAACTTATCAGCTCTTCCGCTTCTAAGGTCTCTTGAAATTCCGTATCTTCCCTTTGGGCTTGAGCAATTCTTTCCTTGAATTCACTCGTCACACTAAGATGGCAAGCTCTTATGCCCTTAGTGGTCAAGGTCATCCCTAGGTTTAGGTCTCTAAACCTCAATTAACTCAACCTCCTTCACCATCAAACGGGATACTTGTAAGGATTTCCTACTTAGGGCATCGGCTACAACATTAGCTTTGCCTGGATGATAGTTTAACCCGAAATCATAATCTTTTAAGAACTCCATCCACCTTCTTTGCCTCATGTTTAGCTCTTTTTGATCAAAGAGATATTTCAAACTCTTGTGATTAGAGAACACCTCAAACTCACTCCGTATAAATGGTGTCTCCAAATCTTTAGAGCAAACACGACGGCTAATTCAAGGTCATGGGTAGGGTAATTTGCCTCATGTGGCTTGAGTTGCCTCGATGCATAGGCCACCACTTGCCTATCTTGCATCAGTACACAACCCAAACCCTTCCTCGAAGCATCACACACTTCAAAAGGCACATTGGGGTCAGGTAACACTAAAACGGGGTTGAGGTTAGCTTGTGTTTTAGCTCTTGAAAGCTCTTTTCACACTCCGTGGTCCATGAAAAGGGGTGTTTTTCCTAGTTAGCTTAGTCAGAGGTAGGGAAATCTGGGAAAATCCCTTGATAAACCGACGGTAATAACCAGCTAAACCTAAGAAGCTCCTTACTTCATTTACCGTGGTTGGTCTTTCCAGTTTACAACCTTCCACCTTACTAGGATCCAGCAATTCCTTTCTTAGATACTACATGCCCTAAAAATTTCACCTCATCTAACCAGAATTCACACTTAGAAAGCTTGGCATATAGTTTCTTTTCCTTTAGGATTTCCAGGTACTATGGTTAGGTGGCGTTCATGCTCCTCGTGGGTCTTAGAGTAGATGAGAATGTCATCTATAAAGACAACCACGAACTGATCTAAATAGGGTCTAAAGATCCTATTCATGTAATCCATAAAAATTGCTGGAGCATTGGTTAATCCAAAGGACATTACTAACTCAAAATGGCCGTATCGAGTGTGAAAGGCCGTTTTCGGTATATCTTCATCTCTCACTCTAATCTGGTGGTAACCTGACCTCAAATCAATCTTAGAAAACACTGTTGCACCTTTAAGCTGGTCCATCAAGTCATCTATCCTAGGCAAAGGGTATTTGTTCTTTCTCGTCACTTTATTCAATTGCCTATAGTCAACACACATCCTCATACTTCCATCCTTTTTCTTTACAAACAACACGGGCTCCCAAGGTGATGCACTAGGCCTAACAAACTTTTTCTCCAATAAATCTTCCAATTGAGCTTTTAACTCGGTCAACTCTAATGGGGACATCCTGTATGGGGCTATGGATATGGGTCCTGACCCTAAGCAATTCTATGGAAAACTCTATCTCTCTTGGGGGAAACTCTGTATCTCATATGGAAATACTTCAGGATAATTCCTTACTATTGGTATCTCATCGATACTTTGCTCAAAGTCTACATCACTAGCGGCTAGGAAAATATAACCCTTACTTTCACCCTTACCAGTCCATTTCCACAGTAGTTATGTAAGACTTATAGGTTTCTTAGGTTTAATGGGAGGAAGAAAAGTGATGGTTTTCTCATAAGGTTTAACAGTACACGGTTGGCCTCAAGCCAATCCATGCCAAGAATCACATCTAAACCTCGCATAGGTAAGCAAATAAGGTCTAAAACAAAGGATCTATTTTCAATAACAAAATTACAATCTAAACAACATCTACAAGTCCTAAGGTTTTAGGTAGGGTAGAAACAATAAGGTCAAAAGGAAGTTCAATCACATGTAAGTTAAGGCTTTTAACACATGAGTGGGAGATAAAAGAATGGGAAGCGCAGAATCATATAGTACAATTAAGTTTTTACCATGCATGTTACACTTACCTTCCACGAGATTTCGTGACTTCGTCGTTTCTTTAGCATTAACGGTAAAGACCCTTCCTTGTTATTGTGGCTTGGGATTGGGGGTTGGCGGGTTCCTCTCTGCATTCTGAGAATAGTGGCCTGGCTTTCCATACCAGTAGCAAACATTTGTTCCGGCTCGACATGGCATGCTTCCATGATTCTTGCCGCACTTGGGACAATCCATGGATGGTGGGGGTCGTGGAGGTGCTGCTGAATCCTTTGTGGTGCTTTCCCTTTATTGTTGTTATTGTTGTTGCGATTGTTGTTGGGGTTGTTGTTGTAGCGGTTGTTGTTATAGTGGTTGTTGTTGTTGTTAGGCCTTCCTTGTTGAAAGTTCCTTTGTGGCCCTTGTAGTCTGATTGAGGTGGGAATGGAGGTCGTTTGACTCTTCTTGACCTTGAGGTGTCAGCTTCTTGGTGATATTATTGGACTTTGAGGTGCTCAGCTTTTCTGCCCTTCTTCAATGATGCGGCATTTGTTAACTAGGGTAGAGAAATCCCTAATCTCCAAATGCGCAACTCCACATTAAGCTCCGCCTTTAACCCTGACTCATATTTAATGCATTTCCAATACTCGGGGTTACCTTATACATCCTTGAGAACTTAATAAGTTCTTCAAATCTGGCAGTGTCCTGGGCCACATTCATATTTCCTTGGACAAGTTGCATAAACTCAATGTCCTTGGCATTTTGACCGACTCTGGAAATACTTCTCATAAAAATGGACCTTAAATAGTTCCCAATCAATGTCCATGTCGGTCGCCTCCAGGAGTCTTCGGCACCTGTCCACCAAAAGGGCATCACCTTCAAGCATATGGGCGAAGGTGACCTTCTGCTCCTTCTGAGCATGGGACTACAGCAAAGACCTTCTCAATATTCCGAATCCATTCATCTGCAACATTTGGATTGAGGGTCCCCTTGAAACTTGGGTTTGCCTTATGAAACTCCCAAAACGAGCATGTTTGGGAATCTCATGGCCTTGATTCGCATTAGCTTGGCGATCTTGATCCATTCAATCCATCATCATTCTCATTGTCCTTGCCACATCGCGAGTGCTTCGGCGGTTTCATTTGTTTGGTTATTCGTGTTCGTTCCTAGTTGTCGACGTGCCATTGGTCCCTATACACACAAAATAGCAACACTTGAGGTGATCAACTCAACATTCCATGCAAAGTGAGCAAGTTACCATGGCACGTGCAACATACAGCAGTCATGCATCTCTAATCCTCAAGCTCATCCTAATGATAAACATATACACATGACATTTCTAACGTAGTATGCTTTAGAAGCATAGCCGGTCCAATCCTCAAGCTATGAGAACCAACCTTCTGATACCAAAATGTAACACCCTAATAATTAACCCAATACACCTAGGTTGTATTGATTAATTACTAGACTTTACTCTTTGCTTCAGTTCTTTCATCATACTTTGAAAATACTTAGTGAAATTACGAGCCATTTTTTTAAAACATAATTGAAAACGTGAGCCGCACATAACGTGAACAATAATCGAAATAAAGCGAATACGCAGATATAGCATGAAAAACACATCATATTGGCTCCATCATATAACATCCATAATTACATAACACATAGATAGTTTTCCTACCAACAGAATAAGACTAGGTGTAGGCAATCTAACAAAACATAAATAATATATGGATGGAAGGACATCCATTAATGGCACCTAGTAATAACACTCCAAGGATAGGGATAGATATTTGAAATATACGAGTGAAACTAGAGGATAAAGTTCAGCTACCAGGTGAAGGCCTCAATGTGATTCACGAACGCTTCCTTCTGTTTCTGAAGACGAGATGGAAAGAAAAATAGAGGGAGTGAGAAACTTATAAAAGAATCTCAGTAGGTACTCACCTCATGATGCATTGTGTCATCATCATCGTCCCCAGGAACCTCGGGTTTATTATGAAATAGTGAGCATGCTAAGATTGATTTATTAAGTTCGAAAATATACTTTATCGAGGT
The DNA here is from genome assembly GCA_030441495.1 of Dalbergia oliveri. Lineage (NCBI taxonomy): Eukaryota > Viridiplantae > Streptophyta > Magnoliopsida > Fabales > Fabaceae > Dalbergia > Dalbergia oliveri. The sequence goes on from JAMLFY010000003.1 coordinate 22,519,301, forward strand.
TCGTCGGTTTTAATCATGCGTCTTATAATGCATCATAAACTTAGCATGTCATGTTTATAATGAACTTTTCCTTTCATATATAATAACATAGTTATGCATAAGACCACATCATATTCCTCATCATCATATCATAAATACTATGCATAGAAGAACATCATATTCACATAATACGTTACTTAATTCCTTAGGTGACTTAAAGTTACTTTCATCATCATTTTCCTGGGCCACCTTATACTCCACCCTTTTGGGAGTAATCTAGGTTATGAGTCATACCTTGCTAGTCGTCACCACATACTTATCCCTTTTGATAAGTAAAAATTCCGTCTCTACCCTTTTGAGAGAACGGACTAGGGGCAAGAATCACCTTTCACCGCCATAGTTTGACGGTCCAAAGATCATTCTCAGGATCACCTTTTCACCACCTATAGTCTGATGGGTCCAAAGGGTCATTTCCTCATATATTTTGAGTCACCTTTAAGTCTTTGCATGTTATATCATAATACAATTCTCAATTCATAATCATTTATAACATTTCTCGTTTATAGTCTTATTCTGGAATAATATATATACCAACTGTAATCATGCATTGAGATTCCAGGAAAGAGAGGTGGGTCACAAATGGACACGCTTAAATACCAAGTCTTTCCTAGCTAGAACCTTTACAAATTTCACTTTTAGTAATATACTTTTTTCCAGCAACAAGGGTAAATTTTTAAGTAACAAAGAATATTTCATTATTTCATGCATAAGTATTCTCATTGTTTGCAACAACAACTATAACATGCAAGCCTATGAATCATTCAATGATGTCAAATACTTAATAAGCATCAAATCACTACATAGACTTATCATTTAAAACATAAAAAAGGCATCATCATAAATCCTTATTGAAAGCTCTTAAATAACTGAAACTCTAGAATCGGGCAACCTCAATTATTGAACTAATTAATTATGCATCTAAGGGATTTATTACCATCAATTATAAGCCTTAAGAACATTATTAGACTATATGAGGCAGCATAGGCAGTAAATCATATTTAAAGCTTTACCTTGCTTTATGTAGCTAATTTCACTTCTAACATGCATAGAATTATTCCTTATTAATAAACATAATTATCACAACTTCAAACATATCAAATCATAGTAATACTAACTCAGATCATGGCTGAATCATGAACCTCACATAATTGCTTAATATCTTATTTTAAGTACATGCAAGATATTAGTTTCCCGTAATATCATTTTAAGCCTTAAAACTCCTTTAGAAACTAATTCTTTTTGGTAATCTTGAAAGAAATTATAGAACCAACTCAGTAGCTATTTAAAAATTACTTTAGGCCTACCTTAATCATGAGGTCAATTTATACATTGAAAGAATGTTCATGATTAAAATTCTCACTTAAGATAAAAGGAGCAAGTCTTGAGCTTTAAAGATTTAGGTGATACTAGAATCATAAACATGCTATGCAACCTCATTTTAATCTTATCTTTATAAGGTGATAACTTGGAATTATAAACATGATGCAAGAAACTGAGCGGCGAGTCATCTGGACCAATAGAGGGAGATGAGAATCTTAATAAAAGAAAAATAGAAGCGATAGTAGTCCGCACTGGACCGGTGAAGGGAGAAGAGAATTCTTATTAAGCTCCAACTCAAGACTTCTTAAAGATAAATTCTTTGACTCCAATAATCTTAAGGAAATATGCATCCTTAGGATATTACCATTTTCCAACTTTGCTTGTGATACTTGGGCAAGTCTTTGAGCTCTAGGATCTTTAGGTGATGACATAAAATAAACATGTCATGCATTGATTCTTTTAGCCATTATAAAATAAAGTGAGAGCATAAAATAAATATGAGATGCATCCTCTTTATTATCTTTGAAGATTAAGTGACAACTTGAACATAAACATGAATATACAAGTTCATTTATTTATTCTTGAGAATTTAGTGATGACATAGAAAGTAAACATGGTTATGCAAGGCATAAACTTAAACATGGATGCAAGTTCATTTTATTTTACTAGAGCTCCTCCAAGACTTTTAGGAAATATAATATCAACCCAATATATATATTAGCAAGACAAAGTGAAAAATACATCTTTCAAGTTCTAAACTCAAGATCATAAAAACATCATAAAAATATTATTCTTTAAAGTTTTGCATCAAGTGGAACTTTCAAGCTTTAGAGGCCTAACTTGTGATGGATTCACAACCCACCCTCAAGGTCCTCATCATCAAGCCATCATCTTAGTCCCACCTAGGCCATATGGCCGAATTGTTCAAAGAAAAAGGAAGAAGAAAACCAAATGGAAAAACTAGAGAAAATCCATGAAATCATCATTTTGAACCAAGAACAACACTTAGCAAAGCATAGAAATAAACTTAAAAACAACTCCCTACCTAATTTGATTTGAAGGAAAGGAATAGAACTTGGTTTCCTTGAGTGAAATGAAAGAAAATCTCTTTGAGAAATGGGAGAAGAAATTTCAGCCAAGGAGGAGGAAGAAAGAAAGCTTTTGGTGCTCCTAAAACTAGAATTTGTGTAAGTTATGAGCAAGGCTTCCAAGGCTCCTCAAGCATGCATATTTATAGAGGAATTCAAGCTCATGTATGACAAGAGAAGGAGGCATAATTTTTGGATTTTTCATGGGGAAAAAAGGGAGGAAAATCATTTCTTGTTTAAGGCATATTTTATGCCATGTTTTAGGGAATTTTTTAGCATTTTGTTTTAGTGCATTATCTTGCAATAATTCTAATGATTATGGCTGAATTATTTCATGCATTACAGCCTCATGGAAGAGGGTTTTGTGTGTTCCATGTATTATTTAGGTGTAGGCAAGGTATTCATGCAATTTAGAGAATTTACGGTTAAGGGCTTAGGTGAATTAGTAAGCAATTTGAGTGTTTTAAAGCAATTTTAGGTTCTAATCAATTTAAATAAATAATTTTGACTCTAGATTAATAATTAGAATTTAATAAGCTTTAATTTGAGCCTAATATTGCTTAGGTTTCGTTAGACAAATCAAAAATCTCAAAATTTGTAAAACAAAGACAGGGGCAAAATGGTCATTTTACTTAAAAATTGGCCGAGACCACCCGAGCTTAACCAATGGTTAATCATGGCTTAAAAACACCTTTTAAAACATTTTAGTGAGGTTCGGGCTTAGTCGGCACGCAAATGGGTTAAAGGCCGAGGGCATTTTGGTCATTTCGCGTCAGAGCTCAAAATTATGATTCTTCTCCTCTATTAACACACATAACACAAACAATCCCTTATTATTATCAAAACATCCCCTTGAGGACGGGTGGGGCCCACGATCCTCATTTTCAGTAAAATAACCTCAGGGGCATTTTGGTCATTTTACACGTACAAAATTGGGGTTTGCAATACTTGCACGAATTGCTCCTAACTTTCTCTTCTAACGTTATATTCCTTTATTAAGGATTGTTTGGTCTCAAATTTTATATAATATTTACCTATGGTAATTCGGTAATTCCTAATGATTTAAAAATTAAGTAAAAATTGGGGCGTTACACAATGCCTTGCATATCATGTTTATTTCCAAGTCATCACCTTAAATCTTGAAGACTAAAGAAATGGACTTGCATTTCCATGTTTAAATTTCAAGTCTTGCATTTCACATTTATATTTAAGTTATCACCTAAGCTTTAAAGACTTAAAAATAATCTTGCATTCCCATATTTATATTTCAAGTTTTGCACATTATATTTATGTTTCCAAGCCATCACCTCATAATAACTAAGACTAAAAATGAGATTGCATAGCATGTTCATGATTCTTGTCATCACTTAAATCCCTAGAGCTAAAGACTTGCCCTTGTATCTTAAAATAGAAATTTTGATCATGACTATTTCCTTTGAATTTATATCTTGGCCATGACATAGTGTTGATTTTGGAATGGATTTTGTTTTATTTTAGAGGAATGTTAGAATGATGTTTTAAAATGGTCTCGGAATGGAAGAATAGCTTGAAAAGTGATAAAACTTTGGTTTTTCAAGTTTCTAAATCAGGTAATCGATTACCAGTATGTTATTACAAGTTTTTGGATTCTGGTAATCAATTACCAGCTTATGTAATCAATTACCAAGGTGATTCTTTGAAACAGAATAAGCCTTTGATTGTGGTAATCGATTACCAGCTAATCTAATCGATTACCAGGATAATCTTTGTATTAGGAAGGTTTTTGATTCTGGTAATTGATTACCAGGACATATAATTGATTATTAGGACCCCAAATATACAAATAACTGTGTCCTAAGCAAGATTATGTGGATTGAAAATCATACATGCTTAAGTTTTGAATTATGGGAATGATGATCCCTAGTATGATGTATATTTAAAATTTGTAAGCATAACATATGCATTAGCTGAGTTTGGTCCTTGATTTTCGGCATCCTGGGTAGGAGCATGTTTACTACTATAAGATAATGATTGATATTATGCTTATAGATATATGCAAAAAGATGTGATGAATGTTTATGTGATCAATGATATGATGATTTTATGGCATTATGAATGAATGATTAAGATGCATGATCTGCAAGAATTATGAATGCAATATGTTAAATGATAAATTGTGATTACATGCTCACATTTGCATCTGTAAATAATATATTGAGATAATAGGTGACATAAGACATACGAAAATGATCCTTTAGACTCAGGAATTAATGGTTATGAAAGGTGAACCTATGTCCACTGACAATACTCTTGGAGTCGGAATTTAGCTTATTAAGAGGATAAGTTTAAACTAGTAATGACTAGGTTAGGTATGAGTTCATAACCTGAAACTCTCAAAAAGGGAAAGTATTAGGGTGGCCCCCATGGAAAAGAGAATAAGAAGTTTAAATCACCTAAAAGAATAATGATGAAAGACCTTGTTAGAAGAGTTTTACACTTTATATGTCATGCCCATTTAATATAATTCTATGATATCTTGCTTATGGCATCAACATGCATTCTTGCATTAAGATTCATGCTAAAATATACGGGCATCGGCTAATGGTGTTTAAAACTTAATAAATGAACCCTAAGTATATGTACCCACAAACTTCATAATGAAACAAGATTCCTGAGGATGTAGATGATGACAAATGTTAGGAGGCGAAAACCCTACGAGATTCTTGTATAAGTTTCTCATCCCTTCTTCTTTCTTTCCATCTCATCTTCAGAGGTAATGGCGACCTTCATGATTTGCGTTGATGCTCCCACCTAGGAGATGCACTTCGATGCTGCTAGACTTATCACTTCATGGGTCAATGTGTTGTCTGCCTTTTTGTCTTCATGGAGCACCCATTTGCATACTCGGTTACGCTACATTCTTACCGCCACTCCATTTACTAATGACCTCATCTTTGAGCATGCTCATGGGCATGGGAGAGGTCCGTGTACCCACCCTCCTTGCGTCAGCTACTCGTGATGTCCCGTCTATGCTTCAGTCACCACCTCGCCCCACCGAACCATGTGTAACGCCCCGATTTTTCCGTGTATAAATGACCAAAATGCCATCTGATGCATTTTACCAGGAAAATGAGGATCGCGTCCCAAGCCATCCTACAGGGGATGTTTTGATGATGAAAGCGGATTACATGTGTTATGTGTAATAGAGTAGAAGAATCTCATTTTGAGTTCCGATGCGCAAAATGACCAAAATGTCCCTATGGCTAATTAACACCGAATTAAGTGACGATTGGGCCCGAACTTCACCCAAGGTTTGAAATGATGTTTTTAAGCAATGTTTAACATCGAGAAGCCCGGGTAGCCCGAGAGGTTTTTGCAAAAAATTACCGTTTTGCCCCAGACTAAGTGCATTTTGAGCCTAATGATACGTTTAACGAAACTTAAGCAATATTAGGCTCTAATTAAATATTAGTAAATTCTACTTACTAATCCGAAGTCAAAATAATTAATTAAGGTGAATTAGAACCTAAGATTGCTTAAGAGAAATTCAAAATCCTTTTCTTGATTTAAGACTTTATGTGACATTTTCATTAATAGTAAAATCCCTATTCCAATAAATGGTCACATGATGAGATTCCTCTCTAATAAAGGTGGGTTTGCATTAATCAAGCAAGAGCACTCTTTAATCTTGTCTTGAACCACCTTAATTACTCATTTTCTCACCTAAAACACTAAATTACAACCCCTAATCTATGGCCTAACCAAATCAATTTCTAAACATACTCATAAACTAACATTAAAATGAGATTTTCTCCAATTTTCCTTAATCATAACTGGCCCCTCCTCCTCCATCTTCATCCATCACATGTTGAAATTCAATTAAAATATGTTTAAAGAAGCATGCTTGCCCATACCTTAAGCCATGCTTTGAACCATACCTAGCCATACCCAAAGCTATACCATGCAAAGAGATATTTTTCTCTTCCTTCCTCTCCAAAGAATGTCGTGGCCTCCTCCTCCATTTCCACCTCCATGTGTTTCATTTTTTCTGTAAATAGGCTTCAAGAAAAGCTTGTAACACTTGCTCATCTTCACAACCTCAGATTTCTTTCTCAAACTCAAAGAATTCTTCTTCTTCTTCTTCTTCTTCTTCTTCATTTTCTTTCCAAGAGCCACCATTTTCTAAACGCAAACCACCACATAAACACCATAAACATTTCTCTAAACACATAATCTCTCCATTTCCAAGACTAAAAACTCAAGAGAAACTTTTCTTCCTTTTCTTTTCTTCTTGGCCGAAACCATCTTGGCACCAAGGAGGATTTGTTCTTCTCATCACATTTCCAAGACTAAGCTTTTCTCTTTTCAAGGAAAAACACCTTTGGTAGGGAGTTGTTTTAAGGATTTTCTATTCTCTTCTTGTATGACTCTTAGTTTAAGATATTCTTCCTTTCTTATTACACCATTTTCGGTTTTTTGTTTTCCTTTCCTTTCTGTTTGTTTTCGGCCTTGTGGCCTACATCATGAAGAAACCATGGCTTGATGATGAGAGTCTTGGGTGTTGGTTCCAAAACCATCATTTGTTTGACCTCTAAAGTTTGAAGGTTTCACTTTTAAGAGTTTTTAGAAAATGATGATATTATGTTTAGAATGGAAGTCTTGAGCCTAGGACTCAAAGAAATGCATCCATATTTATATTTCAAGTCTTTGCATTACATATTTATAATCAAGCTTTGCATTTCATGTTTACATAATCACCTAAATGATTAATCTCGAAGCCTACCTATTTCAACCTTAAAGTTGAAATGTGATTTAGAGTGAATACTCTAAGAGGCCTAGAGCACTAAAATAAAGAATTGGACTTGCATTCATATTTACATTTCCTTGCTTAGCATATTTACTTTTCAAGCCATCACTTAAACTTAAGGATTAAAATGAGAGCTTGCATTTTCGTATCACTTAAATAATTAACTCAAAGCCTACCTATTTCAACCTTAAAGTTGAAATGTGATTTAGAGTGAATACTCTAAGAGGCCTAGAGCACTAAAATAAAGAATTGAACTTGCATTCATGTTTACATTTCTTGTCTAGCATATTTACTTTTCAAGTCATCACCTAAACTTAAAGATTTAAAACTAGAGCTTGCATTCTCATATTTAAATTCAAAGCTTTGCATAGCATACTTATGTTTTTCTTGCTATCACCTAATAATGCCAAGATTAAAAATGAAGCTTGCATTGCATGTCTAAAATTATGCCCTCACTTGATTAACCTAGTGCTCAAGACTCACCATTTCAAATCACAGGAGATCTTTGACTTATGCAATATATATATATATATATATATATATATATATATATATATATATATATATATATAAATATCTTATTAAATGTAAACATCTTTTATTAAGCTCTCTAAATTATGCTACTAATCTAAGGTTATTTGTTGTGTTGCTATAAGGATACGAATTAAAGTACTTATCCTATAAAATGTTGTGATTTTCATATGCTTGAGGAATTATGTGAAATTGAGGACTTACATGTTAGTCACTTGAATTTGAATGAATATGGCATGTTATAATTTCATTGGAAATATCTTAAAGTTGCATAAAGCATGAGAAAAAGTATATGATATGGTTATGGTTTTGCATCTTAAACATAATATGTTAATATAAAAGTGACATAAAAATATGTGGAAATGATCCTCTAGACTCCTTAACGTCAATTTCTCCTGTTTAGAGTACAAATGACCGAAATGCCCTGAGGTCATTTCTACCCGAAATTAAAGGACAGTTGCCCCAACCCTCGAATGGGTCAACTCGATGTTTGAAGGGGATTATGCTGTTATGAATGATATCGAGGAGGGAACCTCGTTTCTAACTTCGGCTCAAAATGACCAAAATACCTCCTGTGTCTACACGGGTAAAATGCCGTTTGAGCCAAAACTTCCAGGAAGTTTAGAATGATGTTTATGAGCAATGTTTGATGTTTAGTTGAGCAGGAAGGTCCAGGCAGTTTAGTGTAAAATTACCATTTTGCCCCTAGAACATGTACAGTGCGCCTAATGAAGCAATCAAGCGAACCTAAGCGATATTAGGCTCTAATCGAAGATTAATTTATTTCGATAATTAATCTAGAGTCAAAATGATTTATTAAGGTTAATTAGAACCTAAGATTGCTTAGATAAACTCTAATGGTATTCTTTAAATTCAAGATTGCTAGTCATGGAATCTTGAATAGTGTTTTCTCTCTCTTCCTTAAATTAAGGAATTGAGCCATACCTCATTTGACCAAAAGAATTATTTTAAATTACTAATCTAATAAGATCACCCTCCTAATCAAGTCTTGAACCACCTCAATTAACCATTTTCTCACCTAAACGCTTGCTTACAAACTCCTAATCAAAAAGCCTAATCATAGAAACACTTAAACACATCCTTAAACCACAATTACATGAACAAAAATCCCTTCCCCTTGGCTGATGAGGAGGCCGAAAATCTGTCTCCAAATGGTGCCACATGTTGAGTTTTGATGCACTCCAAGTCCATGCCTTAGGCCATACCTTGCCCATGCTTCCAACCATGCTTGCCATGCCTAAGCCCATGCTTTTGTAAGAGATATTTTCCTCCTCCCTTGACCTTGAAAAGTCATCAGCCATTCCCTCCCCAAATCAGCCAACATGTCTCATTTTTTTATAAATACCAAGCCTTGATGAACCTTGTCACACTTTGGTTCACTTGGTAAGTTCACACTTCTTGCAAATTCTCTCATTCCTCTCAAATTCCCTCAACTTGGCTGATTTCTTCCTCAAGACTCCAAAAGGATTTCCTTCTCCTTCCATCTAGAAAACAAAGCTTTCTTACATCTCTTCAAGACTTCTTAAGGTAGGGGTTAAGTTTTGATGATTTTTGTTTGTGTTCTTCAAGAAAGTTCTAGTTTTTCTCTTGGTTTCAAACTCCTTTTCCTTCCTCTTTCTTTTTCGGCCAAGAGGCCTTCTTACAAAAAGAATGTGAGCTTGATGATGAGGTTTCAAGATAATGATTTGTTGTTGTCATGTGAGAAACCTCTAAAGCTTGAAACAACTTGGTCTTGGACCATACATGCTTGGATTTCCTTTCTTTTCTTGGCTTAAGTTTCGGTTTTTCCTCTTCCACTTTCCTTTAAGGATTTTCAGTTTTTTCTTCTATGGATTTGAACAAAGTTTGTAAAATATGTCTAGTAGATCACGAAAGTTTTGTTAAGAAAGTTAATCTCATGATTTCAAAGAGCTCTAAGCTTACCCTTGCCAACCTTAAAGTTGGTCGGCGTTCTAGAATCCGCGCTAGATTGAAGCCTATGAGCAATAAAATAAAGAATATGACTTAGTTCTTGTAGTTTTGTTTAGACAAAGTGATGAACTTTGGGTCCATTTCCTTAAGCTTGATGGTGAGTTCAAACCTTAAGATTTCTCTTGAAGTCTAGGTGCTAAGAACTCTAAAGCTTGCCTTATGATGCATAATGGGTTGAGGTTTATGTTCCTCTAAAAGTCTTGCAAGAGCTCTAGCTAAGACAAAAACAAGATGCATTCATGTTTAAATTTATGTCTTGCATCTCATGTTTATTTTGATGTTATCACTAATTTCACAAGAGTAAATGAATGAACTTGCATTACCATATTTAAATTCCCAAGCTTGCATTTCATGTTTATATTTCAAGTCATCACTTAATCCTTAAAGATAATAATGAAGTTGCATCTCATATTTATTTTATGCTCTCACTTTACTTTCTAATGAAGAGTAAAATAAAGTGCATGGCATGTTTAAGATTTTGTCATCACCTAAACACTCTAGAGCTCAAAGACTTGCCCTAAGTATCCTAAAAAGGAAACTCCATTCAAAAAGAAATGGATGAGTTTTGGTATGAACCAACAATGGTTTGATTTTGTAAAATACATGAATAATTTTCAAGGAAATGTTGGAAAACTGTTTTATGAGGTCTCAAGAGGTTTAAAATAGTTTGGAATGTGTCAAAATCATGTTTTCTCAATTTTAGGTTCTGGTAATCGATTACCACCAATGTAATCGATTACCAGAAGGTTTTGAAGGACCTTTGGTTCTGGTAATCGATTACCAGAGGTAGTGTAATCAATTACTACGGCTTTTCATGCCCAGAACCTTCTGGAAACCCTGTAATCGATTACTTTATAATGTAATCGATTACCAAATGTTCTTTACTTTTCCTAAACTTAACCTAAGTAATCGATTACCGTCGTATGTAATTACCCTATGTTCCTTACTTTTCCGGAAACGGATTTAACCTACGTAATCGATTACCATTATGTGTAATCGATTACCCGGTTGTTGAAAACCCAGAATGAATTGAGCTCCTGGTAATCGATTACTAGGAACATGTAATCGATTACCAGAACACCTTTTGTTTCCAGAAACATTCCAAGAGAAAACTAGCAACTTATATGCATTTCAACCCAAGAGATTATGTGATCTTATGGGTTCATGATTTGGTTCTATGTTTGGCTACTGTATAAATGTTCTAAGGTGTTAAATGTGTAAAATTATGTTGAGTGAAGCAAGGATCGATTTAGAGAAGCTAGTAAAGAATAAGTAACTAAAAAGGTACTTGAGATGAGAATTCTAGAACACCTTAATACAAAGAAGTGCAAATCTGTTCTAGCATGATTAATTCAGGGATAAATGATTCATAATTAGTAAGACATGTACAAGATCCCTTCATAAATGATTAGGTGCTAATTTCTAAGTATAAGATGATGATAAGAGATCTAAGTGGTTTATAACTTAGAGAACATGCCTAGGAATCCCTCATAATTGATCTAAGAATTAATTATGGAGCCTTAGGCGAAGATGGATCTTAAAAGGGTCGCGAATGGAGATTCTAGAGCCCCTTAAGCAAATGATATATTTTCTGCCCTTTTTTGTTGAGTGCTGAGTGGAATCTTGGGAGTTCAAATCTTAGAGGAAAAGTTTAAGTGCCAACCCCTTGAGGGTAATAATAATGCAAATACAAGTTTAAAGCCCGAAAGGGGCAAAGCATAAGATACTGAGATAGGTGGACGAGAGAGTATGATTATGATGATGAACCTCGTGCACACTTATGATGATGTGATTATGTTAGTTCCTTGAGCATGAAACTTTATATGCATAATTTGATGAAATGTTGTGTTTGAGATGCATAATGTTTCAAAGATATGAATGAAATTGAGAAATATGCTCATGTGAACTAGAAAGTTGTGGCAATGAGAAAGTTCCATGAAAATGATGCATGTGACTGAAATTATGTGGCATGACTCAAATTTGAGGAAATTCGGAGAGTAGCTGTTATGCCGCGAATTTCCGTCAAATTTGAGGGACAAAAAGAAAGTTTTTGAGAAATATGAAGTTTAAAGTTATATGCCGAGACGCATTTCTCCTGCTAAAAATGAGAAAGTAAACCGTGGGGGGTATGGACGTCGAGCCATCCAGAAGCGGACAAAGTCGTTGGTCTTAACCAGTCGATGCGTTTCGAAGAAGGAGAAAGTCCCATGATGGGTGATCCTTAGGCCCCTACCCGTACTCTGGGAGTCGGGATTATGATGTTTATGATTCGCTTATCAAGAGGATAAGTAAGAACTAGTGACGACTAGTTAAGGTATGAGCTCATAGCCTAGCTTAAGGGGTGCGGTTACTATATTATTGGTGACACAAGTATGAGAAAAGGAAAGATGATCAAAGAAAAGTTTCATGCCACACAAATGTTGTTTGAATTATTGTTTGATTTACCTAAAGTGCTACCATGCATCCATGAAACATTATGTTGCATACATGCATTAAGAATCATTATAAAAGACATGGACCTTGGACAACAACCTTTGCGAAAACCTCATAATGAACCTATGCATGCTCAACCTTTTCATAATAAACCCAAGGTTCCTGGGACGTAAACGATGGCATTAGGATAGAGGACTTCCCTACTGAGATTCTTTAGTAAGAATCTCACCCCTCTCTCTTTCTTTCCGTTACGTCTTCAGATATCGATGGCGTCGTTCGTGATTTTCATTGACCCGCCTACATGGGAGGTGCACTATGACCCGAGCATCAGTCCTACCACTTCAAGGGTCATTGCGAGGTGCGCGTTTTTGCATACGTGGGACGCCTTTTGCTTTCCCCGTCTCCAGCTATCGCTTCGATCCAACTTCACCCTTTGGCGACGACCTGATCTTTGAGAGGACACGACCGAGATGAGCAGACCCGTCGTGCCCAACCTTCCTCGTCGGAGGTACGCGGATATCCTGAGTATGTTCCCCGTTCTCGATTAGAGGCTGATCCTTCGGAGGGATCTTCCCTTCGTTCCTATGGGTCACGGAGGAGGTAGTGAGGACACGTCACCCAGCCGAGGCATGCGAGGCGCGTCGACAGCCGAGAGGCGACCACGACGCGGAGGCCACGCTGTCCCTCGATTCCCATGCCTAGATCTCGCTTCGTTGGGCTACATCCGAGGAGCTCGTAGTCGCGGGCTACATCTCCCCGAGGACCGGCGTCACCAGTAGGCTTGGAGTGGGAGGGTAGTGATAGTTGGGTGTTTATCTTTTGGGATTATTACCATGTATTTGTCTTTATGTTTCCCATTGTCCTAAGCTCTGCCCACTAGTACGGGTAAGACTTTATGTTTCTGTTATATTTCTTTAGATGTACTAAACTATATTATCTAATGTAATGAGGAATTATGTTTATGATGAATGTGTTCTTTAATGTTTATATTCTGTATGTTTTATTTATTCTTCCGCTTCACGTTGTTTATGTTACGCGCAAAGGCTCGCACTTTGGTTTATATAAATCATTTCAAAAAAAAAATTTACCCGTATTTTCCGCTAAGTATTTTATAAATGAATTTAAAGAGAAGTAATAACTAATAATTAGTCTTGATACGTCCTAGGCGTATTGAGGTTAAATATTAGGGTGTTACACTCCCAGAATTAAAGGGTAAGAGAAGTGATCCAATAAGGAAGTGATCCTTTATCAGAATTAAAGGTTACGAAGTTGATCCTATTGCCCCCTATCCCATACTCCAAGAGTCGGGTGTTAACTTATCATAGGATAAGATTATGCTAGTGACGATTAGTAAGGTATGAGCTCATAACCTAGAAACTCTCAAAAGGCGAGAGAAATAGGGTGGCCCTAAATGAGAGAAAGAATTAATCTAAGTCACCTAAAAGATGAGTGGAAGAAAGTCATGTTATAATTATTATGATCCATGAATATCTTTTATGGTTGAAATTAGTATCTCATACCTTGTATTGCCATGCATTTCATGATAAGGTATATTGCATTCATAATATCCAAGATGAATACTAAGATTAAATGGGCCTCAGTAAATGGTACTTTAGAACTTTAAAATTGAACCTTATAAATGTTCACATTTCTATAAAGATACCAAGGTTCCTGAGGACGTAGATGATGACACCAAGATAAGAGTATACCCTCCTGAGATTCTTTATCAAGTTTCTCACTCCCTCTATCTTTTCTTTCCATCACGACTTCAAAGATCGATAGCAGCCTTCCTAATCTACGTTGATGCGCCAACTTGGGAGCTCTATTTTTATGCCATGCACCAGTCATACCACTTCATTGGACGTTATTCCGTGCACCTTCGTGTTCCTCGGACCCCGTTGCCAACCGTCACAGTTTCCATTTCAAACCGACTTTACCCTTTGTCGCAGCCTACTCTTCGAGCGTCCGCCCAAGGAGAGCGCAACCATCGTGGCCCAATGCGGCCTCCACGACCATGCCTACCCGTGTAACACCCTAATATTGAACCCCAATACGCCTAGGATGTATCAAGATTAATTATTAGTTATTACTTCTCTTTAAATTCATTTACAAAATACTTAGCGGAAATTACAGGTAAATTTTTTTTTTGAAATGAAAGATGTAAAACAAAGTGCGAGCCTTTACGTGTAACATAAATGTAATGTGAAGCGGAAGAATAAATAAATCATATAGAATGTAAACATTAAAGAACACATCAATCATGAAAACATTCTTCATCACATTAGTTAACATAGTTTAGTACATGATCACTAAGATACAACGGAAAGCATAGAGTCTTACCCATATAGTGGAGAGTTTCCAAACAATGGAATAAGAAACATAACAACGAATACATGAAAACAGAAAGATACTTCTCACAAAAGCAACCCTCCTCTAAAACCTACGGACGATGCAAATCCTCGGACGGAGATATGTAGCCTACGACTGGAAGCTCCTCGGATGTGGCCCATCGAAGAGGGGACGTGGGCATGCGAACCGACGGAACAACGTGACCACCTCGGTGAGGGCGTCTCTCGGCTGACGTACACGCCTCATAGGCCTGGCTGGAGACCGTCTGCTGCTACCATGGCAAGGCACCAGAGGGCGGAATCCTCTGAATAAGGTCAGCCGGTGAGTCCTCTAGGTCTCCCGCATCGACGTATGAGGGTAGTACTAGGATAGTCACACACACTGAGGATGATGGGGGCAGCGTTCTGCTCGTCACGAGGTCGCGTCCTCTCAAAAATCATGTCGTCGCCAAAGAGAGAAGTCGGAGTAAATTGGAAGCTGGAGACTAGAAAGGCAAATGGGCGTCCATGTATGCAAAAATGCATATAGCACAACGACCCTCGAAGTGGTAGACTGATGGTAAGAAAATCGTAGTGAGTTCCACACGGGTGCATCAACAAAAATCACGAACAACACCATCGATGTTTGAGCATAACTCGAAAAGAAAGAGAGAGGGGTGAGAATCTTGCTAAAGAATCTTAGTAGGGAAATCCTCTATCCTAGTGTCATTGTTTACGTCCCAGGTGTAACATCCTCCCAAGTACAACAAAATTCTGAAGCCATGATATCATACTCAAGAGTTGTTACTTGTTAATTAGCAGACCTTTCTTAATTATCAATAGCAAGAATCAATCGAATCATGTAGTAACTCATAGTTCTATCAAAATATATAGCAAGGAAACAAGGTATTTATTTAGTACAAGTGAAGTACAAAAGGAAGCTCTTCTATAAGCTTTAGTACACATCTGTTTCTTACTATATTTATAGATACATGTACATATCTAAATACAACATATACGAGTCCACTACTAAGCTATAGATATTCCAATTCAGTTTTTCTTGTAGGCTTCACTCTCTGGAATTTACCTGAGACAACACTAAAAAAATACATAGGGTGAGAATTCTAAAATTCTATAGGCATCCCCAAAATATATAATGAAACTCATGCCATCGTTATCGTCCCAGCCACTTCGGTTTGTTAGTAAAATTGTGAGCACGCAACATATATCAAAAGTTCATTTTAAAGTTCAAAAGTCATTCTTCCGAAGTGGATTTATTTTAATTGCTTCATTACTCAAGTATACATATGTCATACTACTCAACATCATAATAATTCATTTTCAACTTTACGTGTCCTGGATATCGAAAGGGACCTTTTCTTGCCCTTCTTGGACTAAAGGGGACCTCTCCCGTGCCCTCTACACATTTAGGGGACTTTTCCAATGCCCTTACACATTCAGCGACCTTTCCGTGGCCTTTATAGACTAAAGGGACCTTTCCTGTGCCCTTTATAAACTAAAGGGGACCTTTGCGTGCCCTTTTTGAACTAAAAGGGGACTTCATTCTTTACTTAGTACATACATCATCCTCAAGCTCACATTACCATATGCATTAGCATAGTTTCTGAATGTCATAATTTTTCCAATACATATATATACATCATTCATTTATCACGATTCTTTTACCAACGCAAGCTTAAAGCCCATATATACAACCAATCACAAGAAATTCTCATTCATTTTCACGGACAATCTTTAATGTCACTAGCATACATTCATGTACATCATACTTGAACCAAAGATCATTTGACTTTTAATTCAAGAGTTTAATTCATTTCCAGGACAAAAACAGCATTTGGCAGAATTTAGACTTACAAGCATGATTTATTTCACAAATTAAACAATCAATTTAAAGGCTATAAAAATTCCTGAGATACTTCAATATGTCCACAAGGCTCCACAAAAATTTTGGGGTAAAAAGAGTTCTCTAACTATGATAATAAAATTCAACAATTTTAGTGGTCAAGACCCTAATACTGGTTAGAACTAGATTTTCACAACTTTTAACCCTAGCAAATGATTGAATTAGTTCAAAATAAAAAATCAAGGTATACTTCGAGATGTTAAAAATATCCTGTAAAAATTTCAAAGGATAATTCAATCATTTGCTGTATTAATAAAATTATACAAATTCATAGCTTCAAGTTCCACAAATCCAACAGGAGAAACCACTCGGTTCTTAATTTTTTTCTTTTAAGCATTAGGAGTCACAATCAGAGCTCAAGAAAATTTGTGGAACTAGCCTAGGATGTTGGCTTCAACATATGTTTTTTCCTAGCACATGAAAAACCCACAAATATGCCAGAAAATTCATGAACAATTACTGCCAGGATCAAAACTGAAAATTTCAGGCCTAGAGCAAAACCCCTTTTGACAAAAATGATTTGTAATATCATCCAAACACTCCACTAAAATTCATACATCAATATCAACATAATATCAACCAATATAACAAGAAATTTTGGACCTAGCTCAATCAGATCACACAGAATAAATTTGAAAAAGAAAAGGCAAGAAAACCCTACTTTTAGAGATTTGTGGCTCTTAACTCCAAAGGATTCTCTAGAATGCTTTTGCTTCACTTCAAAGCTTCCCCAACAACACCAAACCCTTCCTTTAAGCTCAGATTGTGTGCCTTCAAAGTTGGAAAAGTGATGGATTCAAATTATAATCGGTTAGATTTGTAGGTTATGATGAGTAAAATAAGTTTGGTGAAGGGAGTTTGTGGTTCATCAAGTCTAGGCTAAGAAAATGGAGATTTAAGTCAAGTTTTCCATGGTTTTGATGAAGCAACAATGGAGTTGGCTGCTCCCTCTATGATGGCCGAGAATGAGAAGTGCAAATAATGGAGTTAGGTGGCTTGAATATATCTAATATAAAGATAGCATTTATGTAGTCAAAGAATAGTTTCTTCTAATAATAAAAAGATATGGATGGCTAGGATTTAATCTTGCTTTACAAGATTAAATCTTAGCCTTCCACTTGTCTTGAATGGATATACATTATCCATTTGTAATGATTAAAATATCTTTCGGTGTTAAAAATCGCACAGAAATTTCACCGAACGGGTAAACGTTAAACCGTTAAACCGATTACCGAAAATTAATTCTAAGTATAAAATTATCATTCCCACCTATTTCTAACCTTATTCCCATGTTTTCCTAATTTCGGACCCTGGGCCAAATATAAGGTTTAACCCAGCGAGCGGATGAGCAAGGTCACTATTCACCCTGGCCTGAAATTTTTTTTTTTAAACCGTTGGGTCTCCTTCATCGTTGCTAAACTATTAGATTTTTTAAATTAAGATTAATAAAGTTCAAATTAATTTTTAATTAAATTTTTGGTGTTACACAGGAACCTTGGGTTTATTATGAAAAAGGGTTAAACATGCATAGGTTCATTATGAGGTTTTCACAAAAGATATTTATCCAAGGTCCATGTCTTTTATAATGAGTCTTAATGCATGTATGCAGTATAATAGTTCATGAATGCATGGCAGTACTTTAGGCAAACCAAACAATAATCAACAACATATAAGTGGCATGTAACTTCTCTTGAACATCTTTCCTTTTCTCATACTTGTGATACCAAATATAATAGTAACCGCACCCCTTAAACTAGGCTATGAGCTCATACCTTAACTAGTCGTCACTAGTTCTTACTTATCCTCTTGATAAGCGAATCATAAACATAATCATAATCATCATAATCCGACTTCAGGAGTCGGGTAGGGCCTAAGATCACCCATCATGGGACTTTTTTTTTCGAAACGCATCGACGGTTAAGACCGCTGTAACACCCTAATATTTAACCCCAATACGCCTAGGATGTATCAAAACTAATTATTAGTTATTACTTCTCTTTAAATTCATTTACAAAATACTTAGCGAAAAATACAGGTAAAATTTTTTTTTTTGAAATGATTCATATAAAACAAAGTGCGATCCTTTGCGCGTAACATATACAACATGAAGCGGAAGAATAAATAAAACATATAGAGCATAAGCATTAAAGAACACTTCCATCATAAACACCATTCCTTATCACATTAGATAACATAGTTTAGTTCATCACAATAGAAATATACGAAACGTAAAGTCTTACCCATACTAGTGGGGGAGCTTGCAGGACAATAACATAAAATAAGAAACATGGTAACGAATACATGGAACCACCCCAAAAGATACTCCTAAGCTAAGACTCTACCTCCCTCGAGCTATGGACGACGCTCCTACTCATCTCTCTGGCACATATCCAATGAACTAGGCAAGCTCCTTAGGTGCATGAAGACGGAAGGATGGATGAGCGTGCCCTCCATGACGTGGGCGCACCTCCAGACTTCGTGCCAACTTCCGCTGGGTCACCGTCTCCTTGCTACCCATCCCAATATCCATGGGTGCCGCGGGGCAAAACCCTCCGAGAAGGACGGGAAGGGGATCCCTGAGGGTCGTCTCGAACGTCTCCTGCGAGGCATGTACTCGGGGTAACCTCGTATCGCTGAAGATGCCGAACGGGCGCTACAATTCTCTCGTCACGGGCTCGGTCCTCTCAAAAATCATGTCGTCGCCAAAGGGGAGGTCGGGGTGAATGAAGCTGGACTGGAAAGGCAAAAGGGCGTCCACGTATGCAAAAATGCGATAGCACATCGACCCTCAAAATGGTATGGGTGACCTGGATCGAAGTGCAACTCCCACACAGGCGCATCAACAAAAATCACGAACGACGCCATCGATCTGAAGACGTAACGGAAAGGAAGGAGAGAGGGGTGAAAATTCTTGCTAAAGAATCTCAGGAGGGAAAACCTCTATCCTAGTGTCATCGTTTACGTCCCAGGAACCTTGGGTTTATTATGAAAAGGTTAAGCATGCATAAGTTCATTATGAGGTTTTCGCAAAGGTTATTATCCAAGGTCCATGTCTTTTATAATGATTCTTAATGCATGTATGCAACATAATATTTTATGGATGCATGGCAGGTACTTTAGATAAATCAAACAATTATCAATCAACATATAAGTGGCATGTAACTTTTCTCTTGAATCTCTTTTTCTCATACTTGTGACACCAATAATATAGTAACCGCACCCTTAAACTAGGCTATGAGCTCATACCTTAACTAGTCGTCACTAGTTCTTACTTATCCTTTGATAAGCGAATTATAAACATAATCATAATCATCATAATCCCGACTCCAGAGTACGGGTAGGGGCCTAAGGATCACCCATCATGAGACTTTTTCCTTCTTTGAAACGCATCGACTGGTTAAGACCAACGACTTTGTCCGCTTTGGCAGGCTAATGTCTATGCCCTCACGGTTTCACCTTCTCCTCACGGAGTAGGAGAAGTACGTCTCGTGTGTCACCTTAAACATCATATACTTTCATTCTTCGAAACGCATCGACATTAAGCCAGCGACTTTGTCCGCTTCGGTATGGCTCGACGTCCATATCCCACGGTTTACTTTCTCCTCAGAAGAAGGAGAAATGCGTCTCGGCATATAACTTTAAACTTCATATTTCTCAAAAACTTTCTTTTTGTTCCTCAAATTTGACGGAAATTCGAGCATGACAGCCTCTCAGAATTTCCTCAAATTGAGTCATGCCACATCATCTCAGTCACATGCATCATTTTCATGGAACTTTCTCATTGCAAAACTTTCGGGTTCACATGAGCATATTTCTCAATCTCATTCATATCTTTGAAATATTATGCATCTCAAACACAACATTTCATCATATCACCATATCAAATTTGGCACATCAAGTTTCATGCTCAAGGAACTAACATAATCATGTCATCATAAGTGTGCACGAGGTTCATCATCATAATCATACTCTCTCGTCCACCTATCTCATAGTATCTTATGCTTTGACCCTTACGAGCTTTAAACTTGTATTTGTATCTTTATTACCCTCAAGGGGATGACACTTAAACTTTTCTCTAAGATTTGAACCCATCAAAATTTCAATCAGCACTTATCATAAAAGGGAGAAAATATCGCATGCTACGGGCTCTAAAATCTCCATTTGTGACCTTTTTTAAGATCCATCTTCGCCTAAGGCTCCATAATTAATTCTTAGATCAATTATGAGGGATTCCTAGGCATGTTCTCTAAGTTATGAATCACTTTAAACCTCTTATCATCATCTTAAACTTAGGAGTTAACACCTAATTGTTTTATGAAGGGATCTTGTATATGTCTTTCTAATTTGAGCCATTTATCCTTGAATTAATCATGCTAGAATAGATTTGCATCTCTTGCATTAAGGTGTTCTAGAATTCTCATCTCTAATCCCTTTTTAACTTACCTATTCTTTTCTAACTTCTGTAAATCGATCCTTACTTCACTCAACATAATTTTACACATTTAACACCTTAGAACAGCATTATCCAGGAGCCAAACATAGAACCAAATCATGAACCCATAAGATCACATAATCTCTTGGGTTGAAAAGCACATAAGTTACTAGTTTTCTCTTGGGACATTTTTAGAAAACAAAAGGTGTTCTGGTAATCGATTACATGTTCCTAGTAATCGATTACCAAGCTCAATTCATTCTGGGTTAGAAACAAGGTAATCGATTACATACAATGGTAATCGATTACTTAGGTTAAATGTTTTTAAAAATAAAGAACATAAGAGTAATCGATTACACTATCATGTAATCGATTCATTTCCAAAGGTTCTGGGCATGAAAAAGCGTGGTAATCGATTACACTGCTCTGGTAATCGATTACCAGAACCAAAAGTCTCAGAAAACCCTCTGGTAATCGATTACATGGGTGGTAATCGATTACATGGGTGGTAATCGATTACCAGAACCTCAGAATTTGAGAAAACATGATTTTGACACATTCCAAACTATTTTAAACATCTTGAGACCTCATAAAACAGTTTTCCAACATTTTCTTGAAATTATTCATGTATTTTACAAAATCAAACCATTATTGGATCATACCAAAACTCATCCATTTCTTTTTGAATGGAGTTTCCTTTTTAGGATACTTAGGGCAAGTCTTTGAGCTCTAGAGTATTTAGGTGATGACATAATCTTAAACATGCCATGCACTTTATTTTACTCTTCATTAGAAAGTAAAGTGAGAGCATAAAATAAATATGAGATGCAACTTTATTATTATCTTTAAGGATTAAGTGATGACTTGAAATATAAACATGAAATGCAAACTTGGAAATTTAAATATGGTAATGCAAGTTCATTCATTTACTCTTGTGAAATTAGTGATAGCATCAAAATAAACATGAGATGCAAGACATAAATTTAAACATGAATGCATCTTGTTTTTATCTTAGCTAGAGCCCTTGCAAGACTTTTAGAGGAACATAAACCTCAACCCATTATGTATCATAAGGCAAGCTTTAGAGTTCTTAGCACCTAGACTTCAAAAGAAATCTTAAGGTTTGAACTCATCATCAAGCTTAAAGAAATGGACTCAAAGTTCATCACTTTGTTTAAACAAAACTACAAGGACTAAGTCATATTCTTTATTTTATTGCTCATGGGCTTCAATCTAGAGTAAAACTCTTAGAACGGCCGACCAACTTTAAGGTTGGCAAGGGTAAGCTTAGAGCTCTTTGAAATCATAAGATTAACTTTCTTAACAAAACTTTTGTGATCTACTAGACATATTTTACAAACTTTGTTCAAATCCAAAGAAGAAAAACTGAAATCCTTAAAGGAAAGAGGAAGAGGAAAAACCGAAACTTAAGCCAAGAAAAGAAAGGAAATCCAAGCATGTATGGTCCAAGACCAAGTTGTTTCAAGCTTTAGAGGTTTCTCACATGATAACAACAAGTCATTATCTTGAAACCTCATCATCAAGCTCACATTCTTTTTGTAAAAAGGCCTCTTGGCTGAAAAAGAGAGGGGAAGGGAAAGGAGTTTGAAACCAAGAGAAAAACTAGAACTTCCTTGAGGAACACAAACAAAAATCATCAAAACTTAACCCCTACCTTAAGAAGTCTTGAAGAGAGGAAGGAAAGCTTGAGTTTTTGATGAAATGGAGAAGGAAAATCCTCTTGAAACTTGAAGGAGAAATTAGCTAAAGTGAGGAAGTTTGAGAGGAAATAAGAGGATTTGCAAGAAGTGTGAACTTACCAAGTGAACCAAAGTGTGACAAGGTTCATCAAGGCTTGGTATTTATAGAAAAATGAGACATGTTGGCTGATTTGGGAGGAATGGCTGATGGCTTTTCAAGGTTAAGGGAGGAGGAAAATATCTCTTACAAAAGCATGGGCTTAGGCATGGCAAGCATGGTTGGAAGCATGGGCAAAACATGGCCTAAGGTATGGGCTTGGAGTGCAACAAAATTTCAACATGTGGCACCATTTTGGGGCAGATTTTCGGTCAACACATCAGCCAAGGGGAAGAGATTTTTGTTCACGTAATTGTGGTTTAAGGATGTGTTTAAGTGTTTCTTTGATTAAGGTTTTGGTTAGGAGTTTGTAAGCAAGTGTTTAGGTGAGAAAATGGTTAATTAAGGTGGTTCAAGACTTGATTAGGAGGGTAATCTTATTAGATTAGTAATTTAAAATAATTCTTTTGGTCAAATGAGGTATGGCTCAATTCCTTAATTTAAGGAATTTGAGAGAAAACACTATTCAAAATTCCATGACTAGGAATCTTGAATTTAAAGATACAATTAGAGTTTATCTAAGCAATCTTAGGTTCTAATTAACCTTAATAAAGTATTTTGACTCTAGATTAATTATCAAAATAAACTAATCTTCGATTAGAGCCTAATATTGCTTAGGTTTACTTAATTGCGTCATTAGGCTTCCTGTACATTTCTAGGGGTAAAATGGTAATTTTGCGGTAGAACCAGGACCTTCCGGCCAAACTACACATCAAACATTGCTCATAAACATCATTCTAAATGTAATACCCCGATTTTTCCTTATTGAGTGCAAATGACCAAAATGCCCTGAGGCCATTTCTTCCGAATTAAAAGGGCAGCCATCCTCGAATGGGTCAACTCAATGTTTGAAGGGGGTTGTACCTGTTATGTTTGATATCCGAGGTGAAATCTCGTTTTCTAAACTTTCGGCTAAAATGACCAAAATACCCATGTCGTCTCTCGGTAAAAGGTGCCGTTTGAGCCCGAATTTTCCAGGAAGTTTAGAATGATGTTTTAGAGTAATATTTGATGTTTAGCCGAGCCGGAAAAGTCCCGAGGTTTAGTGTAATTACCGTTTTACCCAAGTGTAAGTGCGCCTAATGAAGCAATTAGCAGAACCTAAGCAATATTAGGCTCTAATCGAAGATTAATTTATTTCGATAATTAATCTAGAGTCAAAATGATTTATTAAGGTTGATTAGAAACTAAAATTGCTTAGTCAAGTTCTAATTACATTCTTTAATTCAAGATGTCTAATCAAAAAGTAATGAATAGTGTTTTTCTCTCTCCAATTTCCTTAAATCAAGGAAATTTGTCTACGACCTTTTTGACCAAAAGAATTAATTTAAAATTGTTAATCTAGTTAGAATTTTCCCCAAAAGCCACAAATTTTGAATTCAAATTTCATCCAAAAAGGCTATGCAAAAGCTAGGATTTGACTACACCTAAGCTAGCACTTTAACCAAGCTTCCAAGACAAGCTTTGGAAGATATTTTCCTTCCCTCCAAGGCCAATGAATTTCAGCCAACCCTCCCCCTAAATTAGCCACAACATTTCATTCTTTATAAATACCACACCTTGGAAAGCTTGGACACCTTTTTTATCATTTGCTAAGTAGAGTTTCCTTGCACTTTCTCTCATTTTCTCTCATTTTCCCTTCCTCTAAGTTCTTTTTCTTCTTCCTCAAAGAACCACCACCACCACCTTGAGCCACCACAAACCACCTCAAACCACCACTCTCATACCTTAAACACCTCCTAAACACCAAACCTCACCATTTCCAAGCTTGCATCCTCAAGGAAAAATCATCTTCCTTGAGAACCTTTGAAGGCCGAATCCTTGTTGCTCACCAAGAGAAGATTTTGTCTTCTCATTTCCTTGCAAACTCAAGCTTTCTTTCAAAGCTTTCAAGATTTCACTTGGTAGGGGTTTTCTTTCAAGTTTTCTTTACTTTCTTTGAGAAAAGTTTCTAGTTTTCTCTTGGTTTCAAACTCTTTTTCTTCCCCTTTGTATTTTCGGCCATGAGGCCATTTTACAAACCAATCTTTAGCTTGATGATGAGGTCTCATGGAGATAGTTTGGTGTTTGCCATGAGAGAAACCTCTAAAGCTTGGATCTTGGTCTAGGACCATATACAAACTCGGTTTTTCCTTTTCTTTGCAAGTTCAAAGTTTTGGTTTTTCATTTCCTTTCCTTTATGATTCCGGTTCCTCCTTGGTTTTTCCTAGTTCAAAGTTTTGGCCTTCATTCCTCTAAGGTTTCGATTTTTCCTTTGCCTTGTCCAAGCTTGGGTTTTTATTTCTTTTTCTTCAATGGTTTCGGTTTTTCCTTTCCTCTCTGAACAAAGTTTGCTAAAAATGTTAAGGTAGCCCTTTTATGTTTGTTTGAAAGGTTGTCTCTTGAAAAATCATTTCCTTGAGCTTGATGATGGTGTTCGAAGAACATAAGACTTCCTTGGTGTCTTGATGCTAAGAACTCTAAAGCTCACTTTATGATACATAATGGGTTGAGGTTTTTATGTTCCTTTAAAGTCTTGTAAGAGCTCTAGTTAAGATTAAAAAGGAGTTGCATTCATGTTTACTTTTATGCTTTGCATAGCATGTTTATTTTCAAGCTATCACTAAGCAACTTAAAGATTAAAACAAGAATGTGCATCATCACTTAATAAATCTCAAAGCCTACCTATTTCAACCTTAAAGTTGATTGTTGATTTGGGGTAAACACCCAAGAGGCCTAGAGCACTAAAATAAAGAATTGAACCTTGCATTTCATGTTTACTTTCTTGTCTATCATGTTTATATTTTACGCCATCACTTAAACTCTAAAGATAATAAATGAGTGCACCTCATATTTATTTTATGCTCTCACTTTATTTTCTAAAAGAAGAGTAAAATGAGTTGCATAGCATGTTTAAATTTATGTCACCACCTAAATGGTCTAGAGCTTAAAGACTTGCCCAAGTATCCAATGTAAAGTTTTAAGAAAACGTTGGTTTTTCAATGAAGCCATTTCGGCCTTGTGGTGATGATGATGGGCTTGGTGTGAGTTCATCTAATCACAAGTGCCCATAGCCATGTTTTGAAATTTTTCTAAGCTTAGGAGTACCTAAGGAGCATTATGAATGAGATTATATGTTTTAAATCTATTTTATGAGCAAATTAATTTAGCTACTGATCTTGCTTGGACTTTAATGATTTTAATGAGATAAATTGGTTTCTAAAAGAGTTTGAGTTCCTAAAATTGTTCCAAGAGAAAACTAGCAACTTGTATGCATTTTAATTCATGAGATTATGTGATTTTATGGGCTTATGATTTCGGTTCTGCCCTTCATGATTGGCTGCTGTACAAATGTTGTTCTAAGGTTTTAAAATGTGTAAAATTATGTTTGAGTGAAGGGAGATCGATTTAGAGAAGTTAGAAAAGAATAAGTAACTTAAAAGGATCAAGAATGAGAATTCTAGAACACCTTAATGCACAAAAATGCAATTCTATTCCAGCATAATTAATTCAAGTGTAATTGGTTCATAATCAGTAGGATATGCATAAAAACCTTTCATAAATGATTAGGTATTAATTTCTAAGCTTAAGGTGATGATAAGGACTTAAAATAGGAATTCTAGCACACTTAGACATGGCAAGATGTGATTCTGTCCAGCAAAGCTAAATTGAGGAAAAGTGAATTATAACTTAGTAAACATGCCTAGGAATCCCTCATAATTGGTTTAGGGATTGATTATGAAGCCTTAGGCGAAGACGGATTTAAAAAGGGTTTAAAACGAAGATTTTAGAACCCCGTAATCATATGATGATTTTCTGCCCAAGATGCATAATGCTGTTTGGAATTTTTAGTAAGCCTAAATCTTAGTAAGAATTATAAGTAATGATCTCTTAAGTGGAATAAAGATGTACTATGAGCATTAGAATGATTAGAACTTAAGTTTAAGACCGTAAGGGCCAAAGCATAAGACAATATGAGATAGGAAGTGTGATGTGAGAATGAGACCAAGTGAGTATGCTTATGATATGAATGAATGTGTTAATATCATGAGTATGAGAATATATGGATTTGTGATATGCTGTTGTGATGTTTTGGTATATTATGAGCATAATGCATGAGACTATGTGATAGAAATGAATTAGAGAAAGTATGTTGTCATGATTGAAAAGTTTTCTTGATGGAGGATTTTGTGAGATAACATGCATTATGTAAGTTATGTGGCAAGACTCAAATTTGAGGAAATTCGTGGTGAGTCGTTCCAGTTCGAATTTCCGTCAAATTTGAGGGACAAAGGAAAGTTTTTGAGAAATATGAAGTTTAAAGTTATATGCCGAGACGCATTTCTCCTGCTAGGGTGAGGAGAAAGTAAACCCGTGGGGGGTATGGACGTCGAGCCATACCGAAGCGGACAAAGTCGCTGGTCTTAACCAAGTCGATGCGTTTCGAAGAATGAAAGTATATGATGTTTAAGGTGACACACCGAGACGTACTTCTTCTTGATGAGAGAAGGTAAAACCATGAGGGCATAGACATTCAGCCTGCCAAAGCGGACAAAGTCGTTGGTCTTAACCAAGTCGATGCGTTTCGAAGAAGGAAAAAGTCCCATGATGGGTGATCCTTAGGCCCCTACCCGTACTCTGGGAGTCGGGATTATGATGATTATGTTTATGATTTGCTTATCAAGAGGATAAGTAAGAACTAGTGACGACTAGTTAAGGTATGAGCTCATAGCCTAGTTTAAGGGGTGCGGTTACTATATTATTGGTGTCACAAGTATGAGAAAAGGAAAGATGTTCAAGAGAAAGGTTACATGCCACTTATATGTTGATTGATAATTGTTTGATTTACCTAAAGTACTGCCATGCATCCATGAACTATTATGTTGCATACATGTATTAAGAATCATTATAAAAGACATGGACCTTGGATAAATACCTTTGTGAAAACCTCATAATGAACTTATGCATGCTTAACCTTTTCATAATAAACCCAAGGTTCCTGGGACGTAACGATGACACTAGGATAGAGGATTTTCCTCCTGAGATTCTTTAGTAAGAATTCTCACCCCTCTCTTTGTTTCTTTCCGTTACGTCTTCAGACATCGATGGCATCGTTCGTGATTTCATTGACCCGCCTACATGGGAGGTGCACTATGACCCCGAGCATCAGTCCTACCACTTCAAGGGTCATTGCGAGGTGCGCGTTTTGCATACGTGGGATGCCCTTTTGCTTTCCCCGTCTCCAGCTATCGTTTCGATCCGACTTCACCCTTTGGCGACGACCTCATCTTTGAGAGGACACGACCTCGAGATGGGCAGGCCCCGCCGCCCATCCTTCCTCATCGGAGGGCTCTTCCCTTCGTTTCCTATGGGTATTGGGGAGGTGGCGAGGACAGTCACCAGCCGAGGCATGCGAGGCGCGTTCGACAGCCCAGAGGTGACCACGCGGAGGCCACGCTTTCCCTCGATTCCCATGCCTAGATCTCCGCTTCGTTGGGCTACATCCGAGGAGCTTCGTCATCGCGGGCTACATCTCCCCAACCGTGGATCGGCGTCACCAGGAGCTTGGAGTGGGAGGGTAGTGATAGTTGGGTGTTTATCTTTTGGGGTTATTACCATGTATTTGTCTTTATGTTTCTTATTGTCCTGTAAGCTCTGCCCACTAGTATGGGTAAGACTTTATGTTTCTGTTATATTTCTTTGTGATGTACTAAACTATATTATCTAATGTGATGAGGAATGATGTTTATGATGGATGTGTTCTTTAATGCTTATGTTTTGTATGTTTTATTTATTCTTCCGCTTCACGTTATTATGTTACGCGCAAAGGCTCGCACTTTGTTTTATATAAATCATTTCAAAAAAAAAAATTACCGTATTTTCCGCTAAGTATTTTATAAATGAATTTAAAGAGAAGTAATAACTAATAATTAGTCTTGATACGTCCTAGGCGTATTAGGGTTAAATATTAGGGTGTTACACTGAACTTGGGGAAAAAGGCTCAAACGACACCTTTTACCCGTGTAAACACAGGGGTATTTTGGTCATTTTGAGCCGAAAGTTGAGAACGAGATTTTTCACCTCAAAAATCATTCATAACAACGTAATCCCCTTTAAACATCGAGTTGACCCATTCGAGGGTTGCGGGGCAAGTACCTGAATTTCGGGTAAAATGACCTCAGGGCATTTTGGTCATTTGCACTCTGGCGGAAATTGAGGCATTCGCCAGCGACTTTGTGTCACCTTAAAGGGAGAGGAGAAGTACGTCTCGGTGTGTCGCCTTAAACATCATATTTCTCAATACTTTCTTAAGTTCTCTAATTTGACGAATTCGACCATAATGGCTACTAGGAATTTCCTCAAATTGAGTCATGCCACATAATCTCAATCACATACATCATTCTTATGGAACTTTCTTTAAAACTTGTGTAGTTCACTGAGCATATTCTTCTAGTTCGTTCATATATTTTCGAACCTCATGCATCTCAAATTAAGGCATAATACTTCATCACATCAACATGCCAATCATACACATAAAGTTTCATGCTCAAGGCATTAATCATAATCACATCATCATAAATATGCTCGAGGTTCATCATCATAAATATGCTCACTCAGCCTCCTCTCATAGTATCTTATGCTTTGACCTTTAGGGTCTTAAACTTGTATTTCTAATCATTCTAATACCCGTATTACATCTTTATTACCCTCAAGAGGTTAACACTTAAACTTTTCTCTAAGATTTGAACTCACTAAAATTCCAAACAGCATTGTACATGTAAGGGCAGAAAATATCATATGCTTATCGGCTCTAGAATCTCTTTTGACCCTTTTTAAGATCCATCTTTGTAAGGCTCCAAAATCAATTCCTAAACCAATTATGAGGGATTCCTAGGCATGTTCTCTAAGTTGTAAACCATTTTTCCTCAATCTAACTATGCTGGAACAGAATTATGTTTTGCCATGTCTAAGTGTGCTAGAATTTCCTATTTAAGTTCTTATCATCACCTTAAGCTTAGAAATTAATACCTAATTATTTATGAAGGGATTTTATACATGTCTTACTGATTATGAACCATTTATCCTTGAATTAATTATGCTGGAACAGATTTGCATTTTTATCCATTAAAGTGTTCTAGAAATCTCATTTCTAATCCTTTCAAGTTACTTATTCTTTTCTAACTTCCTAAAATCGATCCTTACTTCACTCAAACATAATTTTACACATTTTAACACCTTAGAACAGAATTTATACAGTAGCCAAACTAAAGGGCAGAACGAAATCATAAGCCCATAAAATCACATAATCTTATGAGTTGAAATGCATACAAGTTGCTAGTTTTCTCTTGGAATAATTCTAGGGATTCAAAACTCTTTTAGAACTCAAATCCTTACATTAAAATCATGCAATTACACATGAGGTCAGTAGCTAAATTAACTTGTTCATAAAATAGATTTAAAGTATATAATTTCATTCATAATGTTGCTTAGATGCTCCTAAGCTTAGAAAAATTACAAACATGAACTATGGACACTTGTGATTAGAGGAACTCATGCTAAGTCCATCATCATCACCACAAGGCCGAATGGCTTCTTTAAGAATGCCAACATTTTCTTAAAACCTTACATAGAATACTTGGGCAAGTCTTTGAGCTCTAGATCATTAAAGTGATGACATAAACTTAAACATGCTATGCACCTCATTTTATTCTTCATTAAAAATAAAGTGAAGACATAAAATAAACATGAGATGCACCTTTTTATTATCTTTAGAGTTTAAGTGATGGCATAGAATTTAAACATGCTAGACAAGAAATTAAACATGAGATGCAAGGTTCAATTCTTTATTTTAGTGCTCTAGTCCTCTTGAGGTGTTTACCCAAATCAACAATCAACTTTAAGGTTGAAATAGGTAGGCTTTGAGATTTATTAAAGGATGCACATTCATTTTAATCTTTAAGTTGTTTAGTGATGACTTGAAAATAAACATGCTATGCAAAGCATTAAAGTAAACATGAATGCATCTTATTTTAGATCTTAGCTAGAGCTCTTTGCAAGACTTTAAAGGAACAAAACCTCAACCCATTATGTATCATAAGGCAAGCTTTAGAGTTCTTAGCACCTAGACTTCAAAGAAGTCTTAAGGTTTGAACTTCATCATCAAGCTTAAGAAAATAGACACAAAGTTCAACACTTTGTCTAAACAAAATTACAAGAACTAAGTCATATTCTTTATTTTATTGCTCATGGGCTTCAATCTAGAGTAAAACTCTTAGAACGGCCGACCAACTTTAAGGTTGGCAAGGTAAGCTTAGAGCTCTTTGAAAACATGTGATTAATTTTCTTTAACAAAACTTTTGTGATCTACTTTACATTTTTAGCAAACTTTGTTCAAACCAAGGCAAAGGAAACCAAAATCATTTAGGAAGAAAGGAAAGAACCGAAAATGAAACCAAGAAAAGGAAGAAACACAAGCATGTATGGTCCAAGACCAAGTTGTTTCAAGCTTTAGAGGTTTCTCACATGACAACAACAAGTCATTATCTTGAAACCTCATCATCAAGCTCATGTTATTTTCATAAAATGGCCTCTTGAAAATGAAAAAGAAAGAAAGAAAGGAGTTTGAACCAAGAGAAAACTAGAACTTTTTTAAGGAAAACAAGCAAAACTTGAAAACAAAACCCCTACCTAAGGAAGTCTTTGAAATGGAAGAAAGAAAGCTTGGTTCTTGAAGAGTTGAGAGACAAAATCTCCTCTTGGATTGTGATGATGGATTCGGCCAAAGGGGAACTCAAAGGAGATGATTTTTCCTTGAGTTTCTAAGCTTGGGAATGGAAAGTTTAAGTGTTTAGGAGATGGTTTAAGGTGAGGTAGTGGTGGTTTGTGGTGGTGGAAGGATTCTTCAAAAGGTAGAAGAAAATGAAGAAGATGAAGAGAACTTAGAGAGAAATTGCAAGAAAAAGCAAGAGAACTAAACTTAGCAAAGCTTCTAAAGTGTAACAAGGTTCTTCAAGGCTTGGTATTTATAGAAAATTTTGCACAATGAAGGCTGATTTGGGGAGGATGGCCAATGGCCTTAGGAGAGAAAAAGTGAGGAAAATATCTCTTACAAGGTATGGCTTTGGTTATGGGTTCAAGCATGGTGAAGTATGGGCAAGGCATGGCTCTTTGAGTGAGATAAAATTCAACATGTGACACTTTATTTGGGTGAGGATTCGACCAGCCTTGTGCAGCCAAGGGGAGGTTAATTTGTCCATGTAATTGTGGTTTAGTGATGTGTTTAGGTGTTTCTTTGATTAAGGTTTTGGTTAGAAGTTGTAAGAAAGTGTTTAGGTGAGGTAATTGGGTAATTAGGAGTGTCAAGACTTGATTAGGAGGGCAATCTTACTAGATTAGTAATTTAAAATAATTCTTTTGGTCAAATGAGGTATGACACAATTCCTTAATTTAAGGAATTGGAGAGAAATACTATTCAAGATTCCATGACTAGGAATCTTGAATTAAAGAATGCAATTAGGGTTTATCTAAGCAATCTTAGGTTCTAATTAACCTTAATAAATTATTTTGACTCTAGATTAATTATCGAAATAAATTAATCTTCGATTAGAGCCTAATATTGCTTAGATTTGCTTAATTGCGTCATTAGGCTCACTGTACACTCTTCTAGGGGCAAAATGGTAATTTTGTACTAAAACTAGCTGGACCTTTGAGCTCAACTAAACATCAAACATTACTTAAAAACATCATTCTAAACTTCCTGGAAAAATTTTGGCTTAAACGGCACCTTTTACCCGTGTAGAATACAGAGGGGTATTTTGGTCATTTTGAGCCGAAAGTTCAGAAAACGAGATTTTCACCTCGAATATCATTCATAACAATTCTAACCCCCTTCAAACATTGAGTTGACCCATTCGGGACTCCAGGTCGCTGCTTTAATTTCGGGTAAAAATGACCTCAGGGGCATTTTGGTCATTTATACTCGGCAGAAATCGAGCGTTACACTGAGTACGTCCTCCTCTCTCAGTCGGAGTCAACCCTCTGAGACCGACATCCCATCCATGGGTCTTCCCCACTACTCCTATGGCGTTAGGTAGTGAGGACACTGTGATCCAAGCCATGTCGAGGAGGGGGTGAGGATGGTGCCTCGTCGTGGAGCACATGCCCGACTCACCTCCTGCTTGGCCACCCCAGCCGAGTTGTCTCGATGGATTGGGTATGTACCTTCCTCTGATGGGCAAGAGTAGAGCCAACAACTGACTTCAATACGCGCATGCTTGCATATGATAGGATAACCTTCTTTTGCTTTAGAGGTTATCTATTTGTAGATGCACTGATGTAGTAGGGAGTTACTGATGTATTGCTTTTACATTTCCTTTTTTTTCTACACGGATGATTGTACTAACGCTACTATTTCTTGTTTAGTGTATGGATTATCTACTTATATATATATCGATGTGATGTTGCTTTTGTATTCATGACTTTATATTATTCCATATGTTTTCCTATATAAGTATGGCTCATATTTTTGTTTTAAAAAGAAAAAATTTACCCATAGTTTCCTAAGTACTTTCAAAAACCAAAGTTAAAAGCTAAGGCAAAAAAGTAATAACTAATAATTAACTTAAATACATCCTATGTGCATTGAGTTAAATATTAGGGTGTTACACTATGGTTTGAACCCTTCTAGGATTCATCCAAGTTTTTTTTAGTGGTTCTCCCAACCGTTCCTATGGTCCTGGAAATAGTAGCAATGGAGAGGCTACTATCATGTAGCCGATGAGAGGAGTCACGTTTATCCATATAGGAGCCACCCGACCCCATCGAGGTACCCATGCTTGACTCGCCCACCATCTTACCACACCTAATGAGCTGGCCTATGGATTGGTTACCTTCCTCCCTCCAAGTAGTAGCAATAGGAGTTGGTAGCGGACCTCAGAGCACCTGTGCATATTTCATGGCCTAGGATAACCTTCTTTTGCCTTTTTGATTTAGAGGTTATCTACCTAGTCATACCCCAGGAGGAGTAGGGAGGAAAGGTCTTAGCTAGCTGGTGTTTAGTTTTTCCTTTCATGATTTATGGATGAGTACTTGACCCAACCTTTGTTGGTGGGTAGGATGTTATGTATATGATATATGTATATTTTGGTGTGCAAAAGAGGAACGCTTGATATTATTGATACACAGATGAATCTATGATGATATGTTTCTCTCATGATGTTGTGCTTCATTTGTAATTCATGTATGCATATATCGCTTTCTATTCTCTTCTCTTCTTATATGCAGAATGGATGACATAATTTATTCCTATACGCAACTCATGTTTTGATATTAAAATTCAAAATAAAAATTTTATCCATATTTTCACTAAGTATTTTATAAATCTTGAGGTTAAGAACTGAACAAAAGAGTAATAACTAATAATTAACTGAATGCGGCCTAGGCATGTTTGGTTAAGTATTAAGGTGTTACATTTTGTTATCAAAGTAGTTCGGTTCTCACGAGCTTGAGGATTGGACTGACCATGCTTCTTAAGCATAATGCGATAGTTATGTCATGTGTAGTACCTTATTGATAGAATAAGTTATAGGGTAGAAATGCATGACCCCTGTATGTGCGTATGTGCCATGGTAATTAGTTCACTTTACATGGAGTATTGAGCCTGATCACTTCAGTGTTTATTATTTTGTGTGCTTAGGAACTAATGGTGTGACCACAACAGGATAGGACTTCAAGCTCGAGCGATAAGAGTAGAGAGAGTAAAAGCCCTCCAAGACATGGCAAGAGCCATGCAAATGATGTTTAAGTGGGTGGACTATCAGGGCAATGCTGGTTATAATACCGCTAAGGGACTCAAGCATGTCCTGGTTCGGAGAATTTAGTAAGGCGAACCCGTCACAAGTTTAGAAGGACCCTTAACCCGAACCAAGCTGACGACTGGATCAAGAGCATAGAGAAGATCTTTCAGTGATCACCTGCACCAAAGAGCAGAAGGTGACCTTTGCTGCCTACATGCTGGAGGTGGATGCCGAGTTTTGGTTGACTAGCACCCGAAGACGTTGGAAGCATCCAACACGATGATCAACTGGGAGATGTTCAAGACTTGCTTCTATAAGAAGTACTTCCTAACATCTATAAGGAATGCCAAGGATATAGAGTTCATGCAGCTAACCAAGGAGGGATAAGTATTGCGTAGTACATCGCGAAATTTGAAGAGTTAATCAAGTTCTCCTAGATTTTTCAAGGGAACCCGACGAATTCTAGAAGTGCGTCAAGTACAAGACTAGGCTGAAAGCGGAGATTAATGTCGTCGTTGTACACTTAGGGATTAGGGACTTCCCCACCTTAGTCAACAAGTGTCGCATCATCGAGGATGGACACAAGAGGCTGAGAACACCAAAGGATAAAAACTTCACCAAGAAACTAGCCCAGTAAGCTCTAAGCTTCAAGCCAGTCTAAGCCACAGTTCAGACCAGAGTTAGGCCACAGGGCTCTACGAAGAACTTTCACCATGAAGGATCGAGTGGTTCCAAAGGTAAGGCACCCCAAAGGGCCCTAACTCACCCAAGACCTGGACCTCCGCTTTATGTCCCAAATGTGGGAAGCCACATGGGGATCGACCTTGCTTGATGGGCCAGCGCGTTTGATTCAAGTGTGGGAAGCCCGGCTACTATGCTAGGGAGTGCTCTGAGAGGACCCACCGCTCCTCACCCCAACCACAACACCAAGGGAAGGTTTTTACCCTCAATGCGAAGACTTGGCAAAGTCCAAAAACCTCATAGAAGGTAAGTGTGAAATGAACTGTAGAACTTTAACTACTATTTGATTATGGCACAACTCATTCATTCATATCACATCCTAGTGTCGAGTCCTTGCAAATGTATGTGTCAGAACTTCCTTTTGATCTTACTATTTCTACACCCATGTAAACCTGTTAGGACTTGTAGATGTTGCTTAAATTGTCATTTCATTGTAGAAGGTAGACCTTTCATTCTGGATTTAGTTTGTTGCCTATGAATGGTCTAGACATGATTCTCGACATGGATTGCCTTTATGCTAACTTGTATTGTTAACGTTATACAAAGTCTGTTATCTTTCTCTCCACCCCTAGTGTGCCTAGTAAACCTATAAGTCTTTACTTGAATGCTGGAGAGGTCAACTATTATGGGAAAGAGAGTAAGGGATATGTTCTTATAGGCTAGTGATGTAGACTTTGAGCAAACATCAATGATGTGCCTATAGTAAGAGACTATCCGAGGTATTTCATATGAGACACCTGAGTTTTTCTTTGGTAAGAGAATTGAGTTTTCTATAGAGGGTCCTGGGATAGAACCTACTTCCATAGCACCCTATAGGATGTCACCCTAAGTTAACTGAGTTAAAGACTCAGTTAGACGAACTTTTGGAGAAAAAGTTTGTGAGGTCTAGTGCATCATCATGGGGAGCCCAATTTAATTCGTTAAAAGAAGGAGGGGAATATGAGGCTTTGTATAGACTATAGGTGATTAAATCGCGTAACGGTGAAAAATAAGTACTATTTGCCTTTGATTGACAATTTAATGGATCAGCTGAGAGGAGTGGTGGTGTTTTTAAAGATTGATTTGATGTCAAGATATCACCAGATTAGGGTGAGGGAAGGAGACATACCCAAGATTGCTTTTAGGACTTGGTACAGCCACTTTGAGTTCACGGTGATGTCGTTTGCATGACTAATGCTCCTACTGTGTTTATGGACTACATGAATAGGATCTTTAGACCCTATTTAGATCAGTTTGTAGTTGTTTTCATAGATGACATACTCATCTATTCAAAAACCCATGAGGAGCAAGAGCATCATTTGAAGTTGGTTTTGGAGATCCTAAAGGAGAAGAAGTTGTATGCAAAGTTGTCTAAGTGTGAATTTTGGCTGAAGGAAGTGAAATTTTTAGGATACGTAGTGTCAAAAGGAGGCATCGCAGTGGATCCTAGTAAGATAGAGGCTATAATGAGCTAGGAGAGACCAACCACAGGTAACGAAATACGAAGCTTTTTGGGACTAGCTTGTTATTACTAGGAAGAATGCCCTGTTTGTTTGGACTTAGAATGCAAAAAGAGTTTCCAAGAGTTGAAAGTGAAGTTAACGACAACCTCGGTGTTAGTTTTGCTAGACCCCAATGCACCCTTTGAGGTGTATTGTGATGCTTCGGGTAAGGGTTTAGGCTTGTGTTGATGTAGAATAGGTAAGTGGTAGCCTATACATCCACAACTTAAGCCTCATGAAGGAAACTACCCCACTCATGACCTTGAGTTAGCAACCATGGTGTTTGCTTTGAAGGTGTAGTGACACCACTTGTATGGAGTGAAGTTCAAGATGTTCTCTGATCACAAAAGTCCCAAGTACCTCTTTTATTAGAAGAAGTTGAATATGAGGCAAAAAAGATGGATTGAATTCTTGAAAGACTACGACTTTGGGTTGAAGTACCATCTCGGCAAGGCTAATGTAGTGGCTGACGCCTTGAGTCAAAAGTCATTACACCTGTCTCGGATGATGGTTAAGGAAGTAGAGTTGACTTGAGAAGTTTAGAGGCCTGAACTTGGGGATGACTTTGACCACTGAGAGCATGAAGGTATGTCATCTAGTGTAATGAGTGACTTCAAAAAGAGAATCACTCAAGCTCAACAAGAAGATGATGAGTTTAAAGAGACCTTAGAAGCCATAAAAAAGGGAAAGTTGAAGGGTTTCATCCAAGGAGCGAAGGCTGTGGAGGTTTAAGGGCCAGTTTGTGTGCGGTGAGTGGTGACCTTCGAAAGGAGATTTTGGAAGAGGCTTATAAGAGCCACTTCACCATTCACCCTGGTGCTACTAAGATGTACCAGGACTTGAAGAAGATGTTCTAGTGGCCTGAATTGAAGAGACGTGGTCATATGGGTGAGTAAGAGCTTAGTTGTCAAAAGGTAAAGATTAAGCACTAAAAACCTTCTAGAATGTTGCAACCCCTATCAATTCCCTAGTGGAAATGGGATAGTATCTCAATGGATTTCATGACGGGTCTACCCAAGACCCAAGCTGGCCATGATGCCATATGGGTGATCATGGACCGACAAATGAAGTCGGCTCACTTTTGCCCATCAAGGTAACTTATTCATTGGATAAGTTAGCTCAGTTGTATATCCAAGAAATCATGAAGTTGCATGGAGTGTCATCGACAATAATCTCGGATCGTGATCCGTGGTTTACGTCACATTTTTAGGTAGCCTTCCAAAAGACGTTTGGTTCAAAGCTATGCTTGAGCACAGTATACCACCCTTAAACAGATGGCAATCAGAAAGGACAATGCAAACCTTAGAAGATATGTTGAGAGAGTATGTTTTGGACCAAAGGGGAAGTTGGTATAAATACTTGTTGTTGATCGAATTCACATATAACAATAGTTATCATGTGAGCATTGGTATGGCACCGTATGAAGCCTTGTATGGAAGAAAGTATTAATCGTCGTTGTGTTGGTATGAGCCCTGAGCAAAGTATGTTAGGACCAAAAGTTGTAAGGGAAACAACGAAACGGATCCAGGATCAGGGATAAGATCCTTGCAACTCAAAATCAACAGAAAAGCTATGCGGATAAAAGGCAAAAGCCGTTGGAATTCCAAGAAGGAGAGCATGTATTCCTTAGGATCACCCCTAAAACAAGCATAGGGCGAGCTATGAGAGTCAAAAAGTTGAGCCCTAGATTTCTTGGCCCCTTTGAAATTCTCAATAAAGTCAAGTCAATAGCATACCGAATAGCCTTACCACCCAATTTGTCAACCCTTCATGATGTCTTCTATGTCTCATTAAGGAAGTATCAATCCGACCCTAGTCATGTGTTAGAGACAAAACAAGTCCAGTTAAGGGAGGACTTAATGTAACGCCCTTTTTCCTGTGTACAAATGACCAAAATACCCCTGGGATCATTTTATCTGGAAAACGAGGATCACCGGCCCTGACCATCCTCAAAGGGATGTTTTAATGATGATATGGGATTATATGTGTTATGTGTGGTAATAGAGCAGAAGAATCTTATT
Organism: Dalbergia oliveri; assembly: GCA_030441495.1. Taxonomy (NCBI): domain Eukaryota; kingdom Viridiplantae; phylum Streptophyta; class Magnoliopsida; order Fabales; family Fabaceae; genus Dalbergia; species Dalbergia oliveri. Next base: position 22,558,047 of record JAMLFY010000003.1, read on the forward strand.
TTTGAGTTCCGAAGCATAAAATTACCAAACGCTCATGTGGTATTTTACTGAACGAAGTGCCAATTGAACCGGACTTCGCCAAAAGGTTTTAAATTATGTTTCTAAGCTATATTTAACAACTGGTTAAACCTGGGTAGCCTCGGGAGGTTTGTGTGGAAAATTACCATTTTGCCCCTAGCTATGTGCATTTTGGGCTTAATGACGTAATTAGCAAAACCTAAGCAATATTAGGCTCTAATTAAAGATTAGTAAATTCTAATTACTAATCTAGAGTCAAAATAATTTATTAAGATTGATTAGAACCTAAGATTGCTTAGATACACCTTAATCTTTAATTTAAAAATCAAGATGCCATGTCATGGAATCTTGAATAGTATTTTCTCTTTCCAATTCCTTAAATTAAGGGAATTATGTTTGTAAAGGATTTATATATAAAATGAGTTTTATTTCACTAATGAAGCAAGAACAACTCCTTAATCATGTCTTGATAGCTTTAATTATCCATTATTTACCTAAAACACTTACAAACTCCTGATCGAAAGCCTAATCAAAGATACACCTAAACACACCCCTAAACCTCAAATCGATGACACAATTCCTCCTCCCTTGGCCGTCTTGGCTGAAGCCATATCGCCCCTCAATTCATCACATGTTGTTTTGATTACACTCAAATAACCATGCTTAGGTCATACCTTGGACCATACTTTCAACCATACTTGACCATGCCCAAGCCCATACCAATCAAGGAGATATTTCTTCTCTCTTTTCCTCTCAATGACCGTCAGCCACTCCCCCCCCCCAAAAGGCCATCCATTTGTTTCATTTTCTCTATAAATAGGCATGCATGAAAGCTCATTAAAACTTTTACACACACTTGTAAACTCTAAGCTTTCTTCCCTAAGCTCAAAGAATTCCTTTCCTCCACCATTTCCTAAACACAACTTCTTTTCTTTCTTTTCCCTTTGGTTGAATCCCCTTCTTTAAGTTCTAAGAGGATTTTCTTCTCTTTCACTTCAAGAACCAAGCTTTCTTTCCTTCCCTTAGGCAAACTTTGGTAGGGAATTGTATTCCAAGTTATTTTCTTGCTTTATTAAGTGTTGTTCTTGGTTTAAAATGATGATTTGATGATCTTCCTTAGGCTATGCCATTTCGGTTTCTCTTTCCTTTCTCTTGTGTTTTCGACCTTTAAGGCTTTAAAGGTTTCTCATGATAGCTTGATGATGAGAGTTTCCAGATGATGACTATGAGTTCATCACAATGAAACCTCTAGAGCTTGAGTTTTGCTTTCATAAAGTATGATGATTATGCTAAGTAGTTTGCTTAAGAAGGTCTTACTAAATGGTATTGTTATGTTGTTAAAGTGGTAATCTTGAGCCTAGGACTTAAAGAAATGGACTTGCATTTGCATACATGTTTATATTTCCTTGTCTAGCATATTTATTTTCAAGTTATCACTTAATGGTTAATCTCAAAGCCTACCCTATCTCAACCTTAAAGTTGAGATGTGATTTAGTAAATACTCTAAGAGGCCTAGAGCACTAAAATAAAGAAATGGACTTGCATTCATGTTTATATTTCCTTGTTTAGCATATTTACTTTCCAAGTTATCACTTAATAACTAATATCAAAGCCTACCTAACGCCCAACTTTTACCGTCATTTGGAAATTACCGAATTATCCTAGGTAATTCTTATATAAATTAGAATCGAACAATCCTCAATAGAGGAATATAATATTAGAAAAGAGGTTATGAGCGATTCCTGAAAGTCGCAAGCCCCGAATTTCTGGACGTGTAAAATGACCAAAATGCCCCTAAGGTTATTTACTAGAAAATGAGGATCGTGGGCCCGGCCGTCCTCAAGGGATGTTCTGAGGATAATAGGGGATTATTTGTGTTATGTGTGTTAATAGAGGAGAAGAATCTCAATTTTGAGTTTCGACGCGAAATGACCAAAACGCCCCTGCGCTTTAATTCTATTGCGTGCCAAAGCCCGAACCTCACTAAAATGTTTTAAAACATGTTTTTAAGCTATGATTAACCATTAGTTAAGCTCGGGTGGTCGGGCAATTTTTAAGTAAAATGACCATTTTGCCCCTCTTTGTAGTTTTGCAATTTTTGAGATTTTTGATTCGTCTAATGAAACTTAAGCAATATTAGGCTCAAATTAAAGCTTATTAAATTCTAATTACTAATCTAGAGTCCAAATTATTTATTTAAATTAATTAGAATCTGAAATTGCTTAAAAACACCCAAATTGCTTACTAATTCACCTAAGCCCTTAATTGCAAATTCTCTAATTTGCAAATATACCTTACCTACACCTAAATAATGCATGAAACACACAAATTTCTCCTCCTTGGGCTGTATTGGACGGAATTATTGATGCCATTATGCATCAGAATAATTGCCCAAAGATACACTAAAACAAAATGCCAAAATGTCACCATGAGACATAATTCCCTAAATTCATACAACTTGTCTTGAATCCATGTTTTCCTCCCTTTGTTCCCCATGAAAATCCATCAGCCTTCCTCCTTCATTTGTCCATTTATGAGCTTCAAAATCTCTATAAATAGGCATGCTTGAAGAGGTGTTAGAAGCCTTTGATCATAACTTACACAATTCTAGTTCTTAGGAGCACCAAAAGCTTTCTTTCTTCCTCCTCCTTGGCCGAATTCTCTCTTCAGTTTTTCAAAGAGATTTTCTTCCATTTCACTCAAAGAAACCAAGTTCTCTTCCTTTCTTCAAATCAGATTAGGTAGGGAGTTGTTTCTAAGTTCATTTTATGCTATGACAAGTTATGTTTCTAGCTCAAAAATGATGATTTCATGGACTTTCTTCTAGCTTTCAATTTCGGTTTTGTTTTCCCCTTTTTCTTTTAAAAACATTTCAGGCTTATGGCCTAGATTATGATGAGACCATGGTTTGATGATGAGGTTCTTGAGTGTTGGTTGCAAAGCCTTCACAAGTTAGACCTCTAAAACTTGAAGGTTTCACTAGTTTTTAAAGCTTCACAATTTCGTTTTTCTTTCCTTATTTTTCTTTAATGATTTCGGCCAAATGGCCTAAGAAGGAATATGATGATAGCTTGATGATGAGGACCTTGAGTGTTGGTTGTAAATCCATCACAAGTTAAGCCTTTAAAGCTTGAAAATTCCACTTGATGCAAAACTTTAAAGAATGATGTTTTTATAATGTAAAAATAAAGATCTTGAGTTTAGAACTTGAAAGATGTAATTTTCACTTTGTCTTGCTAAGATATATTGGGTTGAATTTATATTTCTCTAAAGTCTTGGAAGAGCTCTAGTAAAGAAAAAATGAACTTGCATCCATGTTTAAGTTTATGCCTTGCATAACCATGTTTACTTTCTATGTCATCACTAAATTCTCAAGAATGAATAAATGAACTTGCAGATTCATGTTTAAATTTCCAAGCTTGCATTTCATGTTTATGTTTCAAGTTGTCACTTAATCTCTAAAGATAAAAGAGGATGCATCTCATATTTATTTTATGCTCTCACTTTATTTTATAAAGGCTAAAAGAATCAATGCATGACATGTTTATTTTATGTCATCACTTAAAGATCCTAGAGTTCAAAGACTTGCCCAAGTATCACAAGCAAAGTTGGAACCATTGTAATAAAAACTCTAAAGCTTCCTTAAGATTATGGGAGTCAAAGAATTCATTCTTTAAAAAGTCTTGAGTTTGGAGCTTAATAAGATGTAATAAGAGTTCTTCTCCCTTCACCGTTTCTTGCATCATGTTTATAATTCCAAGTTATCACTTTACAAAGACAAGATTAAAATGAGGTTGCATAGCATATTTATAATTCTAGTTATCACTAAATCTCTAAAGCTCAAGACTTGCTCTTTTTATCTTAAGTGAGAATTTTAATCGTGAAGATTCTTTCAATATATAACTTGGCCTCATAATTAAGGTAGGCCCAAGGTGATTTTAAATAGCTACTGATTTAGTTCTATAATTTCTTTCAAGATTAACAAAAAGAATTAGTTTCTAAAAGAGTTTTAAGGCTTTGCAAAGATTTTATGGGAAACTAGTATCTTACATGTACTTAAAATATAATTTTAAGCAATTATATGAGGTTCATGATTCGGCTACCTATCTGAGTTTAGTACTACTGTATGATGATGGTTTAATATGTTCAAAGTTGTGATGATTATGATTTATTGCTAAGAGAACGATTCTATGCATGTTAGAGATAAAACTAGCTTCCTAGAAAACCGTAAAAGCAAGATTTTTAGAACTTTAGAGAATGAAATTTATGCATTCTATCCAGAGCCTTTAGTGGCCTTAAGAACCAGATTTTATTATGTTTAGATAAGGGACAATGATTCATGTAACACCCCAAAAAATTACTTAAAAATTAATTTGAGCTTTATTAGTCGTAATTTCAAAAATCTAACAGTTGGGCACTGATGAGGACGGCCCAACGGACGTATCAAAAAAAAAAGTTTTTGTGAATAGTGTTTTGCGGGCCGTAGGCCGAGAAGTTGAAACCCTGGATTAGGGACCCGAGGTGCCCGAAATTAGGAAAATATGGGAATAAGGTTAGAAATAGGTGGGAATGATAATTTTATACTTAAAATTAATTTTTGGATAATATCGGTTAGATTGGTAACGTTTACCCGTTCCTTAGATTTCGTGTACGTTTTTAATACCGAAAGATACTTTCATTACCACAAATGGATGATACCCACCTAATCAAGACATGTGGAAGGCCAAGATTTAATCTTGGAATCCAAGATCAAATCCTAGCTATCCATCATTGCCTTGTCACCTAAATGATCATTACTTTGTTAAATATCTTCATGTCATTTATTAAGTAAGCCTAGTCACAAATTCTTCTCCTCCAAGCCAAACAATTTCGTGGTCAGCAAGAGGAAGAAGAGAACAGCCACCATTTTTATTTCCTTGAGCTTGTTCTTGAGTTCCAAGCCCAAAAACTCCAAGCTAGAGTTGTTGGATCATCAAAAGTTCTTCACTAAACTTGTTCTACACCTCAAACTCCAAACATTTAACCGATTAAAATTTCAAAACCTCATCATATTCACCTCATCCATCACTGATCAGAGGAGGGTTTGAAGGTGTTTTGGGAGTCTTGGAGTGAAGGACTCTCATCTTGGAGCAAGCTAGAGACAAAGAGAGACTAGCCTTCAAGAGTAGGGTTTTCTATTGCCTTCCTTGTGAAATTTTTCAATTCTGTTTTGGCTTGCCCTAATTTCGAAAATTTTGATGATATTGATGGTTAACATATTGATATTGATGTATGAATTTTTGTGTTGTGTTTGGATGGTTTTAAAATGGGTTTTCTCTAAAGTGAAATTGGAACTAGGTTGCTGGACTGATTCCGTTTGGAATCAAACTTTTCACGAATTTTCTGGAAATTTTGTGGGTGGTTTCATGAGCCATGAAAATTATATGTTGTAGTTAACCCCTTAAACTAAATACACGAATTTTCTTAGGGGTTAATTCTAAGGTTTGATGCCTCAAAAAAATTAGGAACCGAATTGTAACTGTTGCTGTCTGAATTGTTGAGACTGAAGTAACAAGATTGCCCAAATTTTTCATCATAGCAATTGATTGAGATAGCTCCTGAAATTTTTACACAAGACTAATAACATGTTGAAATACCTCTGTGAATTTTCTTGTACCATGATTCCATCGAATTCTAGGGCTAAATATTTTGAGAACACAAGTCTGGACTATGAATTTGTGGCTTCTGACCACCAGATTTGCCTATTTTATTGAAGTGGTTATATAACTCTGATTGCCCTGAAATTTTTACAGGTTGTTCATTGAAGTGTCATGTGAAATTTTCCTTAAGGGTGGAATGGTTGTTTGGTATGGTAACAAATTGTTGTGCCTGGAACATCAATTCTCCAGGATAATGAGATGTGGAAATGGCTGAAATTCTATGATAGTATGTACATATCTTACCTGTGTATGTTTGAAACATATGGGGAAAACAGAAACAAGGCTTAGAAAGAATTGAGAGGGAAGGCAAAAAGAAGGACTTCCCTAGAAAAGTTATTAAGTTGAGAAAGATATGAGGAATGGAGTTTCTGATTGTACATATTATTACTCGATCGATTATGGTGATATTATCCTTAGTTTCCTTGGCGGGTTTTCAAGATTTCTGTGTATGATTTTGTATGAATATTATATATGCACGAATTGCTTATGCCTACTGTGTGTAGTATATGGGGGAAACTACCCTACTGAGAATTTTATAATATTCTCACCCCTATGTGTTTGTTTCCGTGTCGCCTCCAGGTTAAGCCAGGGGATGGGATGCTGATGCAAAGGAGTGTAGGATTGCTGGAGTATAGGAGCCCGTTTTATTCTGCGGACTTAGTGAAATGAGTATGTATATAAATGTATTAGAAGACAGATATGTACTAAAGCTCATAGAGGAGCTTCCTTATGTATTTTTAGTTGTATGTTTAATAAACTTGAGGTTTACTTGTAAGATGTTTTAATAGAATTACGCTTAGTTATCTCATACGTAAATCAAGCTTGCTATAGATAATTAAGAGAGGTCCGCTAATTAACAAGTAACATCTCTTGAGTATGATATCATAGCTTAAGAATGGGGTTGTACTTGGGAGGATGTTACAATTCATAATTGGTTTAGTAATTAATTTTAGCATCATAGGAAAGCCGGAACGAAAGAGTTAAAAACGTAACTTCTAGCTCACCAAAACCTTAAGAACAACTTACTATCTATGCTACCCCATATAGTCTAATAATGTTCTTAAGGCTTATAATTGATGGTAATAAATCCCTTAGATGCATAAGTAATTAGTTTGATAATTATGGTTACCCAATTTTAGAGTTCGGTTATTTAAGGGAGCTTTACCTTGAGAATTTTAGATGACATCTTTAGATGCTTTGGAATGTCAGTTATATGATGATGTAATGCCTATTGAGAATTTGATATTATTGAATGATTTCATGGCTTGCATGTTATAGTTGCTGTTGCAAACAATGAGAATGTTCATGCATCCTGATGATTATGATATAACATGCTAAGACTTAATGGTGACTTAAACTTATGGGAAATGATCCTTTGGACCCATCAGACTATAGGTGGTGAAAGGTGATCCTAGAAATGATCCTTTAGACCCATCAGACTATAGGTGGTGAAAAGATGATTCTTGCCCCTAGCCCGTTCTCTCAAAAGGGTAGAGTCGGATTTTAACTTATCAAAAGGGATAAGTATATGCTAGTGACGACTAGTAAGGTATGAGCTCATAACCTAGATTACTCCCAAAAGGGTGGAGTATAGGGTGGCCCAGGAAAATGATGATGAAAGTAACTTTAAGTCACCTAAGGAACTAAGTAATGTATTGTGTGACTATGATGTTCTTCTATGCATAGTATTTATGAGATAATGATGAGAAATATGATATTCTTCTATGCATAGTATTTATGATATGATGATAAGGAATATGATGTGGTCTTATGCATAATTATGTTATTATATATGAAAGGAAAAGTTCATTATAAACATTACATGCTAAGTTTATGATGCATTATAAGACACATGATTAAAATGAACAGACCTCGGTAAAGTATATTTCCGAACTAATTAAATGAATCTTAGCATGCTCACATTTTCATAATGAAACCCGACGTTCCTGGGGACGATGATGATGACACGATGCATATGAGGTGAGTACCCTACGAGATTCTTTTATAAGTTTCTCATTCCCTCTTTCTTTCTTTCCATCTCGTCTTCAGAAAGTGATGATGATGTTCGTGATTCCCGTTGATGCTCTCACCTGGTAGATGCACATGATCTTGTGAACCAGCTTATTATCCTTGAGGAACGTATTGCTAGACCTTGAGCGCGAACTTTATATCTATTCCTATCTCTGAAGTGTTATAAATAGGTGCCGTTAATAGATGTTTTTCCATCCATATATTATTTATGTTTTGTTCGATTGCCTACATCTAACTTAACTCCGTTGGTAGGCAAAATATCTATGTGAAATGTAATTATGGATGTCATATGATGGAGCCAATATGATGTGTTCTTCATGATATGTCTGTTGTTTTCTGCTTTATCCGATTATCGTTCATGTTATGCGCGGCTCACGTTTTCAATTATGTTTTAAAAAAATGGCTCATAATTTCACTAAATATTTTCAAAGCATGATTAAGGAACCGAAGCAAAGAGTAAAGTCTAGTAATTAATCATATACGACCTAGGCATATTGGGTTAATTATTAGGGTGTTACACTACCTATCTCAACCTTAAAGTTGAGATGTGAGTTAGAGTAAATACTCTAAGAGGCCTAGAGCACTAAAATAAAGAAATGGACTTGCATTCATGTTTATATTTCCTTGTTTAGCATATTTACTTTCCAAGTTATTACTTAATAACTAATCTCAAAGCCTCCCTATCTCAACCTTAAAGTTGAGATGTGATTTAGAGTAAATACTCTAAGAGGCCTAGAGCACCAAAATAAATAATCGAACTTGCATTCATGTTTATATTCAAGTCTTTGCATTCATGTTTATATTTCCTTGCATAGCATATTTATCTTCTCCATCAACTTAAAAAGACTAAGAATGAGGCTTGCATTACATGTTTACAATTATGCCATCACTAAAAAGGAATGGATCTAGTGTTCAAGACTCACCATTTTGATTCACATAATAAGAGGTTTCTTATGAGGATAATTTAGAAGTTATTTTACAAAGTATGAAGCTTAGTTACTAGAAATGCCTTGTTTTATGCTTATGATAGTCTTTATGTTTCGGCCTTGACTTTAAATTTTCCAGCACCTTTAATTTTTGTTTTAGATGATTTAAATGTGTTAAATATCTTGTCTTTTGATGTGTTAATTGTTCTTGGCACTTTGGGCAACCTTAGTAGTTAGAAAGAATTGAACATAAGACTTCTAGAACTCCTACAAACAAATTGAACATAAGACTTCTAGAACTCCTACAAACAAGATTTTAGCATTCTGTTCCAGCACCTTTAAAATTATGAGAATCAGGTTGTATCATGTTTAATTGAGTGAGAATGACTTATAAATGGATTAGGAATTGATGGTAGCATTATAGGAAAAGTCGGTAATGAGAAAGGGTGTAAAATGCAATTTCTAGTACACTATAAATCATAGAATTCCTTTTTATTCCTTATGCTGTCCAACTTGGTTTAATAAGGTTCTTGAGCTAGTTAATTAATGGTAATGATGATTATAAACCCCTTAGATGCATAAGTAAATGATTGAGCTATTGGTGTTACCCGATTTAGAGTCTTGGCTATTTAAAAGCATGTTTATGTTATGATTTGAGATGATGTTTCCTTTGATGATTTGGGATGATAAGTTGTGTGGTATGTGATGCTATGTGAGTAATTGATCTCTAAAGATAGAATCAATTACTCTGCATGTTATAGTTTCTTTTGGAAATGCTTATGCATGGAGGTAAAAAGTTATGATGATTATGCATTATGTGTTGCAACTTAATATAACATGCTAAGACTTAAGATGACTAAGAAATATAAGAAAATGATCCTTTGGACCCATCAAACTATAGGTGGTGAAAAGGTGATTCTTGCCCCCTATCCCGTACTTTTAAGTCAGGACTTTAACTTATCAAAAGGGATAAATATATGCTAGTAATGACTAGTGAGGTATGAGCTCATAACCTAGAAGTACTCTCAAAAGGGAAGAGTATTAGGGTGGCCCTAAGAGTGAAAGTAAACTAATTTTAAGTCACCTAATGAACTAAAGAATGTTATTCATGAATCATGTTCTATGCATATCATGTTTGCTATGATGTTAGATGTATGCTATAAGGTTAAGGGTTGCATATTATGACAAAGCATGATGCATATATTACAAGACGCATGATAAAATGAATGAGCCTCGGTAATTGATGTTTTAAAACTTAGTAAATGAATCTTTGTATGCTCACTACTTCATAATAATACCCGAGACCCCTGAAGACATTGATGATGTCACTTAGATTGGAGGATACCCTATTGAGATTCTTTAGTAAGATTCAGATTGGAGGATACCTACTAAGATTCTTTAGTAAGATTCTTGTAACACCCTAATATTTAACCCAACACGGAGGACGTATTAAGATTAATTATTAGTTATTACTTCCCTTTAAAAACTCATTTGTAAAACTACTTAGCGGAAAATACGGGTAAATTTTTTTTTGAAATACGTAAATCAAAATGCGAGCCATCGCGTGCGACATAAGCGAAATGTAAGCAACAGAGGAAATAAATCATGCAATATAAAGCAAGTAAGGACACCTCAACCATAGAAACAACCATCATAGTATTTAATACCATAGTTTAATACATAACAGTAATACATTAACTAAAATATAAAAAAGCATAAATTCATACCCATATAAGTGGGCAGAGCTTGCAACACAGGAAACATAAAATAACCAGAAAATAGACAACAAATACATGGAAAACTCCAAAAGATCGATCCCAAGCCATGGCTACCTCCTCCCTCGAACTACTGATGACGCGCTCTCCTCATCCCTTGAAGGTACATACCCAATGAACTGTGCAAGCTCCTCGAGCGTGTGCAAATGGAAAGGTGGACGACATGACCTCCTCGATGTGGGCACATCTCTGGGCATTGAGCTAGCCTCCACGTGTCACGTATCCCGTTGTCCTCCCGATATCCATGGGAACTGGAGGGCAGACTCTCCAAGAAGGGATGAGAGGGATCTTCGACGAATCGATCTCTGAATGCCTGGGTGAAAACGTACTCAGGGTAACCACGCACCGCTGAAGACGAAGGTCGGCACGACAATTCTGCCCGTCAGGGTCGCGTCCTCTCGAGATCAAATCGTCGAAGGGAGAGGTCGGGGTGAAACGAAAGCTGGAGACCGGGAATGCAATGGGTGTCCCATGTATGCAAAAATGCACACGGCACAACGACCCTCGAAATGGTAAGACTGATGATCTGGATCGTAGTGCGCTTCCCATATGGGCATATCAACAAAAATCACGAATGACGCCATCAGAATCTAAAGACGTAACGGAAAAAAAAAAGAGAAAAAAAAGGGGATGAGAATCTTGCTAAAGAATCTCAGGGAATCCTCTATCCTAGCATCATCGTTTACGTCCCTAGGAACCTTGGGTTTATTATAAAAAGGTTAAACATGCAAAGGTTCATTATGAGGTTTTCATGAAAGATAATTATCCAAGGTCTGTGTCTTTTATGATGAATCTTAATGCATGTATGCAGCATAGTAGAACATGAATGCATGGCAATACTTTGTGCAACAAACCAAATAAAACATCTCATCAATAACCAATTCTCATATAAGTGGCATGTACTTTCTCATAATCAACTTTCTCTTTCATAAGCAAAATGCTTCACATCTTTTCTCATTTCTCAAACTTGTGACATCATGGTATGTAAAAATAGTAACCGACCCCTGATACTAGGCTATGAGCTCATACCTTAACTAGTCGTCACTAGTTCTTACTTATCTTCTTGATAAGCATATCATAATCATAAAAATAATAACCTCAACTCTCAGAGTAGGGCAGGGACCTAAGGAATCACCCATCATGGGACTTTCTTCCTTCTCCGAAATGCATCAACGGTTAAGACCAGTGACTTTGTCGCTTTGGCAGGCTAATGTCGATGCCCTCATGGTTTTACCTTCTTGTCACCGTAGCAGGAGAATACATCTTAGTCTATGAAACGCATCATCTGGTTAAGACCAGTGACATTGTCCGCTTCGATATGGCTCCACGACCATACCCCCCACGGGTTTCCTTTCTCTTCACCGTAGGAGAAATGCATCGGCATGTCACATATAAAATCTTTCTTTTCAAACTTTCTTTAAGTCCCTCAAATTTGACGGAAATTCGGCAGCATAACGACTATACTTCTGAATTTCCTCAAATTTGAGTCATGCCACATAACTCAAATCACACATGTTGTTCTCATGAAATTTCTAATCCAATAAATCTCTTAATCACAGGAGCATACCCTCCTAACTCATTCATATTTCACATTCTCATGCATATCTAAGCATAGCATACCACATCATCACAACAACATGTCACAAATACACATATAGTCTCATATTCATGGCATTAACATATTCACATTCATCATGAGTATACCCACTCGTCTCATTCTCACATCACACCTCCTATCTCATGGTGTCTTATGCTTTGGCCCTTAGGGTCTTAAACTTATGTTCTAATTATTCTAACTTTCATTATGGATCTTTATTACACCTAAGGGATCATTACCTATAATTTCCTCTAATGTTTATGCTTACTAACATAACCAAACAGCACTTCATCACTTTGGGCAGAATTTTGCCATATGATTACGGTCCTAGAATCTCCATCTTTGACCCTTTCTAAGTTCCATCTTCGCCTAAGGCTCTATAATCAACTCCTAAACCAATTATGAGGGATTCCTACACATATCCACTAATTATAAACCATTTTTCTTAAGTCCAATTATGCTGGAACAGAATTTACAATTTGTGCATCTAAGTGTTCTAGAATTCTCATTTTAAGTCCTTTTAGTTACTTGTTCTTTCCTAACTTCCCTAAATCGTTCCTTGCTTCACTCAAACATAATTTTACACATTTTAACACCATAAAACAGAATTTATACAGTGGCCAATTGCACAAGGCAGAACCGAAAATACAAGCATCATATAATCACATAATCTCATGATTTAAATGCATATAAGTTGCTAGTTTCTCTTGGAATCATTTTAGGAACTCAAAACTCTTTTAGAAACCAATTAATCTCATTAAAATCATATAAAAATAGGTAAGGTCAGTAGCTAAATTATTTAGCTCATGGAATAGATTTAAAACATAAAATCTTGTTCATAATGTTCTTTAAGTACACCTAAGCTTAGAAAAATTCCAAGACATAAGCTATGGGCACTTATGATTAGATGAACTCATCCAAGTCCATCATCATCATCACAAGGCCGAAATGGCATTCTTGAAATGCCTCCATTTTCTAAAACTTTATGTGATACTTGGGCAAGTCTTTGAGCTCTAGGATATTTAAGTGATGGCATAAACTTAAACATGCTATGCACTTATTTTACTCTTCATTAGAAAATAAAGTGAGAGCATAAAATAAATATGAGATGCAACCTCATTATTATCTTTAAAGATTAAGTGATGACTTGAAATATAAACATGAAATGCAAGCTTGGAAATTTAAACATGATAATGCAAGTTCATTTAGTTATTCTTGAGAGTTTAGTGATGGCATCAAAATAAACATGCTATGCAAGGCATAAACATAAACATGAATGCAACTTATTTTATCTTAACTAGAGCTCTTACAAGACTTTAGAGGAACATTATAACCTTAACCCAATATGTATCTTAACAACATAAAGTGAGCTTTAGAGTTCTTAGCACCAAGTCTTCAAAGAAGCCTTTGGTTTTGAACTTCATCATCAAGCTCAAGAAAATGGACACAAAACTCAACACTTTGTCTAAACAAACATACAAAGAACTAAGTCATATTCTTTATTTTATTGCTCATGGGCTTCAATCTAGAGTAAAACTCTTAGAACGGCCGACCAACTTTAAGGTTGGCAAGGGTAAGCTTAGAGCTCTTTGAAAACATATGATTAATTTTCTTAACAAAACTTTTGTGATCTACTTAACATTTTTAACAAACTTTGTTCAAATAAAGGAAAAGGAAACCAAATCAAAAGGGAAGGAAAGAGAACCAAACTTCAAGCAAAGAAAAAGAAAGAAACCAAGAGCATGTATGGTCCAAGACCAAGTTTTTCAAGCTTTAGAGGTTTCTCACATGGCATCACAAGACCATTATCTTGAAACCTCATCATCAAGCCAAAGTTTTCTCATGAAAAGGCCTCATGGCCGAAAAAGAAAAATAGGAGGAAAGCTTTGAAAAACCAAGAGAAAACTAGAACTTTTCTTGAAGAAAACAAGTAAAAACTTTGAAACAAAACCCCTACCTAAGGAAGTCTTGAAAGAAATGAAGGAAAGCTTGAGTCTTGAAGAAAGAGAAGACAAAATCTTCTCTTGAATGTGGATGTGGTTCGGCCAAAGAGAAAGCTCAAGGAAGATGATTTTTCCTTGAGTAAGCAAGCTTGGAAATGGAAAGGTTAAGTGTTTGAGAGGTGGTTTGAGGTGAGGGAGTGGTGGTTTATGGTTGTTTGTGGTGGTTTGTGGTGGTGGAAAGGTTTCTTTGAGGGAGGAAGAAGAAGAAAGATGAAGAGAAATTTGAGAGAAAATGAAAGAAAATGCAAGAAACTAAACTTGGCAAAGCTTCTAAAGTGTAACCAAGTTCTTCAAGGCTTGGTATTTATAGAAATTTTGCAACATGGAGGCTACACAAGGGAAGGAGGCCGACGGCCTTCATGGCTTTGGGGAGGAAAATATCTTCAACAATTAGTCATTCAAAGGCATGGTTGAAAGCATGGGTATGGCTCAAAGTATGGCTTGAGGTATGGTCTTTGAGTGAAGCAAAAATCAACATGTGACACTTTTCTTGGGGTGAGAATTCAGCCAGATTTACAGCCCAAGGGAGAAGAGAAATTGTTCATGTAATTGTGGTTTAATGATGTGTTTAGGTGTTTCTTTGATTAAGGTTTTGATTAGGAGTTTGTAAGAAAGTGTTTAGGTGAGGTAATGGTTAATTAAGGTTGTCAAGACTTGATTAGAGAGTGATCTTGCTAGATTAACAATTTAAAATCATTCTTTTAGTCAAATGAGGTATGGGCACAATTCCTTAATTTAAGGAATTGGAGAGAGAAAATACTATTCAAGATTCCATGACTAGGAATCTTGAATTAAAGAATGTAATTAGAGTTTAACTAAGCAATCTTAGGTTCTAATTAACCTTAATAAATTATTTTGACTCTAGATTAATTATCAAAATAAATTAATCTTCGATTAGAGCCTAATATTGCTTAGGTTTGCTTAATTATGTCATTAGGCTCACTGGACACTGTTCTAGGGGCAAAATGGTAATTTTGCACTAAAATTGCTCGGACCTCCTGAATAAACATCAAAAACCACTCATAAACATCATTCTGAACTTCCTGGAAAATTTCTGGCTCCACCTTTACCCACGTAAAACGCTACAGGGTATTTTGGTCATTTTGAGCTAAAAGTTCGAAAACGAGATTTTCACCTTGGATATCAAACATAACAGTTATATCCCCTTCAAACATTGAGTTGACCCATTCGAGGACTGCCGGGTCGCTTCCCTCGAATTTCGGGTAAAAATGACCTCAGGGGCATTTCGGTCATTTGCACTCAAAAAAAAAATGCGTTACAATTCTCACTCTCTCTTTCTCCTTTTCCATCATGTCTTCAGATTCTAATGGCAACATTCATCCTGTCATTGATACCCCCACCTGGAGGTACATTTTGATCCCAAGCATCGATCATCCCATTTTGAGGGCGTTGCTCTGCCAGGTATTCATGTTCGTGACGTCCATTTGCACACCCCGTTCCAGCTACCGATTCTTTGACCTCTCCGTACCGTGACGACATGGTTTTGAGCGTGCACGTATGCAACGAAAGGATCCTTCGCACGCACACTACCGCGTCTCCGTCCGTGATTTCCCAATTATGTTCCTCGCTCGAGGCATTTGAGTGACCTATTTGAGGACCGCCTATCTACATATACCGAGAGCTTTACCCCTACTCCCCATTGATGAGGAAGGTAGTGAAGAGACGATCATGTAGCCGAGGTTGGCAGAGAGGCCATCTATGCCCTTGACATGGAGCCCACGTTCAGCCATCTCGTGCCCCCTCCCGACGAGATTCGCTCATGGATCGGTTTTATTTTGCCCTTCTAGGCTACCAGCCATAGATCTTTTGGAGGGTTTTAGTGCACAAACCCCACTAACTTAGGATAGCTTTCTTTCGTTTGAGGTTGTCCATCTTAGGTGCACTAGGTGGGTATGATTTCCATTGTATTTTCCTTTTTATGTATTTGCTCTTATGATGATGTACGAACTTAACTCACCTTTCATGGGTGGGTAAATTATTATATATTTCAGTATGGTGTGCTTATGGATGATCTTTTTATGGAGCCTATATGATGTTTCTGTTTACGTTATTCATTACATGTTCCGCTCTACGCTAATAATCGCTTATGTTTTGTGCGGCTCACGTTTCAATTATGTTCAAAAAAATAAAGTTGGCTCATATTTTCATTAAGTATTTTTTTAGCATGAATCAAGTAACTGAAAACAAAGAGTAATATCTAATAATCAACGAATACGTCCTAAGCGTATTGAGTTAATTATTAGGGCGTTACATTGGTGGGCATGTAACGCCCACGAGGCAGCAAGTGATCGCCTGCGAGAAAGCACGAACAAGGAGCGGCTCCTGCCTCAAGTGGAGGGGTACATGAATGACTTACAAATGAAGGAACCTGAAGTCTATAAGTATGGGACTATACAGTTAAGGAGGGCTTATATAAATTGATTAGTACTACCTATGCTACAAAGATGCATCTTGTAACACCCTAATAATTAACCGAATACACCTAGGTTGTATCTGATTAATTACTAGACTTTACTCTTTGCTTCAGTCTTTCATCATACTTTGAAAATACTTAGTGAAATTACGAGTCATTTTTTTTTTTAAACATAATTGAAAACGTGAGCCGCACATAACGTGAATAATAATCGAAATAAAGCGAATAACGTGCAGATATAGCATGAAAAACACATCATATTGGCTCCATCATATAACATGCATAATTACATAACATAGATAGTTTGCCTACAGATAAGACTAGGTGTAGGCAATCTAACAAAACAAATAATATATGGATGGAAGGACATCCATTAATGGCTCCTAGTAATAACACTCTAAGAATAGGGATAGATATTTGAAATATACGAGTGAAACTAGAGGATCAAGTTCAGCTACCAAGCTGAAGCCTCAATGTGATTCACGAACGCTTCCTTCCCGTTTCTGAAGACGATGGAAAGAAAAATAGAGGGAGTGAGAAACTTATAAAAGAATCTCAGTGGTACTCACCTCATGATGCATTGTGTCATCATCGTCCCCAGGAACCTTGGGTTATTATGAAATAGTGAGCATGCTAAGATTGATTTATTAAGTTCGAAAATATACTTTACCGAGGTTTGTCGTTTTAATCATGCGTCTTATAATGCATCATAAACTTAGCATGTCATGTTTATAATGAACTTTTCCTTTCATCAACACATCATATTCCTCATCTTCATATCATAATAACATGCATAGAAGAACATCATATTTCTCATCATCATCTCATAAAATGCTATGCAGAAGAACATCATACCATAATAGCTATGCACAAGACATGGTGCACATATTTCATTCCTTTAGTGTCCTAGGTGACTTAAAATCTTGACATCATCATCATTACTTTCCTGGGCCACCCTATACTCCACCCTTTTGGGAGTAATCTAGGTTATAAGCTCATACCTTGCTAGTCGTCACTACATACTTATCCCTTTTGATAAGTAAAAATTCCGTCTCTACCCTTTTAAGAGAACAAACTAGGGGGCAAGAATCACCTTTTCACCGCCTATAGTTTGACGGGTCCAAAGGATCATTTTCTCATATATTTTAAGTCACCTTTAAGTCTCTGCATGTTATATCATAATACAATTCTCAATTCATAATCATTTATAACATTTTTCTCTTATTCTAATAATATATATACCAACTAATCATGCATCCTGGATTTCCAGGAAGAGAGGTGGGTCACAATGGACACGCTTAAATACCAAGTCTTTCCTAGCTAGAACCTTTTCAAATTACACTTTTACAGGAATATACTTTCTTCCAACAAGGGTAAATTTTTAAATAACAAAAAATATTTCATTATTTCATGCATAAACATTCTCATTGTTTGCAACATAACTATAACATGCAAGCCCGGAATCATTCAATGATATCAAATACTTAATAAGCATCAAATCACTTCATAGACTTATCATTTCAAATTTCAAAGAACTATCATCATAAATTCTTACCGAAAACCGTCAAACATTGAAACTTTAAAATCGGGTAACCTCAATTATCACACTAATTAATCATGCATCTAAAGGATTCATTATCATCATTACCATTAATTATAAGCCTTAAGAACATTATTAAACTATATGGGACAACATAGGCAGCAAGTTATATTTAGGCTTCACGTGTGCTAGAAGTTGCATTTTTAACCCTTTATCATTACCGCTTTTCCTTATGTGCTAAAATCAATTACTAAACCAATTATGAATCATTCTCCCTTATATAAACACAATAGTACTTGGTTCTTAGGGCTGCTAAAGGTTCTGAGAGAACGAACAAATTTCATTCTCTAGAGTTCTAGAAATCTTCTTTTACGATTTTTCTAGGAAGCTAGTTTTATTTCTAACATGCATAGAATCATTCTCTTAGCAATAAATCATAATCATCACAACTTTGAACATATTAAACCATCATCATACAGTAGTACTAAAGATAGGTAGCCGAATCATGAACCTCATATAATTGCATAAAACCACATTTCAAGTATACATAAAGTACTAGTTTCCCGTATAATTTTTGGAAAACTTCAAAACTCCTTTAGTAACTAATTCTTTTTGTTAAACTTTAAAGAAATTATAAGACTTTGAGCCTCCGTAATCATGAGGCCGATTTATACATTGAAAGAATGTTCATGATTAAAATTTTCTCTTAAGATAAAAGGAGCAAGTCTTGAGCTTTAGAGATTTAGTAATAGCTAGAATTATAAACATGCTATGCAACCCATTTTAATCTTGTCTTTATAAGGTGATAACTTGGAAATATAAACATGATGCAAGAAACTAGTGGCAGTAGTCCGCATTGGACCAGTGGAAGGAGAAGAGAATCTTAAGAAACTGAGCGCGAATCGCACAGGACTAGTAGAGGAGAAGAGAATTCTTATTAAGCTCCAAACTCAAGACTTCTTAAAGAATGAATTCTTTGACTCCAATAATCTCAAGAAAGCTTTAGAATTTTTATTATCATGGTTCCAACTTTGCTTGTGATACTTGGGCAAGTCTTTGAGCTCTAGGATCTTTAGGTGATGACATAAAAATAAACATGTCATGCGTTGATTCTTTTAGCCATTATAAAATAAAGTGAGAACATAAAATAAATATGAGATGCAACTTCTTTATTATCTTTAGAGATTAAGTGACAACATGAAATATAAACATGAAATGCAAACTTGGAAATTTAAACATGAGTATGCAAGTCCATTTATTCATTCTTGAAATTTTAGTGATGACATAGAAAGTAAACATGATTATGCAAGGCATAAACTTAAACATGGATGCAAGTTCATTTGATTTCTTTACTAGAGCTCCTTCAAGACTTTATAGAAATACAAATTCAATCCAATATATATATCTTAGCAAGACAAAATGAGAAATACATCTTTCAAGTTCTAAACTCAATATCATAAAAACATCATAAAAATATTATTCTTTAAAGTTTTGCATCAAGTGGAACTTTCAAGCTTTAGAGGCCTAACTTGTGATGGATTCACAACCTACCCTCAAGGTCCTCATCATCAAGCCATCATCTTAGTTCCACCTAGGCCATATGGCCGAATTGTTCAAAGAAAAAGGAAGAAGAAAACCAAATGGAAAAACTAGAGAAAATCCATGAAATCATCATTTTGAACCAAGAACAACACTTAGCAAAGCATAGAAATAAACTTAAAAACAACTCCCTACCTAATTTGATTTGAAGGAAAGGAATAGGACTTGGTTTCCTTGAGTGAAATGAAAGAAAATCTCTTTGAGAAATGGTGTAACACCCAATATTTAACCCAATACGCCTAGGACGTACTTAGATTAATTATTAGTCATTACTTCCTTTAAAACCTCTTTTAGAAATTAACTTAGCGGAAAATACAGGTAAATTTTTTTGAAATGATTTATATAAAACAAAGTGCGAGCCTTTGCGCGTGACATATAAACAACGTGATGCGGAAGAATACATAAAACATACAAGACATAAACATTAAAGAATACATCCATCATAAACATCATTCCTCATTACATTAGATAATATAGTTTAGTACATCATAACAGAAGCATAAAGTCTTACCCATACTAGTGGGCAGAGCTTGCAATACAATGATATCAAAAGATGACAAATACATGAAACAACCCCAAAAGATAAATACCCAACTAAGACTCTCCCTCCCTCGAGCCATGGATGACGCTCCTACCCATCCCTCGGTGGTATATATCCAATGAACTGCAAGCTCCTCGGATGCGAAGGCGGAAGGATGGGCGAGCATGCCCGCCACGATGAGGGCGCATCTTCTACGTCGTGCTAACCTCCGCGCGTCACCATCTCCTCGCTACCCATCCCGATGTCCATGGGTAGAGGGGGAACCTCGAGAAAGGGAGAAGGAGGATCCTCTGATGGGTCATCTGAACGTCTCGGGCGAGGAACATACTCGGGGTAACCTTGCACCGCTGAAGATGCCGAACGGGTGCGACCGTTCTGCCCGTCTCGGGTCGTCCTCTCGAAAACATGTCGTCGCCAAAGGGGAGGTCGGAGTGAATCTGAAGCTGGAGACTGGAAAGGCAAACGGGCGTCCCATGTATGCAAAAATGCGAATGGCACAATGACCCTCAAAGTGGTAGGACTGATCGGGATCATAGTGCACTTCCACACGAGTGCATCAACAAAAATCACGAACGACGCCATCGATATCTGAAGACGTAACGGAAGAAAAGAGAGAGGGGTGAGAATTCTTGCTAAAGAATCTCAGGAAGTCCTCTATCCTAGTGTCATCGTTTACGTCCCAGGAACCTTGGGTTTATTATGAAAAGGTTAAGCATGCATAAGTTCATTATGAGGTTTTCACAAAGGTATTTATCCAAGGTCCATGTCTTTTATAATGATTCTTAATGCATGTATGCAACATAATAGTTCATGGATGCATGGCAGCACTTTAGGTAAATCAAACAATTATCAATCAACATATAAGTGGCATGTAACCTTTCTCTTGAACATCTTTCCTTTTCTCATACTTGTGACACCAATAATATAGTAACCGCACCCCTTAAACTAGGCTATGAGCTCATACCTTAACTAGTCGTCACTAGTTCTTACTTATCCTCTTGATAAGCGAATCATAAACATAATCATCATAATCCCGACTCCCAGAGTACGGGTAGGGGGCCTAAGGATCACCCATCATGGGACTTTTTCCTTCTTCGAAACGCATCGACTGGTTAAGACCACGACTTTGTCCGCTTTGGCAGGCTAATGTCTATGCCCTCACGGTTTTACCTTCTCCTCACCGGAGCAGGAGAAGTACGTCTCGGTGTGTCACCTTAAACATCATATACTTTCATTCTTCGAACGCATCAACTGGTTAAGACCAACGACTTTGTCCGCTTCGGTATGGCTCACGTCCATACCCCCCACGGTTTACTTTCTCTCACTAGAGGAGAAATGCGTCTGGCATATAACTTTAAACTTCATATTTCTCAAAAACTTTCTTTTTGTCCCTCAAATTTGACGGAAATTTGGGCGACGACCACCACGAATTTCCTCAAATTTGAGTCTTGCCACATAACTTACATAATGCATGTTATCTCACAAAATCCTCCATCAAGAAAACTTTTCAATCATGACAACATACTTTCTCTAATTCATTTCTATCACATAGTCTCATGCATTATGCTCATAATATACCAAAACATCACATCAGCATATCACAAATCCATATATTCTCATACTCATGATATTAACACATTCATTCATATCACAAGCATACTCACTTGGTCTCATTCTCACATCACACTTCCTATCTCATATTGTCTTATGCTTTGGCCCTTACGGGTCTTAAACTTAAGTTCCAATCATTCTAATGCTCATAGTACATCTTTATTCCACTTAAGATCATTACTTATAATTCTTACTAAGATTTAGGCTTACTAAAAATTCCAAACAGCATTATGCATCTTGGGCAGAAAATATCATATGATTACGGGTTCTAAAATCTTCGTTTTAAACCCTTTTTAGATCCGTCTTCGCCTAAGGCTTCATAATCAATCCCTAAACCAATTATGAGGGATTCCTAGGCATGTTTACTAAGTTATAATTCACTTTTCCTCAATTTAGCTTTGCTGGACAGAATCACATTTTGCCATGTCTAAGTGTGCTAGAATTCCTATTTTAAGTCCTTATCATCACCTTAAGCTTAGTAATTAATACCTAATCATTTATGAAAGGTTTTTATGCATATCCTACTGATTATGAACCATTTACACTTGAATTAATTATGCTGGAACAGAATTGCATTTTTCCAATTCTAAGTGTTCTAGAATTCTCATTTTAAGTCCTTTCTAGTTACTTATTTTTTTCCTAACTTCTCTAAAACGTTCCTTACTTCACTCAAACATAATTTTACACATTTTAACACCTTAAAACAGTTTGTACAGTAGCCAATCAGGAGGTAGAACCGAAATGAAACAATCATAAAATCACATAAAATCATGACTTAAAAGCACATAAGTTACTAGTTTTCTCTTGGAATGGTTTTTAAGAACTCAAAACTCTTTTAGAACTCAATTTATCTCATTAAAATCATGTAATTATACATGAGGGCAGTAGCTAAATTAATTTGCTCATAAAATAGATTTAAAACATATAATCTCATTCATAATGTTCCTTAGGTACTCCTAAGCTTAGAAAAATTCCAAAACATGGCTATGGGCACTTGTGATTAGATGAACTCACACCAAGCCCATCATCATCACCACAAGGCCGAAATGGCTTCATTGAAAAACCAACGTTTTCTTAAAACTTTACATTGGATACTTGGGCAAGTCTTTGAGCTCTAGACCATTTAGGTGATGACATAAATTTAAACATGCTATGCAACTCATTTTACTCTTCTTTTAGAAAATAAAGTGAGAGCATAAAATAAATATGAGGTGCACTCATTTATTATCTTTAGAGTTTAAGTGATGGCGTAAAATATAAACATGATAGACAAGAAAGTAAACATGAAATGCAAGGTTCAATTCTTTATTTTAGTGCTCTAGGCCTCTTGGGTGTTTACCCCAAATCAACAATCAACTTTAAGGTTGAAATAGGTAGGCTTTGAGATTTATTAAGTGATGATGCACATTCTTGTTTTAATCTTTAAGTTGCTTAGTGATAGCTTGAAAATAAACATGCTATGCAAAGCATAAAAGTAAACATGAATGCAACTCTTTTTAATCTTAACTAGAGCTCTTACAAGACTTTAAAGGAACATAAAAACCTCAACCCATTATGTATCATAAAGTGAGCTTTAGAGTTCTTAGCATCAAGACACCAAGGAAGTCTTATGTTCTTGAACACCATCATCAAGCTCAAGGAAACGATTTTTCAAGAGACAACCTTTCAAACAAACATAAAAGGGCTACCTTAACATTTTTAGCAAACTTTGTTCAAGAGAGGAAAGGAAAAACCGAAACCATTGAAGAAAAAGAAATAAAGACCAAAGCTTGAACAAGGCAAAAGGAAAAACCGAAACCTTAGAGGAATGAAGGCCAAAACTTTGAACTAGGAAAAACCAAGGAGGAACCAGAATCATAAAGGAAAGGAAATGAAAAACCAAAACTTTGAACTTGCAAAGAAAAGGAAAAACCAAGTTTGTATATGGTCCAAGACCAAGATCCAAGCTTTAGAGGTTTCTCTCATGGCAAACACCAAACTATCTCCATGAGACCTCATCATCAAGCTAAAGATTGGTTTGTAAAATGGCCTCATGGCCGAAAATACAAAGGGGAAGAAAAAGAGTTTGAAACCAAGAGAAAACTAGAAACTTTTCTCAAAGAAAGTAAAGAAAACTTGAAAGAAAACCCCTACCAAGTGAAATCTTGAAAGCTTTGAAAGAAAGCTTGAGTTTGCAAGGAAATGAGAAGACAAAATCTTCTCTTGGTGAGCAACAAGGATTCGGCTTCCAAAGGTTCTCAAGGAAGATGATTTTTCCTTGAGGATGCAAGCTTGGAAATGGTGAGGTTTGGTGTTTAGGAGGTGTTTTAAGGTATGAGAGTGGTGGTTTGAGGTGGTTTGTGGTGGCTCAAGGTGGTGGTGGTGGTTCTTTGAGGAAGGAAGAAAAAGAACTTAGAGGAAGGGAAAATGAGAGAAAATGAGAGAAAGTGCAAGAAAACTCAACTTAGCAAATGATCAAAAAGGTGTCCAAGCTTTCCAAGGTGTGGTATTTATAAAGAATGAAATGTTGTGGCTGATTTAGGGGGAAGAGCTGGCTGAAATTTTGGCTTGGGAGGAAGGAAAATATCTTCTAAAGCTTGTCTTGGAAGCTTGGTTTAAGTCCTAGCTTAGGTGTAGTCAAGTCCTAGCTTTGGCATAGCCTTTTTGGATGAAATTTGAAATCAATATTTGATGGATTTTGGGGGAAGAATTCTGCCAAATTGGACAGCCAAGAGGGAGGGAAAAATCATCCATGTAATTGTGGTTTAATGATGCATTTAGGTGTTTCATTAATTAAGGTTTGGGTTAGGAGTTTGTGAGAAAGTGTTTAGGTGTAATAAAGGTTAATTAGGGTCATCAAGGCTTGGTTTAGGGGTGTTCTAATCTAGATTAACAATTTTAAAATCACTCTTGGTCAAAAAGGTTGTAGACAAGTTTCCTTAATTTAAGGAAATTGGAGAGAGAAAACATTATTCATTACTTTTTGATTAGTAGTCTTGGATTAAAGAATGAAATTAGAATTTGACTAAGCAATTTTAGTTCTATTAACCTTAATAAATTATTTTGACTCTAGATTAATTATCGAAATAAATTAATCTTCGATTAGAGCCTAATATTGCTTAGGTTTGCAATTACTTCATTAGGCGCACTTACACTATTCTAGGGGTAAAACGGTAATTTGCACTAACTCTCTGGACCTTCTTGTCAGCTAAACATCAAATATTACTCTAAAACATCATTCTAAACTTCCTGAAAAATTCGGGCTCAAACGGCACCTTTTACCCGTGTAGAGCACAAGGGTATTTTGGTCATTTTGAGCCGAAAGTTTAGAAAACGAGATTTTCACCTCTGATATCAAACATAACAGGTACAATCCCCTTCAAACATTGAGTTACCCATTCAGGATGGCCGGGTCCTGCCCTTTAATTCTGGTAGAAATGGCCTCAGGGCATTTTGGTCATTTGCACTCAATAGAGGAAAATCGGGGTATTACAAATGGTAGCAGAAATTTCGGCCAAGGAGGAGGAAGAAAGAAAGCTTTTGGTGCTCATAAAACTAGAATTTGTGTAAGTTATGAGCAAGGCTTCCAAGGCTCCTCAAGTAAGCATATTTATAGAGGAACTCAAGCTCATGTATGACAAGAGGAGGAGGCATAATTTTGGATTTTTCATGGGAACAAAGGGAGGAAAATCATTTCTTGTTTAAGGCATGTTTTATGCCATGTTTTAGGGAATTTTTTGGCATTTTGTTTTAATGCATTATCTTGCAATAATTCTAATGATTATGGCTTACTTATTTCATGCATTACAGCCTCATGGAAGAGGGTTTTGTGTGTTCCATGTATTATTTAGGTGTAGGCAAGGTATTCATGCAATTTAGAGAATTTACGTTAAGGGCTTAGGTGAATTAGTAAGCAATTTGAGTGTTTTAAAGCAATTTTAGGTTCTAATCAATTTAAATAAATAATTTTGACTCTAGATTAATAATTAGAATTTAATAAGCTTTAATTTGAGCCTAATATTACTTAGGTTTCGTTAGACGAATCAAAAATCTCAAAATTTATAAACTTACAAGAAGGGCAAAACGGTTATTTTACTTAAAAATTGTCCGAGACCACAAGCTTAACCAATGGTTAATCATGGCTTAAAAACACCTTTTAAAACATTTTAGTGAGGTTCGGGCTTAGCGGCACGCAATCGGGTTAAAACCAGGGCGTTTTGGTCATTTCGTAGAGCTCAAAATTATGATTTTTCTCCTCTATTAACACACATAACACAAACAATCCCTTATTATTATTAAAACATCCCTTGAGGACGGGTGGGCCCACGATCTCATTTCTGAGTAAAATAACCTCAGGGCATTTTGGTCATTTTACACGTACAAAAAATCGGGTTTGCAATACTTGCACGAATTGCTCCTAACTTCTCTTCTAACGTTATATTCCTTTATTAAGGATTGTTTGGTATCAAATTTTATATAATATTTACCTACGGAATTGGTAATTCCTAATGACAGGAAATTACAGTAAAAATTGGGCGTACATATCTTTCTTTTTCGGTAGCCCATCACGAAAGAACTTAGTGAGCGTGCTTGACTTGGGGTAATTTTGGAATGAGTGATCTTGGGAAATTTTTCCAAGAAGTTAGGAGGACAAAGCGCGAAAAGACTATGTTGGTTTATAAGGACAGTTCAAGTAGGAGCAATTATATATGCATAGCATCAACAATTAAATTACATGATGCACCATGCATACCGTTTCTTAATCACAATTCATAATTCTTATTCTACTCTTCAAGTAGGAGCAATGGTCATAAGCATTCATAGATACATATGTGTAACATCATCAAAACACTCACATAGTATACTAGACATCAAGTCGTTAACATTTCATCATAGATTCAGCTAATTAGCATTTAGAATTTAAATTTTAAATAAAATTGTGGATGAGCTACTAAACATCATCAAAATAGAGCAAAAAGTTTTTCAAAGATAATTCAATATGTCTATGAAACCTATAAAAATTTCAAAACAAAATAAAGTCTCTAGTTATATTAACAAAATTATACAATTTCAGGGTAAAAAACCACCTAATTCTAACCAACAATTAGAATTCCCAATTTTATTACTATATCAAATGAACATATTAAATTCTATAAAAATTCATGTTTGAACTTTGACATACCCACAACATCCTATAAAAATTTCAAGTTAAAATTCGATTATTTGATATAGTAACAAAATTATACAAAATTAGTGCTTCAAAATTGATTGTTAGGCAGAAACCTTGACTAGCTCAATTTCTAAATTTTTAAAAATAGAAAAAGTATCCAAATGAATCCAAGAAAAATACTGGAGACAACTTCATATGTTAGCTTAATCATATAAAAAAATCTACCTAAAAAATGTCTCCAACCAAGTGAAAACATTGGGTAAAGTGACACGTCTACTTAAAATCCAAGATTATAGCAACATAATTCACAACTTCTTTTGACAAAAGGGGTTTTCTATCAACATCAAATCATTCCACCCATATAAACACATCAATATCTATGTATGACCATCCAATAAAACTAAAAATTTCATGCTCAAACACTCAAATAATTTTCAAACCAGTTCTGAGAAAGAAAGGTTGAAAAGAAACCTACTTGTCACTTATCAAGTGAATAGCTTGATAGATTTTGCTTAAAGTTTCATAAACTAAAAAAAAGTAAGAAGCACAATTCAAACCCCCTTTCGTGCTAAGAAGTAAGAAGTAGTAAGTTTGTATGACTTTTAAAACACACTTGGAGATGTTGTTTTGAGCTGGAATTTTTTATATTGATGTTAAAATATGGAAATACCTTCATGCATTTCTTAGATTCATTGGTAGAGATTACTATTTTTAAAAATTCTAAAATTGATTGAACCCGTTTATTGGATAACCTATTTCTGAATATTGAATTTGTCTATTTTTGTTACCTTATAAAATAATAGAATTTTGAGTTAAAATTTCTATATGTCGTTTATGGACATCTTGAAGTATATCCTTGATTTTTCTTTTAGATATTCTTAGCACATTTGATATTTTTAAAAATTTATGAAATCTACTCAATTTCTTACCCTAGTAGATTCTAGACATTGATTTTGTATAATTTTTTAACCTAGCTAGAAATTTATTTTTGTGTTAATTTTTTTATGGATTAATCTAGACACGTTGAGTACGTTTGTGATTTATTCATCTGTTATCATGATATTTGATTAATTAACTAGAATTTTCTTTAAGAAAATTTGGATAGGTTTGTATGAGCTAGAATTGTGATAATGAGTAATTTGTCAATGATTTTTTGCCTTGTACACTATGTAATTTAGTTGTTGATGTTAGTTATATATGATTGTTATACGTATGCATACGACATGGAGCATGAAACTTGAGTTGTCAAAATATTTTAGAATAAATAAGAGATTAAATCATCAAGGAGAGTGAACTTGACTACTTATAAAGATTAAAACACCAGGGAAAGTGAATGTGACCACTTATGAAGATTAAATCATCAATGAAAGTGAACCTAACCACTTATAAGATCCCTTTGACATTGTTGAGGAAAGTAAACCTAGCTAGGAATAGTACTATGAGAATTGAAGAAAGTAAATTCAATAATCATGTATGAGAATTAGTTAGTTCTGATAATTAATCTATTACCCTGAGTGGGCAAAGCCACTTTTGTCAAGGGCATGTGATGTTAAGAAAGATACCAAAGGAAAGTAAATGAAGTTAACTAAGAAATTGGAGAAAGTCATTGCATTTATCATATGCATACTCATATTATTCTGTATTATTTGCTGATGATATTTTATTGTGAGTTTGAATATTATAATATATGTGAATTAAGTGAATGAATTTTAAAAGAAACCCACTTCAAAGGATGATTTTGAATTTTAAAATAAATCTTTATTATGTTAATGCATGATCACATTTTTTTTAATAAATCGAAGTGATTAGGATAATGATAATGACATTGACTATTGTGTATTTGGGGATACCTTACTAAGAATTTCATAATTCTCACCCCTATATTTGTGTTCTCGTGTCGTCTCCAGATTACTCAAAAGAATAATGAAGCTGTTATCATGGGAGTGCCTAATTTATGATAGCCTAATGGCCGAAGACTACTATCAGTTTTCTTTTTGTCATATATACATGTAAATGTTTAAGAATGCAAATGTATATTAAGGCTCATATAAGAGCCTTTTCATGTATTCAAACATGTATTCTCTAACTACTCGTTTTCATTTTATATATTTAAGTAGAACTACGAAACAATTACTACACAACTCGTTCGAATATGTTATGGAGACTTAAGCAAGGTCTGCTAATTTGTAAGTAACAACTCCCAAGTTTGATGTCATGGTTTAAGGATGATGTTGTACTTGGGAGGATGTTACATGTCCACGCACACCCAAAAATTGGGAGGCTCTCTATGTCCACGAGGAAAAATAGGGCACCAAAAATGAGCTTTAGCGTAAATAGAAATGCTCGTTGTGTGAAATAAAATGAATGTCCATGCAAAACAAAAATGCTCGTTTGTGTGATAAAAATGCATGTTCGTACATTTTTGGCATATCTTGTTGAATCTGTCTTGGGCTCCAAGGAGGCCTTTCCAGCTTAAAATGATCTTCTCAAGGGTACTTAGACATAGAATATTACATGTTGATAGTAAAACATCGCTGGTTATAGGAGTGTGGGAGTGTTGATGTGGGTGAAAATATTGATTTTGTCTTGAAAGATCTTACACAATTTAGGAGCAAAGGGTAAGGCAATTCGTATTCAGCAGGTCCTAAAAAGTGTAAGCGAGTAACAAGATATTAAATGTACCTGGGCCAAGGCCATAATCAGATTTCTTGTCTTGTTTGCTTAGAAATATAGAATTGGTCTAAGGGTTAATTGTCTATGGATGATGAGGATTAATCTAGATTTTATAATGAGCACTCAAACACAAACATCGTAAGTAGCCATTGGGTTGGAACCAAGTTTTATATGGTTATATGTTCATTTATAGTAATTGTTGAATTTAATGTAATGCTTTGGAATTTATCATAAATGTTTCATTTTATTATTTTAGGGAGATTACAGGATTGATGAATAGGATTTGATTGGATATTGAATCATTAGAATAATAGTTGAATCCTGAATATTGCATTGTGGACAATTATGTGAGCGGTATAAAATTAATTTGCATTAAAATAGTAATAGTAAAGCTTTCATTAATGTGCCAACTGAGCTGGCTTTCAACCTGGTTTATGGTTCCAAACAATTTGATTGTGTTTTATAGATACACAAGGTGCAACAGGTGGAAGATGAAGAGTGTGCAATTTTAATTTGCCTACTACACTCCCAAAACATGTCAAATGGCAAAAAATTGTGCACAGGCTCAAGGAGGAAGAGCCTTTCTTCCTCCCTATTTAATAATCACCGTTCAAAGATCATATGTAATCCACTTGCAGTTAAAAATTTAAGGAGATGTATTACTTACACACTTAGTGGAGCAATAAAATCCTTCCTCCATAGTATATAAGAAAGATTCATCATTTGTAGAGTCTTTCAACACCTCAATGTACATCATATCCAAAAGCAAGTCTAGATGTTGTGTAAGTGATTGGCCTTTGGAGCCATTCAAAATCAACATCTATAAATTCAAGGATTGTGTTTATGAGGATTTTTTACTCTTTTGAAATAGAAAAAACATTATTTATGAAAATAAAATGGTGAGAACATCAATTACAAATTTGTGTCATTTTAGATTTTTTAAAGGAATTTCGATTTGCTTTGAAAATTTTGGAAGTTTCAACGATTTCAATCCAGAGGGCTTGTCAATAAAAACCCTCAGGTGTGGCATTGCACCCATAACTTAAATCTGTATTGACAAAATGGCAAAGAGAAATTATGTCCTTGCTCACTATGGGAGTGAAAATTACTAATATAGATGAGGGAGATACATTTCTAAGTGAGGATTCCACTTGTATAGTTGTGTATCCCTTTATCATTTCATAAACTTGAAGAACAAAATATTGCAGGAGTTGGGCTTCTGCACATGGATATTAAGAAGATGTTTTATTAGTTAGCGGTTCGAGGTGTAGTCATATTTAGGAAAATTCAAGTGACAAATGATGCAAAAGTGAATGTGATGTTTGACATGAGCACCAGGTTTCCCCAGGTTCATATCATGGAGGTGTTGGTTGTCCTAGAGGAGTGTCATTTCAGCTTCGGAGGGTTTGCTCCTCAAGAATCATTCGTAGGAACCTTTACGCCTTAGGTTCTAGTAGCCTTTGAAGAGGCACGACGATCCCTTTCTTTTGAGATGTCTTAGCATCCCCTAACCTTTGAAATGCCTTAATGTTCACCTACCATTGAAAAGCATAATAATCCTAATGACAAACTCATTTTAGCAAAGCTAAGGATGCAAATTGTGTAGCCATTACCACAAGTTGAGCCTTGGACGTAGAGGCTTTGGTTAATGATAGTGGTAATGAGGATGGAGGTGTTAGTGCAAGTTCTAGTCGATGGTGGCAATAACAATGAATGTTCATGGGAGATTGAGCTTCTTACCCAATCTCATAAGTCTCAGTCTAGTCTTAGTCTCAACATCCTGGTCATTATTTGTCAATGCATTTAGAAGCAATGTGTTTGACAGATATTCTAAGGTTCAAATGAAGTAGCTGGTGGATGTGATGATGGTGTTGGAGCTTTGGAAAATGAAGGGTAAAATGAGTTTCAAGTATGTTAAGTCTTTCCTAACAAGAATGATGTATTATTTGCAGTTAAAAATTACAACATCTAAATATTTGTTCAATACAAAGTTTAGGAGCCAAACCACAAAGTATACCATGGAGATGCATAAAGTTTGATAATGAGTGTAATTGGAATATACACATTTTATATTGCTAGAAATAACAAGTGTGAGAAGTTCGGAAGTATAGTGGACCGCACACATGTCCCTTTCCCCATCCTTCGCAACATCATCACCAATTGGACAGTAATATGATATGCCACTACTCTTCGTGGTAGAAGCAAATCCAACAATATCCATTAAGGTGTTGGAAGGATCAGTTGGATCCCATTTCAGATTCAAGACAACATATAGGAAGGTCTAGCTAGCCAAACAGAAGGTGGTTGCCAAGATATACGGTGATTGGGAAGGATCATACAATGAGCTACCAAGATGGATTCAAGGTCTGAGTTTTATGTGCCAAGTAGATATGTCTTTATGGTGTATGGGTGTGTGTTGTGCATAGGATAATGTCATCCTACAAATAATATTATCACCATTTTATTTTTGTAAATACTGATTTTTTCTATTTCCAAAGGAAAAAAAAAGGTGTTTATGATATATGTTGAGAAGGTTGTAAAGCTCTATTATTTACGTGTAAATAGCAAACCAAAAAAAAAAAAAATACACGCACAAGATCCTGTTAATCATGGGATTATGAATAAGAGCGTCATGGCAAGTCAAAATGGAAAGAAAATATACAAATCACCCTTCAACAAATATACTTTCTTTTATAATACCATGCATGGGTTTCGCAAAATGCCCAAATCTAGTAACGGGTCTCGTTCAGATATTGGAAAGGTTGGGCATACATACAAGCCCAATATCGGATAGAAAGAAGCAGACATACAAGCCCAACATGTGGTGGGTTTACCTTCACGATTCAAAGGCATTAAGTAACTCTTTGCCCCCAATAAGTGCATTAAGTATTGCAAATGTAAAAAAAAAAAAAAAAAGCATTAAGTAACTCGCATAAAAAGAAAAAGAAGTAATCATAATATGTAGCGGTTGAACAGGACAAAAAGAAGCTGCATCTTCCATTGAGGCTATTCAGCAAGCATGCTCAGATAGTATTCTTTTGTATGCGATGTTTCAAGCAAGGGTTGATAATGGAATGTGGAAGCCTATTCACATTCACTGAGGGAATCCAGCTATTTCGCACTTACTTTTTGTTGATGATGTCATGCTTTTTTGCAATGGAAAAAAATAAATGGCTAGTGTGATGGAGATATTGGAGGAATTCAGCAAGAAGAATGGCCTTCGTGTTAATCTGGACAAGTCTAGAGATATGGCTTCCAAGTGTATGACTACTAGGAAAAAGGATTCTCTTAGCCGTTTCATGACGATCAGGTTCACAGTAAACTTGGAGAGATATTTGGGGATCCCTCTCATCAATGGGAGGGTAAGGAAAGCAGTTTTAGACTCGGCTGGCACACTGGAAGAAGAGTTTGCTGAATATGCTTAGCCAAGTTTGCGTTGTCCGCAATACCCATCTATTCCATGCAAACGGTGTGGCTCCCACAGGGCATCTGTGATAGCATGGACGAATGTTTCGGGAACTTTATTTGGGGTGGTAAAAATAGTAGTCGTGGCTT
The DNA here is from genome assembly GCA_030441495.1 of Dalbergia oliveri. Lineage (NCBI taxonomy): Eukaryota > Viridiplantae > Streptophyta > Magnoliopsida > Fabales > Fabaceae > Dalbergia > Dalbergia oliveri. Next base: position 22,591,198 of record JAMLFY010000003.1, read on the forward strand.
CCATCCTATTGCTTGGGAGGCTATAACCAAGCCAAAGGCGCTAGGGGGCCTAGGAATCCACCAAACTAGGCAAACTAACACTGCTTTGCGGGGAAGAGCATATCCAATCAATAGGAGAAAATTTTGGTGCGAGCCTTAAAGGAGAAATATTTAAAAGGGGCATCCATTTTTAGTACATCCTTGGCTTCCAATAGGGCGGCTGGCTGCTTGAAGGATGGGTTTTCTTTCTCTCTTGGGTCAGGGGACCTATCTTTCTGGTACAATAATTGGTTTGAGGGAACTAAACTGGCAGAGTTAGTGGACTTTGTCCACATTTCGGACAATGACTTGCGTATTTGTGATTTATGGTGGGATAATAAATGGCATTTTGACACTATCTATGCCCGATCACCTCGGGTTGTTTGTGATTTTCTTGCTCAGTACGCCTTGCCGAGTGGGGTAATTTGGCATGTGGTTGAGTCTGACAAGAACTCTTCTGCTAGCGGGTACAAGTGGTTAACTGGAGGATATGGGACCTCCCACGACCCTGTTCAGATTCAAGCATTCAACTGAAGCATGGTGGCTTCTCCAACGTGCCCTCGATGTACAGAGGCTAATGAAGACACCCTCCATTGTTTTTGCCACTATATGTCCACTCCAAGCTGATTTGGCTATCTTTTGGCTTGGTCAAAGTTTTCGTCAGGACAATCTCAGGGATTGGATAGAGTGGCACTTGCACTATTCTTTCAACCTAGCTTTTGCTGTAACTCTATGGTGGATCTGAAGGTGGACGAACAACCAGATCTTCCCCAGGCACAAGTGGATGATTGCTTCTATTATTGGCATGATACAGGGCACACGCCTCCCCGACCGATCTTTTGGCTAATGCTAATGAAGGAGAAATTAAGATTAATACCGATGGTAGTAGAGGCACTAGTGGGCGAACGTGAGGACAGGTTTTGGAGGAATCCTTCAGGATGGTAGGGGCAACTGGATCGCTTGATTCACTGGATTCTTGGGAGCGGAATCCATGTTGTTTGCTGAGTTATTTGCTATTCGCGCTGATCTGGAGGTTGCTTGGAATATGGGCTTTCCTGTGGTATGTTGCGAACGTGACTCCATTCTTGCAGTCTCTCTCATCACGGAAAGCAAGTGGGACCAATATCATGGGTGTGCCAGCATTTTAGCAGTCCTTAATTGAAAGGGATTGGATCCTCAGGATCACCCATGGTGTTAGAGAGGTGAATCACTGTGCGAATGTGCTAGCAAAAATGGGAACTTGGGAAGTGCTGGTGATGACTGATGAGGCCTTTAAACACTGGCAGACCCCCACTACTACCTTGCTGCATGGGCTTCACTCCGATGCTTTTGGGAAGACATTCATGCGTTGATAGTGCTTTTCCTTTTGTTGTCTTTCTTTCTTACGTAACCAAAAAAGTAAACAAATCATTTTACAGCATTTTTAATAATTTACTATACAAATGTCTTATTTTTTTTTTTTCATATACTCCAAATCAAACACAATAATTTAAAATGCTTTGTCAGTCAATATATTTAAACATAACATGAATTTTATAAAATCAATTATATAAGAAAAAAATAATTATACTTATAATGAATTATTAAAAGAATCTCACAGCTTTTCCAAATACACCCCCGAGTCTGGCATTTCAGCTCATGTGTATTGAGAAAATTATGCACGTCGATTTTAATGTTAAAGGCTGACACATGCTACCCATGAGCTTAACGGTGTAGGCTCAACTGAGCCACTACATATGGAAGTTAAGCCAATTGCAGTATATGAATTGCTCTCTTTAATATGTACAATTCAGACAACCATTATTTGCAAATCAATGAATCACTACTAAGGGATGTAATACATCGGATTTGGAAGCTTGAAGGAGCGAACAGATATTGAAGAACCCAATAAGTCGCTCCACTGGTCACCAGAGTTTCCAAGAATCCTGAACCCATCTTCTCCATCTCACTCCTTTCTCCGACTTGTAAATTGTAGCTAGTTTCCCTTGGTCTTCTGGGGCTCTGGTCATCATAAACATGTTCAGAAAACTCAGCAGAAAAGAAATATAGCTTCAGAGTGCAGTATACAAGTGATGATCCTATTAGAGCGTATGATCACATGTACAAGAAAAAATTCGCTACATAGAAGTTTTTAATATTAAGATATAGCATATTTGGTTAAGGAGTAAAAATAAGAGTAGATTTTCCATGGATGATATTCATTTGTAAATTATACGCATAGAACTCATCTGTTAAAATTTACAACTCATTTTTATCTCATAACCAAACATAGCTTTAAAGGTTATGGAGAAAATGAAAGTGAGGAAATAAATTAACTGATTAACTGAACAGATCAAAATTAATGACACAAAAATAGAGGTTAGAATTAGAACATAAACCGCAAACTATAGGGCTAGAATGCAGCCTGCCGTAATTGACTGTAGTGCCAAAATATGGAAGAACAAGACTCCAGATAATTTTTTAAAACTGCTGTAATTGCCTTGTCTACTCATCATGAAAATGTGAGTTTAAGGCATCTATATTCCATGTGTTGATGTTTGAAAAAAGGGGTAGTTGATCCAACACTAGTAGAGGGAACATGGCGGATTTCATTTAATTAATATCAGTTCTTCAAACTTGCTCCAAAATGAGGTTCAAAATTCTATATACGACGAGCAAAATTTCAGGAATCCACACATGAATGCAACTCTATCCCTCAGTCCACTTTAATGAACATTAACCAATCCAACTCCATAAAGAACTGACTAAAGATCTATGCCAGCACAGAACAACAGGAAAGGTGAAGGAATTCTGGAATTCTGAAAATTAGTTCCTTAGTAAGGAAATTAATTGTGAAAGGAATAGTAATATCATATACTGCAGTTGAAAACATGAATAAAGCTCATTCGTTTCCAATTATTGAACCCCTTCAAAGAGTAGGAAAAAAACAAAACAAAACAAAACAAAAAAGAAACTCCAATTATTGTGGCATGGAAAATTAAAAATCCTCTTTGGTAGAGGTTATAGATATACAACAGTCGAGTTGGTAACGTGCATAAAACATGTACAACTAAATTCTATTAACTTTAACCAGTTTGCTTGAAATATTTAAGCAATCCTGAATTTAAAGTTTGATAGAAGTTGTCACATGAAGTTTATTCTGCATTGACCTTTTCTGGAATTGAGAGGAATGTCCTGAACCATATTTCTTAAATTCGAATTTTTATTCATCATTGCTAGTTAGTCTTTACTGAACTGCCTTCAATCATTCATAGTTCTGTTTATTGTTTCATCTTGCTTTATTTTGCCTACACTTAATTATTGCACCTTGCAAACAATTAAAAACACGTATCTTGAATCAAAGGTATTCTAAATATACCCACAAAAAAACAATGACAACCTTCAATACAACTTATGTAATATTTCGAAACACAAGTGCCAAAACGATTTCAGTTAAGCAGATTCTACTGTCCACCTGAACATGGCGGCTAGAGTCAATGTGTCTTTTCCAATGATATTCCTCCTAAAATGAACCAAGGCAGAGTTCATCTTTTGATGTTCTTCTCGGCCATCCAATATTGCTCTTAAAATATCCAGAATATGTTCTATTTTAAAAGAGCATTAAGCATACCAGGGCATAGAACAGTTGAAAAGCTATAATTTTAGCATTATACACTGTTAAATCATGAAGAAAATGTTATTGCAATCGCTTCAGGATAATCTTTGATTAAGCATACCAAAAGTTTAACGTTATTAGAACAACTAAACATAAAAAACTGATAACAATAAGAAGAGCAAAGACTGGCAGAACCTGCATAATATATCCTGATGATTTGGTGATTTAAACGCAAAATACCAAAATTTGTTGCATAGCAGAACTATTAACTTATGAGAATTATGACAACTATACCAATTATTGCATAGCAGAATCTAATCTCTCGGAATTTAACATAAATTTTATTACTGCTACTAACGTTAATAATTTTTTTGTTAGGAATTACCTTAATATGAGTTGGTGCCACTCCCGAAAGCCAGCATTGATCAAATTATCAACAGTAACACTCCTGTGCCTTTCACTCCGTCCAGTCAGTAGTATAACCTTAAACCCCAGATTCAAAATATCTTCATAGAGTTTTAAACTAGGTTCTATGGCTGGGGCCACACCCTTCTCCACCCATTTGTTGAACTCCTCATGGTCAAAAACCTCCAACCTGCAAGCACAACAAAGAGCCTAACATAAAAAAACAAGTCTATCTGGCATTGATAATAAATTTTAGAGAAATTACCATTAATTCAAAATAAAAATAAAAACAACAGAACATCTGTTCACACTAAAGTCTAACTCTAGTTGCTCGAGAATTCCGTGTTTCCAATTTTCATTAACTTTATTTTCTAATTTCAAGATTTTGTTAAGGAAATAGTGAAAATAAAAAAAATGAAAATAGGAAATAGAATTTTATTATGTTACTCTTTTATTGTGTCCTTCACAAAATCAAGAAAACAAAAAATACAAAAAGTGAAAACTAAACCAAGCAAACCCTAATTTTTTTCATCGCAATTCTCAACATAATGTCCTCAGTGAAAACTTCAAATCAAATGAGGGAGTTGCTGAGCTGTCCTGAATGTTCCTAAAACATGTATTGGCTCTAACATCTGACAATAAAAGTCTGAGGTCCAACATCAAGAAATATTCAACAACTAAGCAAAAACGAAGCATGCCCCTATTGCATCTTAATCCATACCCCAAAACAGGCCCCCACATGATCCAAACAGAATTAGGGACTACTAACTAGACTGTTAAGCATATATTCGGTTTCCTTTAGTTTTACGCACAAAAGCAACTTTACAGCCAATAAGCTGTCTCTTTCAACAGCATTACTAAATCAACATTTGACTACAGGTTAATCACGCTATTTGAAATTATATATGCATTTCACTCTAATCTCTGAAGTTAAAAAATTAATAATTCTGTAAATTATAAAAAGTAATTCAAGTTAATCTTTAGAGGATAATGTTTACCGACACTAATATAAATAACCAACGGACTAATAATTTGGATAACTTTTTGTGTGACTAAAGTTATACACTCCGCTACATTTCCCCAACAAAATAATAATAAAAAATAAAAATAAAAAGTAAAGAAATAAGGCATTGCAGAATTTACCCATATCCATGTGCAGCATAGTAAGGGAGATTGGAGAGGAGGGTCTCGTCAATGTCGAAAATCCAGGCGTCTTTGCCATCAGCACCGAGTTGCAGAGTCTTGGCATAATCCCCAGCCTCCTTCGAAACCGTGTCCAGGTCAACAACATAGCCCCTCCCCATCATGTAATCCTTCACGTACTCCGCGCATTCTTCAGGAATGGTCTTCCAGGGGCTCAGGTTGTTGGCTTCCACCGCGAACCTCCAGCTAGTGCACCTCAGCCTCACCTCCTCCTCGAATTCCGGGTACTCCAGGATCAGCGGCCTCGGAACCACATGAGTGTTATGGTGATGAATAGAATTGAGGTTGTCTTGAGAAAATGCAATGGAGAACAGGGTAAGGATCAGGAGAAGTCTGGGGAAGATCATGGTGAGGGGAAGAGACTGGAATTGGGAACAATGGGAAATTGAAGGAGGGGCGAAAAATTGTAAGCGGAATCTGAAGGAGGGAGTAAAGGGAGAAAATTAGCCTCCGAAGAAAGAAAGGGGGAAAAAGAATTTGGTATTGGAAGGAGAAATATATAAAGAAATGCGTTTCCCTGTGCAACAGAAAGCTCAGCAGATCGAGGGTGACTTGACTTGACGTGACGGCGAGGCGAGGGGGCAAGAGAAGAAAGAGGGGTCCGCACTGGTGTTGTGACGGAGGGGTGTGTTGTGTGTGTGAGAGTTTGTGTGTGTTTACGGGTTTAGGCTGCGAGCAACGCTGAGTTGCGGGAGTTTTGGAATATTCCATATGCTGTGTGCAATCGAATTGGGGAATGGGCAGCAACATACCGCGTGGCGCGTGGATTGGAAATGGTCGAATGAGGTCGGACCCACCAAGAGGGCAACGACCAATCGTGTGATGCAGTTTCTTTCTCACCTTCCAATGAGGTTTTTCTTGTTGTTTTCGTTTTTTTCAATTATTTTAACAAAAAGGCCACGCGAATGAGTTTCGTACAAGAGCCACACTTGCATCCTCCCGGAGAAGAAGTCTCTTCCTCTACATGCTATAGTGACCATTGATCATTATTGAAAAAAGAGAAAGTAAAGGAGAGAGAAACAAGTCAAAGGTAAAATTTACATCGAGGAGGAAGAAATGGGTTTACGCCGGGAGGAGGAAAGAATTTTTCTTCGTACAAACACGGAAAGAGTGAATAGGTGATATACCGTTTTGATTTTTTATGATTTTCTCTCTAAGTTATTTTTACAACTGTTCACATGTTTGGTCTTTCAGTGTTTCATCACATCTATGCGAACAAACCACCAAGTACTACTGTTATTTTAATTAAATTACTCATGTTCGAACGCGTGACACAATGTTTACTTTTCTCGTGAACGCGTGATGCAATTGTTTTTTGGTCTGACCAAAAGAATTATTATCATTAATATTATAATTTAATTTTTATGCATTTTTAGTGGAAAATATTTTATATTATCATATAACCAAATTATTTTATTTAAATAATATTTTAAATAATAAATATAAAAAAAAATTATTTTTAATAATAAGACAACACATATTTAAATAATAATGTAAAAAAATTTTATATTGGTATGATATAGAAATTAAACTCATTATATATATATATATATAGAGAGAGAGGATAAAATAAGAGAAATGCTTTTATATAATAGTGAAATGAGTAAATTGAGCTATTGGATCTTGTATTTATAATTAGGATTAAAATATAAAATTACGTGACTTTTTAAGTGATCATGTAACTATTTACTAATTTTTAATCTTACAATTCATATAAGTTATATCCTAAGATTTTAATCATCTCACTTTCATATAAAATCACTTATCTCTATATACATCATATATATATATATATATATATATATATATATATATATATATCAAGTAAACAAATATTACACTATTAAATAAATTTTTATTGAATTAATTTTTTATAAAAACTACTATTAGATTAGAAGGTCACATCATATAAATAATATCTATAAATTTTTAAATTATTCTAAAATCATTTGCTATAATTCATATGCACATTAAAATCAACATAATATGTATGCTTAAAATGAACAAAAATAAGAGCTTCATGATTACATTATTATTGAAATTCAATTTTTATTAAATTTGAGATAAATAATCTTCATGATAAGTAATTATAATTTAACAATTGGATTGATAAAAAAAATTATTTTATACAAAATTATTGATGGTTTAGCTTTATTTAAAGTCACACAAGTGTAACTTTATTCCAATCACATATACCAATAATTAACTTTTAATCTTGATGATCCATATATGATTATATGTTCTAAATTTACTTTTTTTACTCTCATAATAAATTGCTTCTTATATGATACAGTATATAGGATTGCTAACCTCCACATATTCATATAAAGGTTAGCAACCTCCATATTTTCTATTGGACATAAAGCCCATCCCCCCTTTTCATTAGTGAACTTATATTTTTAGATAAATATGTAATTTTAACTTTGTCTACATTAATTATGCTTTTAATATATTTCTTGCTTAATTAATATTACCTTTTTACAATTTCACACTATTTAAACAATACTTTTTATTTCTCTCTCAAAATATTATATAAGTAATTTTGAAATTTCATTTAATATTATTATATATTAGATAAACATATATGTTTTTTAAAAATTTAATATTAGTTTGATAAAAAAATTTAAAACAATTACATATCCACTTAAATAACTCATGCTCTACGTATAATTTTAAAATTATAAAATTAAATTAATAATAATATGTATTATTTATTTACTGAATAATTATTAAAAAATTATTATTATAATAAATAATGAATTTGGAAGATTGATACACGACCTTAAAAAAATAGAAAGTGACAAAAAAAAAAAAGCATACGAATCAATTGGTGCATGATTACGGCAGTTTAGAATTTGAAATGATTAACAAAAATACAATCTTGAGTCACAGTAGGATTATTTTTTAATTAATTAATATATCATAATTTATGTCGGTAGTTATTTTTCAATAATAATAAGCTAATTCTATTTTATTAATATATAATTAATAAGATATTAACTATAAAACTATCATAAAGATGAGAGAGAATATTTATGTTGTAATAAAATAAATCAAACTAGAATTAATTAATAATTAGAAAAAATTACAAAACTATACAAAAGTTTCTTTAGCTAAAAGAAGTGGTTTTTTGCTCTAGAAGAAAATATGTAGCTTGCTAACCTCCATATGATTACATGAAGATATAGTTATTAGCATTTCCCACACACACACATTCACTAACTAGTGTAGTATGCTTGGATCAATTAATTTAAAGAATATGATTTTGAAAATAAGATAAAAAATTCAATTGAAGATTTTTTTTCATTATTTTTAAAATCAAATATTTGTTTTAAATAATAATATTTGAAGTAAAACTAATTAGAATTTTGAATTAATATTATCATATCAAAATCAGCTAAAAAGAATATTTATTAAATTTGAAAACATCAAATCAAACATAAATAACTAATGCAAGCTGTCATAACTCACAAACAAATTAAAATTTATTCAATGCCAAGTTACATAAAAGAATGTAATAAATGGCACAACTTTGATCATCTCACAAGAAAGTGTTGCCAGTTAATCAATGAATTGGGGATTTGATTTAGTAATTATGAAAATTAAATTAATTAAAGAAATTCAATAAATAAAAGCTACTTGCACAAGGAGTATCGCGAATCTAGAATTATGTTATCATTGACTTAAAACAATAACTTATGAAGGCAGTTATTTTTACTAATATACAATCGCACAATCAATGATATATTTCTATTTGGCAATCACACAATTGCACAACTGACTAAGGGTTTAGCTAACATGAACACCAAGAAATCATAATCGCAATCCCAAAATATTTACGCTAATTTAAATGTCAATCACAATAACCTAATTCTCTATCAGAATTAATTCCAATTTCTCTTACCAATTAAACATACTTCAAACTATCAATTAAATTATGCCCAATTGGAACCCTAACCGTGCATGACATTAACAATCACAAACACATATACAATCAAAGCTAACTCTCAAAAATATAATTGAATCAATCAACATAAAAATATAAGAAAGAGAAAAGGAAGGAGGAGAACTGAAAGCCAAATCATAAATTGAATTAAAATAAGATAACCTCAAACATAACCCTTTGATCCTTGGTAACCTTGCACTAGGTAAAGAAACTACTCTTCCATGAATGGAGGATTACAACAAAAGTATTAAAGAAGGCAATCGAAATCCCAAACGAGAGCTAAAACAGAGACTGGAATGGCTAAAATTCCCATAGAGAGTGAGGAGAGAGAGTAGAGAAAGTAGAAGGTGGAATGGAAGCTATCCTAGAACAAGTGTAGAAGATCCCCTATTAACCTAGCCTAAGTGGGCATATATATAATACATAATCACAATGTTAAAAATGGGCCCTAAAATAATAAAAAATGATGTTTTACGAACTGATGCTATCATTGGGAACCCTAGCTTTCAATGACCACTTTTTGCTTACATTTGCTCTCTAGTGGGTACTCGTATAATACCACTCCACACATTTCCAAGCTCATTTTGAGCCTCAAAATGTTTTAATTAGCTCTTGAACCTAAAATAAAAGTTGTAACTCTTTGAATAAGCTTTCCAATGTTATACGAATCACCTCAATTAAATATCTATAGCTTTAGATATTGGCAAAATACAAACAAGAGGTTAAGCTGGATAGCATCAAAACATCAGCAACCTTTAATTTTCTACTCGATTTTCATCAAAAGGCTCTTAGAACTAGGTTTTGAGCTGACCATGATATTAACTCCAGAACCCTTGAGAAAACCATTACAACTTAAGTTTTGAATGACAACAAAGTAAATTTTGTTAAAATACTTTGAAGAAATAGCTAGTGGTTTGCATGAGTTTCTTAAGCACAAAACAGGAACTTTCTCATGCCATATGTAATTTATTTCTTGATATATTTTTCATATTATCATGATTCAACATGATATAAATCTCATTCAAAAAGATTACAAGCTTTGAAAATATGAACAATAACTCAGAAAGTGAGTTACAATATGTGAGAATCTTGAGAAAGTAAGATGGAGCATCAAAAAGTGTAGCTGGGACATCAAAAACCATTTTGGTATATCAGAAACTTGCATGACAACACAAGAAGCTGGAATTTCATGATAAAATAAAGCACACTTGTACCAATTTTGTTTGTGCTCACAAATTGAATTATCCAACACTCTTTGGAGACCCGCATCCACCTGAAAAAGAAACTTTGCATGAGTTTGAAGAGCTTAAGTGTCAGAAGCAACATTAGAAATCAAACCATACCTCAGAAATGAAGACGTAGCTTCAAAAAATTATTGCTCATAATATATTAGCCTTATGCTTTAGACAAATGAGGGGGTAAAACTATCTGATATGTAATAGAATCGATTTGTCAAAGGATTTGGAAAGGACCTATAAATCAGGGTGATAGTTTCTTAACTCTTGGAGTTCTACCTATACCTATGGTAGGGGTAACTTTCAAGAATACATGTTCTCCTTCTTGGAATTCTAAAGGCTTCCTTCAAGTATCAGCATAACTCTTTTTGTCGGCTTTGAGCAATGAGAATCTTGCTTCAAATTTTTTATATTTGTTCAGTGGTTTGGTTGATAAGGTCAGATCCTAACAAAGTTGCTTCTCCCGAGTCATACCGGTATAGGGGAAATTAGCATTTCCTGCCATATAAAGCTTTATATGGGGCCTATAACGCTCTGAATTTTTCTTCTGTGCAAAATGACCAAAAATGCCCATGAGGTCATTTTTATGCGAGAATCAGGACGGTCGTCGGTTATCCTTAAAGGGTTAGTTTACTATTTAAAAGGGACTATACATGTTTTAGCTAGCAACCGGTATGAAAATCATAATCCCTAATGTTTCCTATGCAAAATGATCAAAATGCCCCTAAAGTCATTTTTGCATGAAAATTGAGGACGTCGTTACCATCCTCAAAGGGTTAGGTTGATGTTTGAAGGGGACTATATGTGTTTTGGATGTCATTGGTGCCAAATATAATGTCATCTACATATATTTGAACTATCAGAAAGTAATTATTTTGTTCAAGAGTAAATAGGGTTATGTCAACTTTTCCTTTCTTGAATCCATTCTTCAGGAAAAGATACTTAGCCTTTCATACCAAGCTCAGGGAGCTTGTTTCATATCATAAAGTGCCTTTGTTAACTTGAAGACATGGTTAGGAAGGTTTTTACTCTAAAAACTTGGAAGCTACTTCACATAAACTTCTGAGAAGAATCCGTTTAAGAATGTAGACTTAACATGTATTTAGTAGAGAGTGAATCCCTTAAAGGCAGCAAAAGCAAGTAGTATTCTTATGGCTTCAAGCCTAGCTACTGATGCAAAGGTTTTGCCATGATCAATTCCCTCTTATTGATTATAGCATTGTGCAACCAACCTTGCTTTGTTTCTGACAACCTTTTCTACTTTATCAAGCTTTTTCTGAAACCCATTTTGTTCCAACGATGGTTTTTCCTTTAGGCTTTTTCATGAGTGTCTAGACTTTGCTTCTTTCAAATTGGTCCAGCTCCTCTTGCATAGCATCCACCTAGCTTTGATCGTTCAAAGCATCATCAATGCTATCAGGCTCAATGGTGGAAATGAAAGCACAGTCGACACATTACTGAGGGAGGATCTAGTTCTCACACCCTTGGAAATGTCCCATAGAACTTTATTTTGAGAAACTGGTTTTAGATCAGAAACTTCTCTGAGTTTTTGTAATCTTGATGTTCTTCAGCTTTTCTTTCATCTTCAATTGTTCTTCCTCATGCTTAGAAATGTCACTTTCTGATGGCTTTCATGTTCTGAGTAAGCTTTTTGAATTATCCTTGTTCTAAAGCTTACTTTCTAAAGATTGTGCTTTCATTTACTTACTTTCTTATGGTTCTTTGAGGTTCAGCTTCTAAGATTTTCTTGAGCTATTCAACACATAGTGTAACATCCCCTGCGCCTTATGGATTGACGACGTCCCCACAAACCAACACGGGTCTTTTCAGCGTGCTTTGTCCTCACTCACACACTTCCTGAAAACTTCCCAGGAGGTCACCCATCCCAAAATTACCCCAAGTCAAGCACGCTTAACTATGGAGTTCTTTCGTGATGGGCTACCGAAGAAAGATGCATCTTTGTGGCATAGGTAGTACCAATCAATTCATATAAACCCTCCTTAACTGTATAGTCTCATACCTATACAGAGGATCCTCTCATTCGGGTGTGTAATCGGTTCATTCATGTACCCCTCTACTTGGAGGCAGGAGCCACTCCTTGTCCGTGCCTTCTCGCATCGCGATCACTCCCTGCCTCGTTCCGGGTATTAACGCCCCGATTTTTACTATCGTTTAGAAATTACCAAATTACCCTAGGTAATTTTTTTATATAATTTGATACCAAACAATCCTCAATAAAAGAATATAATATTAGAAAAGAGGTTATGAGCGATTCATGTCAGAGTCGCAAACCCCAATTTTCTGGACGTGTAAAATGACCAAAATGCCCCTAAGGTTATTTTACTGAAAATGAGGATCGTGGGCCCCGGCCGTCCTCAAGGGGAAGTTTTGAGGATAATAGGGGATTGTTTGTGTTATGTGTGTTAATAGAGGAGAAGAATCTCAATTTTGAGTTCCAACATGCGAAATGACCAAAACACCTCTGCGTTTTAACTTCGATTTGTGTGCCGACTGAGCCCGAGTCTCACTAAAATGTTTTAAAAGATGTTTTTAAGCCATGATTTACCATTGGTTAAGTCCGGATGGTCCTGGATAGTTTTTGAGTAAAATTACCGTTTTGCCCCGTCTTTGTGCATTTTGAGTATTTTGAGATTTTCGATTCGTCTAGCGAAACCTAAGCAATATTAGGCTCTAATTAAATGTTATTAAATTCTAATTACTAATCTAGAGTCACAATTATTTATTTAGATTAATTAGAACCTAAAATTGTTTAAAAACACCTAAATTGCTTACTAATTCACCTAAGCCCTTAATTGTAAATTTTCTAAATTGCAAAGATAGCTTACCTACACCTACATAATACATGGAATACACAAATTTTCTCTTCCTTAGGCTGTAATGGCCGAAATTATATGTCCTAAATGCATTATTACAATTGTCCAAACTTTTGTGCAAAGAAGAAAACAAAAAATACCCTAAAACATGCCATAAAACATGCCTTGAACAAGGAAATGATTTTCCTCCCTTTGTCCTCCCTAAAATCAGCCAACTATGCCTCCTCCATTTTTCCATTTATGAGCTTCAAATCCTCTATAAATAGGCATGCTTAAGGAGTCTTAGAACCTTGCTTATAATTGCACAACTTCAAGTTTTTCCAAAGCTCAAAAAGCTTTCTTTCTTCCTCCCCCTTGGCCGAAATTCTTGCTTCAAGTTTTTTAGAAGATTTTCTTTCATTTCGCTCAAAGAAACCAAGTTCTCTTCCTCTCCTTCAAACCAAGCTAGGTAGGGAGTTATCTTTCAAATTAATTCCATGCTTTGATAAGTGTTGTTCTTGGTTCAAAATGATGATTTCATGGACCTACTCTAGCTTTTCCATTTTCAGTTTCTTCTTCCTTTCTCTTTAAAGTATTTTGGCCTTATGGACTATATAATGATGAGACCATGGTTTGATGATGAGGTTCTTGAGTGTTGGTTGCAAAGCCATCACAAGTTAGACCTCTAAAACTTGAAGGTTTCACTTGTTTCCAAGTCTTGAAGAAATTATGTTTTTATGATGCTAAAACAGAGATCTTGAGTTTAGAATTTGAAAGATGTATTTTTCACTTATGTTTCATTTCTTGTTAAGCTTTGTTTTTAGTTTAAAAATGATGTTTGATGCTTTTTCATTGCTAGATCATTTTAAACTTTTCTTTTTCTTCCTTTTATATTTCGGCCTTAAGGCCTTAGAAAATTTTCCAAGATAGCTTAATAATGAAACCTCTAAAGCTTGAAGTTTAATTTTGATCTCTTGATCCTTTTTTTGAGCTTAATGATGAGATTCAAGCCATGAGGTTCTCTTTGAAACCTTGGCACAAAGAACTCTAAAGCTCACTTTGTCTTGCTAAGATATATTGGGTTGAATTTATATTTCTCTAAAGTCTTGGAGGAGCTCTAGTAAAGAAATAAAATGAACTTGCATCCATGTTTAAGTTTATGCCTTGCATAACCATCTTTACTTTCTATGTCATCACTAAATTCTCAAGAATGAATAAATGAACTTGCATTCTCATGTTTAAATTTCCAAGCTTGCATTTCATGTTTATTTTCAAGTTGTCACTTTATCTCTAAAGATGATAAAAGGTTGCATCTCATATTTATTTTATGCTCTCACTTTATTTTATAATAGTTAAAGAATCGACGCATGACATGTTTATTATTATGTCATCACCTAAGAATCCTATGGCTCAAAGACTTGCCCAAGTATCACAAGCAAAGTTGGAACCATGGTAATAAGAATTCTAAAGCTCACTTTCAATTTCCTTAAGATTATTGGAGTCAAAGAATTCATTCTTTAAGAAGTCTTGAGTTTGGAGCTTAATAAGATGTAATAAGAATTCTCTTCTCTCTTCAGTCCAGGGCGGACTACCGCCGCTCTGGTTTCTTATTTTTCTTTTATTAAGATTCTCTTCACTGGTCCAGTGCGGACTACCGCCGCTCTAGTTTCTTATTTATTTCAAGCACTTGCATCATGTTTAAATTTCAAGTCTTGCATATCATGTTTAATTTCCAAGTCATCACCTTAAATCTTAAAGGTAAAGAAAGAGATTTGCATATTATGTTTATGATTCTAGTTATCACCTAAATCTCTAAAGCTCAAGATTTGCTCCTTTTATCTTAAGTGAAAATTTTAATCATGAACATTCTTTCAATGTATAAATCGGCCTCATGATTAAGGAAGGCCTAAAGTCCTATGATTTCTTTCAAATTTAACAAAAAGAATTAGTTTCTAAAGGAGTTTCGAGGTTTTGCAAATATTTTACGGTAAACTAATATCACATGTGTACTTGAAATGTGACTTTAAGCAATTATATGAGGTTCATGATTCGGCCACTAATCTGAGTTTAGTACTACTATATGATGATGACTTAATATGTTTGAAGTTGTGATAATTATGGTTTATTGCTATAGGAATGATTCTATGCATGTTAGAGATAAAACTAGCTTCCTAGAAAATCGTAAAAGCAAGATTTCTAGGACTCTAAAGAATGAAATTTATACATTCTATCCAGAACCCTTAAAAGCTATGAGAATCAGATTTTATTATGTCTAGATAAGTGAAAATGATTCATAATTGGTTTAGTAATTAATTTTAGCATCATAAGGAAAGCCGGAACAAGAAAGGGTTAAAGATGCGGTGATTACTCCCCTACATTGGGCTCAATGCCTTCAGCGGAGTCGTCTACGTGTGCGCATATGACTGCGGCACGCGCTATACATTGGGATGCGTTTAACCACATTTTTAGAATGTGGTAAAAGTGAAATTAAAGTGTGGCTAAATAACAACACAATCTCTACTCCCTCACAATCTCTCTCCACTCCCCACCTCCACCACTACCCTCTTCCCCAGTCCTCCCCTCACTTCCAATGAAAAAAACCCAATCGTTATGAACGCTTCAAAACAAAACAACAACCAAAAAAAAAAAAGCAAACAAATAAATGAAAGATAACAATGCTTACTTGCATACCTATGGCTAAGGTTTTCTCCATCATTGGCCTTGATGAATTTGTGCATGATGCTCTCGAAGAGGAGGGAGTTAAGGTGTTCGAATCATATGTAATGTACAGTGTTTTTTATTTTTCATTTCATATTTATTTGATTTTTTAAATTTTAATTTATTTTAATATTTATGTTGTAAAATTTTTTAATTTTAAATGTCCTTATTTTTAATACTTAATTTTTTTTAATTTTTTAATTTCTAATTTGTAATTTGTAAAAAAGTTGGTTTGTCCCAATTGTATGTGGTGTAAAATGCTTGTTTATTTAATTTGTTGTATAAATATTTTTTAATTAATTAATTTATATTATTTTTTATTATGAATTCATTTGTCGAATTCCTTGTTGGCAACAGGTTTTTTTTTCAATCCAGTTTATTGAATTTCATGTATTGTACAGTATTTTTTATATTTCATTTCATATTTATTTGATTTTTTAAAATTTTAATTGATTTTAATATATATGCTGTAAAATTTTCAAATTTTAAATGTCATTATTTTTAATATTTAATATTTTGATTTTTTTAATCTCTAATTTCTAAATTTTAAAAAATTTGGTTGGTTCGAATTGTATCTAATGTAAAATGCTTTTTGATTTTATTTGTTATTTAAATATTATTTATTTAATTATTTTATATTATTTTTTATAGTGAATTTGGTTTATCGAATTCCTTGTTAGTACAATGTTTTTTTCATTTTATATTTATTTTATTTTATTAAATTTTAATTGATTTTAATATTTATGTTGTAAATTTTTTTTATTTTAAAGTCTTTATTTTTAATACTTAATTTTTTTAATTTTTTAATTTCTATCTGTAATTTGTCATTCACTTTAATTTAATAAAATAAAAATAAAAATCACCCCAATGTTGTCATTCAGCCACACTTTAATTTCACTTTTACCACATTCTAGAAATGTGGTTAAAATCATCCCAATGTTTAACGCGTGTCACATCCATACGCGCCCACGTAAACAACTCCAGCTGAAGGCATTGACCGCCCAATGTAGGGGAGTAGGCACCTAAAGATGCAACTTCTAGCACATGTAAAGCCTTAAATATAATCTACTGCCTATGTTGTCCCATGTGGTTTAATAATGTACTTGAAGGTTATAATTAAGGGTAATAATGATAATGAATCCCTTAGATGCATAAGAAAGTAAGATAATGATTGAGGTTACCTGATTCTAAAGTTACGGTTGTTTAAGGGAGCTTTTCGGTGAGGATTTATGATGATGTCTCTTTGATGTTTGAAATGATAAGTCTATGTAGTGATTTGATGCTTATTAAGTATTTGATTTCATTGAATGACTTCATGGTTTGCATATTATAGTTGTTGTTGCAAACAATGAGAATGTTTATGCATCCTGATGATTATGAATTGGGAGTTGTATTATGATATAATATGCAAAGACTTAATGGTGACTTAAACTTATGAGGAAATGATCCTTTGGACCCATCAGACTATAGGTGGTGAAAAGGTGATTCTTGTAACATCCTCCTTAGCACAACCTTATCTTTAAATAATATCTTTAAATCATGGCATCGTGCTTGAGAAATGTTACTTATTAATTTAGCGGACCTTTCTTAAATATCTATGGCAAGTTCGACTAACTCGTGTAATACCTAGCGTAATCTAATAAAACATATGACAAAGATACACAACCTTTATTGAATACATAGTTAAGTACAAAAGGAAGCTCTACTATGAGCTTTAATACATATCCATTCCCTATTACATCTACATACATATTCATTCCACTAAGTATAGCATAATGAAAGCACTAACTACTACACTAATGAAATTCTAATTCCTGGTAGGGCAGCCTCATAGTCCTCTGGTTCAACCTAGAGACGATACGGAAACACAAACACATAGGGGTGAGAATTATACAATTCTCAGGAGGGTATTTCCCCAAATACACAATTCACAACGTCATCGTTATCATCCCAGCCACTTCGGTTTATTAGTAAAATTGTGAGCATGCAACATATATCAAAGGTTCATTTTTAAGTTCAAAAGTCATTCTTCCGAAGTGGGTTTATTTTAATACCCAATCACTCAGCATAGCTATGTCATACTACTCAATATCATAATAATTCATTTTTCAACTTTGCGTGCCCTCGGACATTGAAGGGGACCTTTTTGTGCCCTTTTCGGACTAAAGGGGACCTCTCTCGTGCCCTTTACACATTCAGGGGACCTCTCCCGTGCCCTTTACACACTAAAGGGGACCTATTCTTCACTTGGTACATACATCATCCTCAAGCTCACCTTACTATATACATTAGCATAGTTTCTGAATTTCATAATGTCTCAAACATATATATACCGTCAATCACAAGTGACTCTCATTCATTTCTCATAAACCAAACTTTAAAGTCACTATCATGCATTCATATATCATAGACTTGGAATAGATATCAAACTATCATAAATTTCCAGCCATTCTCACATTCTAGCACCTTGCAGAATTACCTGTCCTGGGTACAACATTTAATTGCCATATCAAATGACTATCCCAAGAGCCACGAAAATTCTGTATGACACTTTAATGTGTCTAGGATAACCTGTAAAAATTTCAAGACAAACAGAGCTCTATAGCTACTTCAATAAAATATACAAATCTAGTGGTCAGGGGCCACCAATTCACAGACCAGATCGGGTTCCCTTAATTTTTAACCCTAGAAATTGATGGAACCAATGCACAAGAAAATTTACAGTTATACTTCAAATGTTATTAACTTCGTGTAAAATTTTCAAGGGCTAATTCAATCATTTTCTATGATAATAAAATCGGGCAACTTTAGTGCTTCAGTTTCAACATTTCAGAAGCATTAGTCTCATTTCGTTTCTGATTTTTTTGAGATAATAAACATTAAAATCAACACCCAAGAAAATTCATGTAAATAGATGTTAACTCCAACATATAATTTTCATGGCTGATGAAACCACCCACAAAATTTCCAGAAAATTCGTGAAGAGTTCTGATTCCAGAACAGGAATCAATCCAGCAACCTAGTTCCAATTTCACTTGAGAGAAAACCCATTTTAAAACCATCCAAACACAACACAAAAATTCATACATCAATATCAATATGTTAATCATTAATATCATCAAAATTTTCGAAATTAGGGCAAGCTAAAACAGAATTGAAAAATTTCACAAGGCAGAAACCCTACTTTGAGTGACCTATTGGCTCCTTAGCTTCAAGATCAACCAAGCTTGATTCCTTTTTCCTCCCAAGCTCCCAATCCAACTTCAAACCCCTCTGATATCAGTGAGGTGTGGGGTACAAGACAAGGTTTTGATGAGGAATGAAAATTTTATTCGGTTAGATTTGTAGGGATTGAGGTGTAGAACAAGTTTAGTGAAGAGAGTTTGTGGTTTTAGTGACTTTGAGCTAGGGTTTTGCAAGCTTGAAGCTTGTTAATGGAGTTTGAGAGGAAGAACAATGGAGGAGAGGTTCTTGGAGTGTGCTGGCCGAAATTTTCATGAAGGAAATGATAAGATATTGATTTTATGAGTTTATGACAAAATGCATAGAATTTTCAAGTCCAAAATGTTTTCTTTTCTTAAAGATAAATGTAGTAATTTTTTGTAAGCATCCTATTGGTCCTAATAAAGTGGCAATGGTGTGGCTTCTTCTAAGCCACACACTTGTCTAGATGGGTGGCAAACTTTCACTGGAAGTTTCATTCTGTAAGAACTGCACAGAAATCTCACGAACGGGTAAACACCGTACCCGATTGAACCGATATTGCCCGAAAATTAATTTTAAGTATAAAATTATCAATCCCACTTATTTCTAACCTTATTCCCATGTTTTCCTAATTTCGGGCACCTGGACCCGAATCTAGGGTTTCAGCTTCCTGCCTGCTGGGCCCGCAAGGTTACTATTCACCAGCCCAAATTTTTTTTTTTGAGAGGTCCATTGGGCCACCCTCATCATCATTGTATTGTCAGATTTCTAAAATTATGAATAACAAAGCTCAAATTAATTTTTAAATGATTTTCGGGTGTTACAATTCTTGCCCCTAAACCGTTCTCTCAAAAGGGTAGAGTTGAGATTTTAACTTATCAAAAGGGATAAGTATATGCTAGTGACGACTAGTAAGGTATGAGCTCATAACCTAGATTACTCCCAAAAGGGTGGAGTATAGGGTGGCCCAGGAAAATGATGATGAAAGTAACCTTAAGTCACCTAAGGAACTAAGTAACGTATTATGTGATTATGATGTTCTCTTATGCATAGCATTGATGAGATGATGATGAGAAATATGATGTTCTTCTATGCATAGTATTTATGATATGCTGATGAGATATATGAAAGGAAAAGTTTATTATAAATATGACATGCTAAATTTATGATACATTACAAGATGCATGATTAAAACTAATGGACCTCAGTAAAGTATATTTCCAAACTTAATAAATGAATCTTAGCATGCTCACTATTTCATAATAACCCCGAGGTTCCTGAGGACGATGATGATGACACGATGCATATGAGGTGAGTACCCTATGAGATTCTTTTATAAGTTTCTCACTCCTCTTTCTTTCTTTCTTTCCATCTCGTAAAGGTGATGTTCGTGATTCTCGTTGATGCTCTCACCTGATAGATACACTTGAGCTTGTGAACTAGCTTATCATCCTTGAAGAAACGTATCGCTAAACCTTGCACGTGAGCTCAGATATCTATCCCTATCTTTGGGGTATTATTATTATTAGGTACCTTTAATGGATGTTCTTCCATCCATATTCTATTTATGTTTTGTTTGATTGACTACACCTAGCCTAACTCGTTGGCAGAAAAATATCTATGTGTTATGTAATTATGGATATCATATGATGGAGCCAATATGATGTGTTTTTCATGATATGCTCGTTGGTTTTCCGCTTTATCTCGATTATCGTTCACGCTATGCAAGGCTCACGTTTTCAATCATGTTAAAAAAAAAAATGGCTCGTAATTTCATTAAGTATTTTCAAAGTATGGTTAAATAACTGAAGCAAAAAGTAAAGTCTAGTAATTAATCAGATACGATCTAGGTGTATTGGGTTAATTTTTAGGGTGTTACACATAGTGTTCTCTTGTTATATACCCTATAAGCTTTTGAGACTAAAGAGTATCCTAAGAAAATTCCATCATTCAGATTTAAGATCAAACTTTGCAAGTTTGTCCTTGGTGTTAAGAATAAACAAGAAAAGCCAAAAATATGGAAATATGATATGTTGGGTTTTCTGCCCTTCCATAGCTCATAAGGAGTTTTCTTAAGGATTAACCTTAGAAAGATTCTATTTTGAATATAGCACGAGGTATTTACCTCTACCCAAAATCTTTTTAATAAACCACTTTCTAAAAGCATGGGTCTGGCCATCTTTTGCAAGTTTCTGTTCTTTCTTTTAGCAACCCCATTTTGTCAGGGAGTTCTAGGTGCAAAAAACTAATGAGAGATACCATGTTTTTTACAAAACTCTTCAAAATCATGATTTTCAAATTCTCCTCCATGATCAGATCTTATAGAGGTAATTTGAAAATTTTTTTCAATACAAATACGTTTCGTAAAAATTTTGAATCTTTCAAGCACCTCATTTTTAGAAGCTAGGAAGATAACTCATGTAAATCTAAAGTAATCATCCACTATGATAAGATAATATCTTTTTCAGCAAGACTTGGAGTTTGGTTGGTTCAAAGAGATCCATATATGAAAGCTCAAGTGGCTTAGTGGTTGAAACCATATTTTTGTTGTGGCAAGAAGCTTTGGTTTGCTTGCCTTTCTCATAGAAATCACAAGTTGAATCCTTGTCATATCTGATCTTACAAGCTCTTTTTGAGATAACTAGAAATAAACTTTCTATGAGCATGTCCAAGCTTCTTATGCCACAGCCACTTATCATCTATGAAGGATGCAAAATATTTTACATCTTGATCTAGAAGGTCATCCAAGAATGATACATAAGTGTTATCATGTCTCTTGCCAGATAAAATAACTTGTCTTGAAGTGGGATTTACAATTTTACAGGCATGTGCATTAAATAAAACATTAAAGCCTTGGTCAGGATTGGCTGGTGTCAGATTGTGAGCCTGACCATCAATAAGTAAAACATTAGAAATTTGCTGGGAGTCATCCTTACTAACATTTCCTATACTTGTGACCATGATCTTACCTCCATCAGCGAATTTTACTGATCCAGAGTTCTTAGGCTTCAGGTTTCTGAACCACTTTCTAGATCTGGACATATGCTTGGACCAGCCATTGTCCATGTAGCATTTGTTATCTTTGTCAACGTGCATTCTCAGACACACTTGCAACAAAAATAGTTTTTATTTTAGGTACCTAGACTTTCTTCGGTCCTCTTGGGTTAGTTTTTCTTGGGGGAGTTTTCCCAACCTATTTTACAGATTTCTTTCTTATAAAATACTTGTTAGGTGGGTGTCCTTTCTTATGACAGAAAGTACGAGAAACTTTGCTCTTTACTTTCTTTGATGAGATTTCTTTTCCTTTCTTATCCATTTTACTCTCATATCTCAACAGTTTTTTGAAAATAAGGCCTTTGGCCACCAAGCACCAGCTCAAGATTCTTGGAGCCATTTACCATTTTTTCAAGATCAGATTTGAGAAGTCTTGAAGTCCTTTCAAGTTTAGAAATTACTTTATGAGTTCTCTGATTTTTTCCAATGACTTATAGTTCTAAGGCTTTCAGCTTAATATTTAAAAACTTATTTTCTTCTTTTATATCTTATTTCTCAAGCCTTAGTTTCTTAGCATCTGATTTGGCTTTTTCAAGTTCTAGAACCACCTTCTAATAGTTCTTTTCAAGGTTGAGATAGTGAAAGGAAAGGGTTTGAGAGTTCTCAAGCAACTTATCATATAAAGCAAGTAATTCATTATAAGAAAAATCATATTCAGAGGATGTCTTTATCTCAGGTTCTCCTTCTAAAGAGTAGCCTGTCATGAAACATTAGTTTGCTACGTCTTCAAGCTCGTCCTGGCTTTCTGTATATTCTTTTTCCTTTTCTAAATCACTCTACATGGCCAGTATCCCTTTCTTCTTTGAGAAGACCTTTCTGTGGACCTTTGAGCTTGAGACAGTTCAGTTTGAAGTGTCTCTTCCCTCCACAATTATAGCAAGTAACGCTGTTAGCTTTCCTTTGGCCTTTTTGTCATTTCTTAGATTGATATCTTTTCTTTTCTTTGTTCTACTTTTCCAAGCTTTGGACATTTTCCTCACAAGCATGGAGATCTCATCTCCATCCTTTTTCTACTCTTTTCTAACTCTTATTCTTTATCAAAGGTTTTAGCAACTTTTATTGCTTTACCTTTGCTCGTTTCTGGTGTGATGACTTCAGGGCCATGTATTTGCTCTTCTTCATAGTTTCACCATGAACCTTAGAGAGCATAACTTCATGATTTTTAAAGACCCAATGAGTGCATCCAAGCTAAGAGTTTGAAGATCTTTGGCTTCTGTGATGGGTGTGAGTTTGGGAAGCCATTTTGCAGGAGGCTTCTCAAAATTTTAAAGTTAGAATACTTTTTGCTAAACTGTTTGGTTGGTTTACAATATGCATAAACCTTGTGGTCATGTCATCAATACTTTATGTCTCAATAATTTCTTGTTCATCCATTTTGAACATTTCATATTAATGGACTAACATGCTGATCGTAGTCTCTTTAACTTGATCTGTTCCTTCATGATGCATGTGTAGTCTATCCAGATTTCCTTATCTGTGTCACAAGCAATAATTTTATCATATTCAGCCTTGCTTAGTGTACACGTGAGTAGGTACTTAGTTTGGAGTTCAATTGAACTCCAACTTTGTGTTTCTTAGTTTACCTACTCCTAGGAACTTCTCTAGACATAGAAGGTGCATCTTCAATTTCGAGAACTTCCTCCATTGGAACGTAGTCTCCTTCTTGAATAATCTCCCATAAGTCAAGACTTGTGTATTTGATGAACAACTCTATTCTATCTCTCCAATATGTATAGTCTCCACCATCAAAGAATAGTGGTCTATTTACGGAGTGTCCTTATGCAATGTGGATATTTTGTGGTCTTTGTCTTCTGAGTCGTTAGATTGCTCAACCCTTTAGAGACATACGCTCTTATGCCAATTGTTGATTGAAAAGTGTACGAGAAGGGGGTTGAATCGTGCTTTAACTTTTCTATTCCCTCTTTTGATTCTGAAAGCTTAAACAAAGATTATAGAGTATGAATTTGAAGTGCAGGAGAAACAACATCAGTAAGTGTCAAAAAGTAACATTTTGAATTACAACAAATGTAATAAACGTAGGACTAAATAAGTTTATTAGAAAAATAAATACAATAAGCACAAAACAAAATATAAAGGAGATTTAGGGAGAGAGAAGATACTACACGAGAGTTTTTATACTGGTTTGGCTAACCTATCTACATCTAGTTCTCAACCACTATAAAGTTCCACTAAAAACCCTTTCTCAATCCTGAGAAAGTTAGATAGTCTTTCTATCCTTCCTAAGCTATCTCTACATGACTAGTAGCTCACTCTATTGTCACTTCCAAGTAGTCTTTGCTTAGGCTCTTCAAGTTAACTCAGTGTGACCAATAGCTTACTCTACTTTCACCTTCAAGTAGTCTTTGACTAATCTTTTCAAGCAATCTCACAGCGATCACTATCGGATTGGGTTACAAAGAATGTGTTTGGGTTGGATTGCTCAAACTATAGAACACTCAAGTTTTCTCAGAATAAAATAGTATTAGAGCTAAAAACTTGAATGACTTCTTTCTATCTATTCTTCCTAGGAAGAATATATGATGTACTAAGAACATAGAAAGAATATTTTTATAGAGTTGAAACTGATTACAAGCTATAATAGTTTTCCAGAATATTAGAGGAAATTTCTTCAAGCATTTCAGCACTTGTTATATGCAAAAGTATTTTTCGTCGTAAGCACATCATCTTCTTTTATAATTGATCTTCATTTATGATCGTTGCATTTTATCTATTTTCCTAGTGATACATGTTGATATTCTTTTTGTGTCTTGGAAATGAAATCTAAAGGAGTAGCTCTGCATGTTAGAGTTGCTTTTTATAGTTGCAGAAGCTATTGTCTAATAGAGGTTTCTGAGTTCACCTTCAAAACTACTTCTTGCTTTCTAAATGAGGTTTCTAAACTTTTCCTTCTAGAAGCTAGGGCAGTTGACCAAGTTGAAAAGAGATGTTACTGCAGTCATTGACTAAGTTTGACTTTAAATTTGAATTTCATATTTTCCCTCCCATTTCTGTAAAGTGCACCATTTATAGTAAACATGCTTTTTGAAGTGCTATATTAGTTTCTGGACAATCCTTGGATCTTCTATTCTTTAATCAGAGCTTATCGTAAAGGAAATTATCACTATCATGATGATTGAAGATGGTATCCATACTTTTCTTTAGAATAGGTTGAAATCTTCACTTGAAACTCACTTTCTAAAGTCATGGCATACTTTCTGAAGATTTGAAGCTTGGTTTTTTATTCTTGAGAATTTTCTTTCATGCGTTGAGCATAGAAATGATCATTTCATGATTTATTTTCACTTTCTTTGGGCTCCAAATAACTTCAAATGAGATTAAACATGCTTGCACATGTTATTGTGAAAATATTCTCATTTTAAGAACAAATATGCTAACGTAAAACATCTTGTTTGGTGCTTCAAGAAACTCAAGTAAAAGGTTAGTCCTTCTTCAAAATAGTTCCACAAAATTGGTTTTGTTATCACTCAAAATATTTAGCATCGAGGCTTTCTGAAGGATTTTGGAGCTAACACCAAGTTGTGTAAAAAATCCTCTCATTCTCTCTATCTCAGGCTTTCTTCTTCTTCCTCTTCTTCACTTCCAAGAACCTTCATTGTTGCTCTATATCCATGCTCCAAACCTTAAACAAACATACTACCACCATAGATCAAACCCTAAACACATAAGCTTTCATCTTTATACATAAAGACATTACAAAATCCTTTCCCCCATTTTTCTCCTTCTTGGCTGAATCCTCATCTTCTTTAAAAAGAAGATTTTTCTTCTATTTCTTTCACAAGAACAAGTGTTTTCATCCTGCAAGCAAGAAACATCTTTGGTAGGGATTTTGTTCTCATGTTTTTCATTCTTTTATAGTCTTTTCTTTTGGTTTGGTCGTGATCAAAGCTATAGTTTGATGATGAGTGTTCTTGATAATTGTTGTGAAACCATCATGTTTATGACCTCTAGAGCTCAAAGCTTGATCTTTGGTTTCAAAAAAAGAAAAAAAAGAGAGAGAGAGAGAAAGAATGCTCATTTGTTTTTGTTGATTATTTTGCACTTGATGATGAGTCTAAAGAGAGCAAGGTTCTTGGAATCACATAAATGAGAGACTCTAAAACTGATTCATGCCCATTGAGGGTTTAAGCTCTTCCATTATTTATTTTATGAGAAGAGTCTTCATTTTGTTAAGATGATAGGATTAAAGTATAGGTAGAAAAGTGCATGAAAAGGGAGGGTTGAATTGTGCTCTACTTCTCTTTTCCTCTTTTGCTTTTGAAAACTTAAATAGAATACTATAAAGCATTGAGCTTGAAGTATAGCGAAAATATAGTTAGATACATCAAAAAGTGATTTTCTGAACTAAATCATTAGTAATAGAATAGTAATAGAAGAGAAAATAAGATAGACTTTAAGCAGATATTAAATGATAAACTCAAAGTAATGAATGTAAGTGAAATAGGGAAAGAGAATCCTAGATATTTTTATATTGGTTCAACCAATCTGCCTACATTCAGTTCTCAACCACCACTGAGTTTCACTAAACCTTTCTTAACCCAAGAAAAAAAAATAGGATAATCATTGCAGTAGACTTCCCAAGCTCTTACTAGTAACCAATATGTTAGCTCCAAAATTCTTCAGAAAGCTTCAAGTTAATATGTTTTGAATGACAACAAAGCCAATTTAAAGAAAATATTTTGTGGAATGACTAATGTCTACCTTGAGTTTCTTGAAATAACAACTGGTCATACCATTAACATAAATTGTCTCCTATAGCAAAGATAATTTCACTTTATATGTGCAAACATGATTTATCTCGGTTAAAGAGATGGAAATTAAAATGAAATTAAAAATTATATCATGAAATGAGCATACAAATGCCTAAAGAGTTGAAGAAATTCAACAAGTACAAGAAACCAAGGTACGAGTCTTTAGAAAGAGGCACTGGACTTCAGAAAGTAGCCTAAAATTTAAGATATCTATCCATCCCTGAAGCCAATATGTTCTACCATCTTCAATCATCATGATCATAATCAGTTTATCATTAACAAGCTCGGATTGAGGACCTAAAGACCAAAGACATATCAATGAACTGATATCATCTTAGAAAGTGCATTTCAGGTAAAATGCTGTACGTTTGAAAAGGGGGAAAATTTGAAATTCAAATTATATCAAGTTATAGATTGGCTTGTCATCTCTCTTGCTAACTTAGTCAACTACTCCAGCTTCTAGAAGCAAGTGTTCAGAAATCACGTTCAGAAAGTAAAAAATAGTTTTTGAAAGTAGTCTCAGAAACCTCTATTTCACAATGACTTCTGCAACTGATTTGACAAAAGACAAGCTACACTTCTCGACTACTTTTCAAGACACAAATAGATGATCAACACGTGTAACTTGGAGAACTGATCAAGGGAAATGGTCACACAGACAGAACATCTATAAATAGAGATACTAAGCCTCCAAAGAGGATAGTGAAGAACATTACATAGTGCTGACGCAAATTTTTCTCCTCATCTTTTCTGTGAAGTTCATTATATCTTGTAATTAGTTTCCTAGCTTGTAAAATCTTCTTTCTATATTCTTAAAAGATCTTACATCCTTCCTAGGAAGAATTAATTGAAAGAAGTCATTCAAGTTTTTTCCAAATTCATTTGTTGTATATCTTTAGGAAAATTGAGTATAGGTTAGTTTGAGTGGCAAATCTAAACACAAACCTCTTATAACCTCGATCTAGTAGTGATCGGTGTAAGATAGCTTGGAGAAACTAAAGCAAAACTACTTGCAACATGATAGTAAGGGGTTTTTGCTGGTCACGATTTAGCTTGGAGAGACTAGTACAAGACTACTCGGGTTAGCTTGGAGAGGCTAGTACAATACTACTTGGTTTAGCTTGGAGAAACTGGTGAATAATTACTTGGTTTGTGATAGTAGGGGTTGTCTACTAGTCACTTGTGAGAGCTTGAGAAGGCTACTATAAAGACTATCTTGTTTCTTTCTCGAGTTAAGAAAGGTTTAGTGAAACTCAACTGTTGTTGGAAACTGGATGTAGATAGGATTAGCCGAACCAATATAAAAACCTCTGTATAGTATCACTCTCCTTTAACTCCTTTATATTAGTGCATTACTTTGATTATTCTATATTTATCTTTTGTACACTCTGTCATCATAGTTGTTATCATTCAAAAAGTAACTTTCTAAAATATCTAACACTATTTTCACTGCACTTCAAGCTCAAAGCTTGATAGTAAATTGCTTAAGTTTTCAGAAGTAAAAAAGGAAAGAAAAAGTAAAGCACAATTCAACCCCCTTCTCGTGTACTTTTCTACCTACAAGTGGCATCAGAGCTTGGCCTCTAAGAGGTTAAGCATTCTAACGATTGCTGAGGACAAAGATCCGAGGGGCAAATGACGCAAAGTATTCATATAGCGAAAGGATACTCCATCAACAGATTGCCATTCTTTGATGGTAGGGATTGTGCTTACTAGAAAGATAACATTGAGTTGTTCATAAAGTACACAAGTCTTGACTAATAGGAAATAATTCAAGAAGGTGACTATATTCCAACTGAAGAGGTTCGAAACCGACGATGCACGTTCAACATCAAGATAAGTCCCTAGGAGTAGGTGGATAGAGCAACACAAAGCTAGAGTTCAATTAAACTCTAAAGCTAAATATATGCTCACGTGTATGCTAAGCAAGGTTGAAAATGATAAAATCATTGCTTGTGACACAGCAAAGGAGATATGAGACATATTGCATATGCTGCATGAAGGTACTAATCAAGTTAAGGAGACTAAGATCAATATGTTGGTTCATCAATATGAGATGTTTTAAATGACAAATTAGGAGAGTATTGATGAAATGACCACAAGGCTTATGAACATCATAAACCAATTAAACAGGCTATGCAAAAGATATTCTAACTCTGAAATGGTTAGAAAAATCTTAAGAAGCCTCCCTGCCAAATAGCTGCCTAAGGTCATAGCCATCAGAGGCTAAAGACTTTCAAACTCTTAGTCTGGATACACTCATCGGGTCTCTCAAAACTCATGAGGTAGTACTCTCTAAAATGCATCATGAATCCATCAAGAAGAGCAAGTCCATAGCCCTGAAGTCATCCTATCAAAAGCAGATTAAAACTAAAGCAATGAAAGTTCCTGACACCTTTAATGAAGAGGAAGAATCTGAGGATGAAAATGGAGACGAGCTCTCCATGCTGGTGAGGAAGATGTCAAAAGCTTAGAGAGGCAAAACAAAGAGAAGAAAAGACATCAACCTTAAGAATGGCAGAAAGGCAAAGTGAGGCTGGAAAGCATCACCTGTAACACCCTAATATTTAACCCAATACGCCTAGGATGTATTTCAGTTGATTATTAGTTATTACTCTTTTGTTCAGTTCTTACTCTAAACTGTTGAAAAATACTTTAATGAAAATATGGGTAAATTTTTTTTTTAAACTTTAAAACAAAACATGAGTCACACATGCATAAGAAACAACACTTGAAACGTGCATAAAAGGAAAAAGGATAAAGACAAGATACGAATATTCGTAAAACACTACATTATAAACACATAGGCATAAGAAATTCACCACACACACACACACACACACACATATATATATATCATCAGGAGATCATCGTTCCACTTTGCATACCCAGAATATACATGAAAGAGTCATATCATGCCCACCAACAAAGGTTGGACTCAAAATATACAGTAATTCCATAATATCCATGAATGAAAAACAAGCTAAATAAAGACCTCTCTCCCCACTACTCCTACTGGGGGTGCGCCTAGGGTAGATAACCTCTAATAATTAGAAAGCAAAAGAAGGTTATCCTATCTATTGCATGTGCATGGGCGCTCCAAGAGATCCGAATCGGCTCTCCGCCGTCGCCCTGGGAGGGAGGGAGGTACCCAATCCACTAGGCCAGCTCGTCGGGTGTGGCAAGACAGAGAGCAAGGCGAGCATGAGCGCCTCGGCTGGGTCGGGTGGCTCCTCTACGACTAGGTGTAGCTCTTCTCATGGGTTGCATAACGATACCCTCCCTATCGCTCCGACCTCCATCCTTACGGGAACTGGGCAGAACCCTTGGAGTAGATCTGGGTGGGTGAATTTGGGGGTCCGACCATGAATCGGGATAGAGGGGTGACGAGACAGCACATAGATTGGGATGTCCAGGACAGGCAAAGCAGGAGGAGAGTGCGGCGACCGCTCCTCGCATGGGCGGACGTGCTCAAAGATGAGGTCGTCGAAGAATGGAATAGCGGAGAGAACCTGAAGCTGGAACTGGGTGTGCAAAGGGATGCCCCATGAAAACAAAAATGCGGACATCACAACGACCCACAAAGTGATACGTCCGGTGAGCGCGTCATAGTGCATCTCCTAGGTGGGAGCGTCAATGAAGATCACGAACATTGTTATCGACCTATGAAGATGAGATGTAAAGAAAGAAGAAGGGATGAGAAACTTATACAAGAATCTCAGGGTTCTTGCCTCTTAATGTGTGACACCATCTACGTCTTCAAGAACCTCAGGTTTCATTATGAAATTAGTGGACATATGCATAGGGTTTATTTATTAGTTTCAGGTACCATTAGCCGAGGCCCATTTATTTTAGCATGAATCTTAATGTATGAGTGTAGCATACTAATTCATGGATGCATGTCAATGCCATAAGCGAGATATCATAAGATCACATTGAATGAACATAGCATAACAAATGCAAATTTATTTCAACATCACTCGTCTTTTAGGTGACTTAAACATTTTATTCGCCTTTCCTTGGGGGCCACCCTAATACTCTCCTTTTTGAGAGTTCTAGGTTATGAGCTCATACCTAACTAGTCGTCATTAGTCTACACTTATCCTCTTGATAAGCTAACGCACGGGACGAGGCAGGGAGTGATCGCCTGCGAGAAGGCATGGACAAGGAGCGGCTCCTACTTCCAAGCGGAGGGGTGCATGAATGAACCGATTACACACCTGAATGAGAGAGATCTTAGTCTATAGGTATGGGACTATACAGTTAAGGAAGGCTTATATGAATTGATTAGTACTACCTATGCCACAAAGATGCATCTTTCTTTTCGGTAGCCCATCATGAAATTAAAGAACTCACAGGTGAGCGTGCTTGACTTGGGATAATTTTGGGATAGGTGACCTCCTGGAAGTTTTTCCAGGAAGCGTGTAAGTGAGGACAAAGCACCCTAAAAAGATCCGTGTTGGTTTGTGGGGACAGTCATCAATCCATAAAGCAGGAGGGGATGTTACACCAAAAGGGAAAACCATCATAGGTACAAAGTGGGTGTTTAGGAATAAGCTTAATGAAGCTGGTAAAGTTGTAACGCCCTGAAAAATTATTTAAAAATTAATTTGAGCTTTATTAGTCATGATTTCAAAAATTTGACAGTTTTAGCAATAATGAGGATGGCCCAACATATGTGTTAAAAAAAAAGAATTTCGGGCTAGGATGAATAGTGACCTTGCGAGCCCCACGAGCCCATTGGAACAGCCAAAACCCTGATGGGACTAGGAAATGCCCGGACTGAGAAAAGAGAGGGTTAAGGTTAGAAATGATAAGGAATGAGAAGTTATATCTAGAATTAATTTTCGGGTAATGTTTGACTATCCTGGTATGGTGTTCAAGTGACTTAGTGGCCAAGTAACCTTTACCAACCACTTTATGCCAAGTGGATGGCAAGGATTAAAACTTGAAAAGGAAGTTTTAATCATTGCCTTTCATTTATTGTTATTTTACCCAGGTGCCAATATCTCATGCATTTGGTAAAATTTTGGTGTGCGGTTTCTAACATCGAAGGATAGTTCAATCATTATACATGGATAATGTATATCCATTCAAGCCAAGTGTAAGGCTAAGATTTAATCTTAGTTTACAAGATTAAATCCTAGCCATCCATTTGTTTTTCTTTTCTTTAAGGAATTACACATTTATATTGACAAGATAAATACAAGAAAAGCAACCTTATCACTCCATCATCATCAATTTCGGCCAGCCCACTCAAGAAACACCTCCTCCATTGTTCTTGCTCCCAAACCTTCATTCTTGCTTTCAAATCCCCAAAAACTAGCTCAAAATCACTAAAACACCAAGATCCCATCATAAAACTTGTTCTACTCATCAAGATATATCAATCTAACCAATTCGAATTTTAAATCCTCACCACTTCTCACTTTAATATCACTTACTCTACTACCTAAGGGAGGGTTTGGTGTTAGTTTGAGGGCTTTGAAGTCGAAAGAATCAATCTTGGAGCAACTTGGAGCCAAGGATCCATTAGACATCAAAAGTAGGGCATTTTAAACCTCTTTTACTTCAACTCTTTTTTTGTGATTTCCTTACTGACTTCACTGAATATTTTTGGTTGTATTGGTTGATGATATATGGATATTGATGTATTTGAATGGGTGGAGTGGTTTGTTATTGAGGAAAATTCATTTTTGTGAAAAGAGATTTTGAACCATGCTTCTGATTTTCGGTTTTTGTATAAGCAACCACTGATCACGAATTTTATGAGGGAATTGTGGGTATTTTCATGAGCTATAAAAATATATATTGAAGATAAAATTCTAGGCTAGTTCCACAAGTTTTCTTTATCTCTTTTGACTCCTAATGCTTTAAAAAAAATCAAGAACTAAAATGATATCCATACTGTGGATTATTGGAATTGGAGCTGCAAATTTGTCTAATTTTTCTACCATACCAAAGTTGATAACATCTTGAAGTGTAACTGTGATTTTTATTTTGAATTGATTCAATCATTTGCTATGGTTAAAAATTATGAATTTTGGGTTCTAGCTGAGGTTAAATGGTTTCTGTGCACCAAAATTGTATAATTTCATTAACATAGTTATAGAACTCTTTTTACTCTAAAATTTTTATGGAACCTTGTGAACACATTCAAGTGTGCTTGATAATTTTTATAGCCTCTGAATTGATGGTTGTATATGCAAATAAATTGTGCTACAAATATGTGAAATTTGTCATTGTGCTGAAAATGAATTGATGCTTTGAATTGATGAAATAATAGCATCTTGTACTAGTATGACATGAGCACGAGAATATGAATATGAATAATTGAGCATGTGAACTTATTGATGAGGTTAGGCACACATATATATATGAATGCTTATTATAATTGCTCGTACGCGAAAGAAAAGCATAAGATTATGTTTCTTGGGGAAAGAAAACCTGACCACCTTTGAATTGAGTTAGGGAAAGTAAACCTGGCTAGGAATAGGTCTCTGCAAGAATTAGAGAAAGTAAATCCAATGATCATGTACATGGATGAAGTCTTGAAAATGAGTTTATTACCCTAACGTAGTCTTTTATCTTATGTGTTAAGTGAAGAATTTTAGTATCAATGTTGAGGCCAATATGTTAAGTTGTGATTTAGCAGGATAGGGTTTATATGATGTTGAGTAGTATGATATGTGATTCAATAACAAAAGATACCCACTTCGGAAGGATGATTTTAGAACTTTAAAATGAATATTTAATATGTATTGTATGATCACATTTTCTTGATAAACCGAATTGGCTAGGACGATGACGATGACATTATGATTATGTATTTCGGGATACCCTATTGGGAATTTCAAAATTCTCACCCCTATGTGTTTTTGTGTTTCCATGTCATGTCTAGGTTAGAAAACTATGGGTGCTACACAAAAACAATCGGATTGGAATAGTCTAGTAGTTAGTGTTTTTATTATGTTATACTTAGTTGTATGTACATGTTGTAAACGTAATAGAGAAATATATGTACTAAAGCTCCACTACTAAAAATAGGCGAGCAACCGATGGATTTTACCGACGGATTTTTTTGGCCAGGATTTTCGCGGATTTACCGGAAATCATAAAAAATGTGAACAAGTTCTTTTTTTCATGGGCACATAGTTACCGACGGATTTATCGATGGAAAATCCATCGCAAAAGTAAAACACCGATTACCAATAAATTTTTCCACCAGTAACTAATTTTGAAAATAATTCTACATCAAAAATAATATTACGGCGAAAATAATCCATCGGAAATATTTTAGTAAAAAATAGTTTTTTATAAAATAATATTATTGGCGAAATTTTCGCGGAAATAATAAAATAAAATTTTTTGTTACGAGAAATTCCGTCAGGAATTATGAGACTTTGCTATTTCGTAAGTTTTCCGGTGGTTTTTCGCCGTTATTTTGAAAATCCATGGGAAATTTTTTTACCTATTTTTATTGTAAAGAAACGGTCTCTCTCTCTCTCTCATTCTCACTCTCTCAAATTTCTCTCTCTCTCTCTCTCTCTCTCTTGCGCGACCTGAATGGACGTCCGCCAACCTTCCGTGCGACCGGCGACCTTCTGACGACCGGCGACCCGCACAACTGGTGACCAGCGTGCGCTGGCGACCCAGCACCCCGCCAACGGCGAACGCGATCCGCGAGGTCCAGCCCACTGCGCTACCCCTCGCGACCCAGGTGGCCTGGAGACCCAGGGACCGCGACCCAGGTGATGTTTGCTACCCTTCGCGACCCAGGCATGACTCCCGCAACACCCCGATGACCTTGCGACCGCCAGCCTGTGACCCAGGCGCGACCCCCAACAACCGGTGTGTGTCGCGACCCGCGTGACCCCGGCGACTCGGCGTGACCCTCGGCATCCGTCGCGACCCCGCGACCGTGCGGTATCTTTAATCGCACAACCCCTCTCGCGGCTAGAAGGTAAGCAACCTCTGTTTGTATTTTTTTTTTCAAGTGTAATTTTTTTTATTTTGGTTTTTTTTTGATAATTTTGATTGCAAGAAATTTGGATTTTTAATTTGTTGATATGATTTAGTTTGATATTTTCTTGTTAATTTGGGTTGCAAGGATTTTGGATCTATTCAGTTGTGGGGTTTGGTTGAACCAAGTTTGGATTTGTGAAACTTCAAAGCTTTTGAATTGGAATCATTTTTAGAACAGTGATTTGTTTTAAGTCTGATTGTTAATCATGAAACTATTAATTTGTTTTAAGTTGTTGGTTCGTATTCTCATCATTCTTTTCCATCTTTAGCAGGATCTGATTTTGTTTGAGAGTGTCGAGTCCACTTGGAACATTTTTGTGGGGGAGCATATAATTCTATTGTCTCTTTTTTAAGGTAATGTAAGTAATTGTTTCCCCTTATTTAATTACATTTGTTGTTAGCATAGAGACTTATGATTTCTTAGATAGAGTTGTAGGAAAATGGGATTGCATGACTGGGAGGAAGGGCGTAGAGGTCCTTCCCCGACTTGTTTGCACTATTTTGCTATAGAGATTGATTGTGTATATGGAGATTGCAAGATATGCATGTCATGATGTCATAAGGGGTGTGCTCTAGAACGGTTTTAAGATCTTTAAATGTTTGTTTGATTGTATTGTGAATTTTATTTGACTGGATTATATATATATATATATATATATATATATATATATTGAAAATAATTTTTTTGGGATGTCTTAGTTTCAGGGAGGTTCTGTCAAATTTTTTAAAATTTAAAGAGTGGAATGTTAATTTAAAGGGAGATGCTGAAATTTTGTTATGTTAAAGAGCAGACTATTTACTTAAAAGAGTTTTACTTTTATAAGATGATTTGTTGATTGATATTTGTAACTAAATAAAATTTTAATTTGGGAAACTTTAAATAAATTTGTTAGGTTAAATTACACATTCAAGAACCATGAGTTCCGCAAATAGACTATGGATGTATGACAGGATGCACCCGGTTTAGGTGGAATCAAACCTGAATTTTACATTGGAGTTGAACAGTTTGTAAGCATGGCTTGTGATGATGGATGGATGTATGACAGGGTGCACACCGATGATTCTGATGATGATGATAGTGATGGAAATGGTGATGGTGATGCTGATGAAGATGATGAAGCCTGACTTCTCCTTATTTGAGTTATTGTTTTTCCTTGACTTCAGCTTTATTTTTGGCGATGTCGAACTATTTATATTTCTGTTGTAGACTGGCGATGTCGAACTATTTATATTTCTATTTGTAGACTTTCCAATGATTCTGATGATGATGATGAACTATTTTACATTTTGGACTTAAATTTATTGCGTTTTCTATTTATTAAGTATTTTTTAATAATTTTTCATTATTTAATATATTTACATATTTATAATTAGCCTTAAACAAAATATAAGCTGATAAAAATACAAGAAATATTCAAATTACAAAATAAAAATTTTTAAAAAAATTTCACTTATCGACGAAATTTTTCGTCGGTAAAATAAAGCACGAAAAATAGAATGCAAATTACCGAGATTTTTCCATTAAAAAATCCAATCGTAAAAACGTTATTAATTTTAAATTAATGACGGAAAATAATCCGCTGGAAACTTTTTAAAAAAATAAAAACAAATTACCGCGGAAAAAATCCATCGGTAAATTTTAAAATATTATATTTGCTAATAAATCTCCAGTAATTTGTCCATGTTAACGGATTCGTTGACAAATATTTATTCCCAATTATTGACGGACAATTTTTTTATAAAAAACCACTGGTAATATTTTTGCCGATTTATTCCGTCGGTAATGGTTCCGACTACGTTATTATCGGGACAAAATCCGTCAAAATTCCGCGGTAAATCAAAATTCCACCGATAACCCTTAAAATCCGTCGGTAAATTCTCGATAACTCGATTATTTCTGGTAGTGCTCATAAGAGAGTTTCCTTTTGTACTTAACTATGTATGCAATAAACATTGTGTTTCTTTGTTATATATTTTAATAGAATTTCGCTTATTTATTTTACACGTTAATTGAGCTTGCTATAGATATTTAAGAAAGGTCCACTAATTAATAAGTAACAACTCTCGAGTATGATGTCATGACTTAAGGATGAGGTTATTCTTGGGAGGATGTTACAAAAGTCACTCAAAACAAAGTAAGATTGGTTACACAAGGTTATAATTAACAATAGGGAATTAATTATGATGAAATCTTTGCACCAATAGCTAGGTTGGAAGCCAGACAAATGATTGGTATAAGTATATGGAAGGTACTCTACTCTTCTAACCTTCAGAACCCTAAGAGGACCTATTGGTGCTGTCATGACCAACGTCAAAAGATAGAGCTTAAGAATAAGGGATGCACATCTTGAAAAAGCTGTTGTAGAAGCTGAAGGAAGAATAGGAAAAAGAAACTAATCATTCTTGAAGGTAGTTCTGAGGATAATGACAAACATGAAGTGATTATCAAATACGAGAAAAGACCTTCTCACTCATCCATGAACTCAGAACTCTGAAGAAGTATCTAGATTAGAGACACCTGAGAATGACATGTCATCAGGGTTAAGACAAGGGAAGAAAACTTTTTCTCTTATCTTGAGTCTTCAGATTCTAAAGAAACATCTTCAATGGATGAACAAAGCAATGAACCTACTCCTCTTCCCGCTCTAATTGCCTCTAAACCAACTCCTGCTCAAAATGCAAATCCTTCTCCTAATCAACCTCCACCAATAGAATAGTCAAGCTATAGAGAAACTCAGTACTACTCATGAGCAATGCCTTATCAACAACTGATTAGATCAAATGGATGCTTCAGTATGCAAACATTAAGCACTTTTGCTCCAGATTCTTCAAGAGTTAAGGCGCCGAGGCTGATGATGGTGTTCCTGACTTCCAGGACACCTCCTTTTTGCTGATGTCAAAAGGGGAGAAGAAAAGATAAGAAAATCTTATGCTGAGAAAATCAGGGGAGTACACTAAAGGGGAGCCGCTCAAAGATTTATTTTTTTGCATCTACATTATTTTATTTTATTTTGTCTTTTTTATGATCACATAGTTTTTTTTTTCCTCAAGTATGATTTCTATTTTATTTCATTGTTTTCTAATATTTCTTTTTCTACTATGATACATCCTTTTAGCTTTTGCTTGCCCAGTTATATATATATATAAACCTTGCTTAACTAATCAGGAATATTATACTAATGAATGAGTGATCGTTTACTTGCTTGATCTGATATCTCATTACATCAAGTGTTTCTTTCTTTACGCTCAAGCTATAGAACATCCTGTGCTTAACGCTCTGATACATGCTATGTTAATGGTATGATACATGTCATGTTCATATATATATATATATATATATATATATATATATATAATATCCTTGTGCAAGCCTATGTGAAAGTTTTCTTTAAGTCTTGTGTTACAATATCACATACTCTGAGACTTATGTGAAATGTTTCTTGGCTCATAATATAAGCTCAAACTTGCATTTGCTATGTTTTATTTGGGATGGGTCCTTGTTGAGCTTTAGAAACCTTTTTGTTGCAATATACTGATAATATTAGTTTAAGGTTTCTATGTATGTCAGAAACTACCCTGTATTAGTTTTTCATACATGCTCTTATATGTTGTTTTAACATAAGCATTCATTTAGAAAACAAGTATGGGTAAAGATGTGCTAAATAAGAAAATTAATCAAGATAAGATATCACAAGTATTACTTGATTCTTTATTCAAGCATGTGTTATTCTCATAAAGTTTCTTTTTTGACAAAAAATCAAGCTGGTTTTGTCAAAAGGGTTTAAACGATGATATTTTTTTTAATGGTGCTCTGATATCTCTCAAAAAGTACTCTGAGTAACTTTAGAAACTTCCTTAATAATCAAAACAGTTCTATCTAAGTCACTTAAGGCTATAAAACATTTTTGATCCTATTCATATCATGCCTTAAGAAAAGGACTTCCTGAAAATTACATCATGCAAATGAGTTGAAAGAATATTGTTTATCATACTACATCTTTTGTAATATTTCTTTCAATATCTCTTCAAAAGATTTTCTTCAAATTTGTTTGTCACCATCAAAAAGGGGGAGATTGTTAGCTCCAAAACCCTTCAAAAAGCTTCAATGTGATATGTTTTGAATGACAAAAAAACCAATTTAAGGAAAATATTTTGAAGAATGACTAATGTCTACCTTGAGTTTCTTGAAGTAGCTAACATATTCTTTCGTTGGCATAACATGGCTCATTAACATGAAAAATTTCACTTTACATGTGCAAACATGATTTATCTTGTACAAAGAGATGGGAATCAAATGGAAATGATATTTATATCGTGATTTGAGCATATACATGCCTAATGGATTGAAGAAATACAACCAATACAAGAAATCAAGTTACAGGATGTTAGAAAGTAGAATTAGACTTAGAAAGTAAGCTTAGACTGAAGAAATCAATCAAATTCTGAAGCCAACGTGTTCTACACTCTTCAATCACCATGTTCGCAATCTTTTTATCAACAACAAGCTCTGATTGAAGACTAGAAGACCAAATTTTTATCAAGGAACTGATACCGCACATTAGAAAGTTCACTTCAATTTGGGACGCTAAACTATCCTGAAAGCGTGAAAATTTGAAATTCAAATTTAAAGTCAAACTCAGTTACAGACTGGCATATCATTCTTCTTAACTTGGTCAATTATCCCAGCATCTAGAAGAAAAAGTTCAGAAACCATGATTAGAAGGTAAAAAGTAGTTTCTAAAAGGACCTAGAAACCTTAACTTTACAGCTTTGTAACAAATTGACCAAAGTCAAGCTACTCCTCTAGTAGTTCAAGACACAAACAGATGATCAACATATATCACTTGGAAAACAGATTAAGGGCAACAGCTAAAAATGAAGACCATCTATAAATAGAGATGTTGTGTTTTCAAAAGAAAGATTGACACTGCATAAGTGCTGAAACTCTATGAATATTTCCCACAATCTCTTGTGAAGTTCATTACATCTTATAATCAGTTTCCTTATTTGTAAAAATCTTTTTTCTATGTTCCTAAGTAGCTTATATGTTTTCCAAGGAAGAATTGTAACATCTCCAAATTCATAACTAGGATGAATATCGATTAATCCTAATTAGTGCTTTAGATAAAAAAAAAGAACCGATAGAATCTAGACAAATGCTATGAAACATAACAAATATTATTAGAATATTCAAGTGTGTCTAGAGAAAAATGCAAAGAATTACAAAAATGTCATCACTTAATTAAAATTATGAAAACACTCTTGCTGTGTAAAGAAAATTACCAAACTACCCTTGCCTTATTAATAAATGACAAAGATACCCTTGCTCTATAATTGGAAATACAAGATACCACTGCCAATGCCTAATTACAAAAATATCCTTGTCTTAGTTATACAAATTACTACAATACCACTACTTTGATAATTACTACAATGCAACTACTTTAATAATTACTACAATGCCATTTGCACAAATCCCTAGACTTGTCTTTAAATAAAAATGAATATAAGCCATTGGATTAAGATGATAATACAATAATTCAATCACAAACATCATGCACATTCTTAACCACATACATGCACATAGACAATTCCATGCTAAAAATTGCAAACACCTATTAAAGCATAAGGTCACATGATGTAAATCTATGATGCATACATGCATTAAAGGTTAGAAAATTTTCACTAACCATGCATGCCCAACAACAACATTTTTGCATAAAACATGGAGCATTTTTATCCTAAAATTTGGCCAACATGCTTGCATAAATCATGCTCCAAGTATTATTTCTCTAAGTTTTTCCTTTCTTGATCCTTTCACTATAAATATTCTTCAAACTCTCTACCATTTCTTCATATATTCCCCTTTTCAAAGACTTCTCTTCACCTTCCAAATTTCATCCAAACACTTAAATCCTAAGCCTAAACCTTCACTAGCCCTCACAAGAGTTACGATATTTAACTCAAGTGAGAAATATTTTCTTAAGTACTCAAGTTCTAGAGCCAAGATTAAAGGAGGGCCATCCACTCCAAGGACTCTTGCTCAAGCTCAAGAAAGAAGAGAATGACTCTTTTTAGACCCTACATAAGAGGTGGGAGTTTCTTCTTTACTTATTCAAGCATTGTTGGTGTCTAACCTTGTCCATGGTTAGAATGCCTTAAGCTTGTGCTATTGATAAGAGTTTTCAATGATTGTTTGTGAAATATATTTTTATAAATCACTGCATGCACTTCTTTGTTATAAATGTTTTTATGATGTTTTCATGCTTATATATGGCTTAAAAACATGGTAGATGGTCCTTGTGTTGAGAGAGCAACATCAAACATGAGAATGATAGGTGCTGAATTTTTAGCTATTTTTTGCAGTAGTTACTTCAAAATATGAAACTCACAGAATATGAAGCTTTTGAGAATTAAACTATTTGTACTACAAACTAGACACATTATAGAACACTCTCTAAAAGAATCACCCAAAACGAAGTTCTCTAGCTCAAGATATAAATTTTCAAAGTCAAGCCAAAGACTGAAACTCTAAATCTGACCTTGCAGTAGTAAAATAGTTGTAATTCATTCTAGAAAAATCCAAATGGACTGATTTCAACTCTGTTGGAAAGCTAACACATATAGGAACACACCCATGTATGCTATGCATAAAGCTTTGCACCACGTAAATACAGAATAAATAAATTTCAGGACAGTGTGCTAAGAGAGTTTGAAAAAAAGGGTAAACTTGTAAGGGTACTATGGCATAACCATAAATGTGTTTTTAATGAAATTACCCTTAATAGAAAGCTTGATGAGATAAGAATGTAGGACTATATTTAAAAGGCTGAGATAATAAGTATACAAAAAGTCACAAATTTTCTTATAAAAGATATTAGAACTATAAATAGAAGATTCAAGTCTTGTAAAGAGATTTTTAAGGATCTAAGTTGCAATAATCTTCAAACATAGGGGAGCTTGAAAATATATAAAGAACTTCTAATAATATTTTGAAATTCATTAATGAAATAAGGTAATGCTAAAGAGTACCAAGAGAGACATTCATAATGTATACATACCAATCAAGACATCCATGACCCCATAGGAATACTAGGGACTCAACTTGATAGCTTGGGTTGCTTAATACGAATTGTTTATGAGAAATCTATATGAGATCTTATATGAGATTATCTGCGATTACTATGAGATTTACATGATATGTCTACTATTTTGACATGAAGTGATATACATAATGTGAATATATAGTGATGAAATATGAAATGATGAGGATGAAATGATTGACTGTGCCATGATTTATTAATGATTGCATGATGATATGTATACATTCATGTTTCAAATGAAATAATAAATGGTCAAACTCACTGCTTAATCTTCAAAGGGGATTAAGGTATTGGTGATTTCACTCAGTGAGAATAAAAGTAAAGCCTGTAAAAGTAGCAATGATAGTCTGAAAAAGTGGACTTGAGCTAAACTCACGGCTTAACCCCTAAACCATTGAGATCACGACAACGGAAAGAAAACCATAAGGTAGTGGTGCTCATTACCCTTTTAGGGTGGTCTAAGGCATTGATGCATTCATTCCATGAGTAATTTAGAAATAGACTAATAGGACCTCGAAGGTGTGGTAGCCAAATTAAATATGCTAAAAGGGACCCCGAAGGTGTGGTGCCCAAAATAATATAAATGTTGAGGATGAGTAATCATGAAATGCATGCATCTCCTAAATTATTATTTCCTATTAGTGACTTTATATGATATATTTGGATGCATGATTGATGAATGACTGAATGTATATTTCTGTTAATATTATAAGAATAGTTAAAAGCAACCTTACTTTGGCTAATTATGTTTGCGAAAATTTAGTAATTAAACCATTTATATATCCACCTTTTTATAATAAACCTGAAGTGACTAGGACAGCAACGATGACACATTTAGTGCAAGTAGGAACTCCTACTAGGAAATCTTGCATTTTTAATTCCTATGTTTCTTTCCATTATCGTTACCAAAGACAAATGAGTCCACTTGAAGCAACAGAGTTGTAGCAGGAGGCAATCACGTGAAGATTTCATACCTTCCAAGAATTAGCACTCCAAGTTTTGATATGTTGTAGATGCAAAAAATATACTTGTAGTAGTAGAATTTATATTGTTATTTATTAAGAACTTATCACTATGGTATATGTCCTGTATGACTTATATATTAAGTAGTTAGATTTCAGCTTATGTAATGGTAATTTTACATTTAGTCCTTTATTTTGTTGCATTGGATTAAGTAAGTATGCAAAGTAATTTTGAGTATCATTTATGTAAGTGCTATGTATTTCAACTCTCGTTACAGACTTAAGCTTTTGAAAAGTAATTTAAAAGAAAAAAATTATCCACTATTTTATAAGTTAATTTTAAAAGAAAATGAACGTAAGACATAAGTGACATATAATAGAATCCAAATGCGAACTTAAGCATAGTTGGGTCCTTTTAGGGTGTTACAAGAGTCTTTAAAAAGAAGTCATTTAATTGATCCTAGGTTATTCATTGTATATCTTAAGGAAACTTGAGAGTAGGTTAGTTTGAGTTGCAAACCCAAATACAAACCTTTGTATCTTCAACCCAGGAGTGATTGGTATGAGTTTAGCTTGGAAAGGCTAGTTAAAGATTACTCGATTTAGCTTGAAGAGGCTGGTCAAAGACTACTCGGTTCAACTTTAAATAAAGATTACTCGATTAGCTTGAAGAGGCTGTCAATGACTACTTTGTTTAGCTTGAAGAGGCTGAATAACTACTTGGTTTGTAATAGTAGGGGTTGTCTACTGGTCACAGGTTAGAGTTTAGGAAGGCTATTGTAAAGACTATCTGGTTTCTTTCTTGAGTTGAGAAAGGTGTTAGTGAAACTCAACGTGGTTGACAAATGAATGTAGATAGGTTGCTCGAACCAATATAAAAATATCTGAGTATCTTCTTCTCCCTTATCTTTTTAACTTTTGTTACTCTGGTTATTTGTTTATATTTACTTAAAGTTTATCTTTTT
Organism: Dalbergia oliveri; assembly: GCA_030441495.1. Classification (NCBI taxonomy): domain Eukaryota; kingdom Viridiplantae; phylum Streptophyta; class Magnoliopsida; order Fabales; family Fabaceae; genus Dalbergia; species Dalbergia oliveri. Next base: position 22,635,213 of record JAMLFY010000003.1, read on the forward strand.
AGCTGTTCTGGAACTAATGATGTTATTCAGAATGTAACATTTTGAAATCTCTAACATTGTTTTCACTGCACTATAAGCTTGAAGCTTGATAATATTGTGTTAAAGTTTTCAAAAGGTAAAAAAGGAAAAATAAGTGAAGTATGATTCAACCCCCCCTTTTCGTACACTTTTCTACATACAAGTGGCATCAAAGCTTGGCCTCTAAGGGGTTTAGCATTCTAACGATTGTAGAGGACAATGATCCGAGGGACAAATGGCATAGAATATCCACATAGCATAAGGACACTCCATCAACAGACCGCCATTCTTTGATGGTGGGGATTATGCCTCCTGGAAAGATCGAATGGAGTCGTTCATAAAATACACAAGTCTTGACTTGTGGAAATAGTTCATGGAGGTGACTATATTCCAACTGAAGAGGTTCATGGAGCTAGTGATGCATCTTCATCTTCAAGTACCCACGAGCAGGTGGACAGAGCAACACAAAGCCAGAGTTCAACTGAACTTTGAAACTAAATACTACCACGTGTTCACTAAGAAAGGTTGAATATGATAAAATCATTGCTTGTGACACAGCAAAGGAGATATGGGATAGATTGCATATGTTGCATAAAGGTACTAATCAAGTTAAAGAAACCAAGATCAATATATTGGTTCATCAATATGAGATGTTCAAAATGACAGATCAAGAAAAGATTGATGAAATGACCACAAGGTTTATGCACATCATAAACCAGCTAAAGGGACTAGGCAAAAGATACTCTAACTCCGAAATGATTGGAAAAATTTTGAAAACCCTCCTTGCCAAATGGCTACCTAAGGTCACAGCTATTTCAGAAGCTAAAGACCTTCAAACTCTCGGTCTTGATGCACTCATTGAGTCTCTTAAAACTCATGAGGTTGTGCTCTCTAAAATGAATGGTGAATCCATCAAGAAGAGCAAATCCATGGCCTTAAAGTCATCTCATCAAAAGCTGAATAAAGCTAAGGCCATGAAAGTTGCTAAGACCTATGATGAAGAGGAAGAATCTAATGATGAGGCAGACGAAGAAGAAGAAGATGGAGATGAACTCTCTATGCGGTGAGGAAGATGTCTAAAGCCTAGAAGGGAGAATAAAGAGAAGAAAGGAAATCAACCTCAGGAAGGACATAATTCCCAATTTTATTACCTTAGCAAATGAACTCAATAAATTCTTTGAAAAATTTAGGATTGGACCTAAAGTCTACAATATCCTATAAAATGTTCAGAAGCAAAATTCAATCATTTGTTATAGTAATAAAATTAGACAAATTAGAACTTCAGAATTGGCTATTTAGGCAACAACCCTAACCTCCTCTATTTTTGAATTTTAAAAAATAGTAAACATCTTCAAATGGACTCAAGATAAATCCTAGGGTTACCTTAATATGTTAGCTTCATCGTATAAAAGTTTAGCTTAAAAATATTTTTACCACTAATTGAGAAAAATCATGTAACATTCCTTGTCTATATAAAATTCAAGTTTCCAACAACACTTCTTAAAAATTCTTTTAACAAAAAGGATTTTCTAACAATATCAACCTACTCCACCCATGCAAACACATCAACATCTATGTGTAACCATACAATAAAATCACAAATCTCAAACTAGAATAATCTTTTAGAAATAATTTTGAAAAGAAAAGGTTGTAAATAAATCATACTTGTTGCTAGAAGATCTCTTCACTTGTCTTTGTTCTTGCAAGTGTTTCTACACTCAAATTGAACTCAAAACTAGCTAAATTCTCCTCCTATGTAGTAATATAATAGCTTATCTTGACGGTGAAGTGAGATGAGAATTCTCTTTTGGAAATTGATATGAAGATTTCAAGAAGTAGGTTTGAGTTTGTGCTTAAGTCATGGATTTTTGGTGTTGTAACTTGAGGTTTCTAGTTAGTTTATGATACTTTGGTGGAGAAGAAAAGAGAGGAGGTTGTCATGGAAGGGCTGGCCTAATCCTTAAGGAGAAAAGAAATAAGAAGTGTGATTTTATTTTAGTGATATAAGATGTGTTAAAATTTCTTACCACAAATAAATATAACTTTGTAATAAAAATTGGGATTTTATATGGTTATTATGAAATCTTAATAAAAACAAAAAGGTGTGGCCATTCCCTAACCATACACTTGTCAAGTGTATGGTATAGTAGGGAAACTTGGTCTATAGGTTTCATCCAATATAAGAAACTCACATCAAAATTTTACCAAACGGCTAAAATACTATACTAAGAAAATCAAATATTGCTCGAAATTTAATTCTGAGTCAAGAACCCCATTCCTAACCTTTATCCTATCTTTTTCTCAGTCCCTAGCATCTCCTGTCTCAATTCCAGGGTTTCCGTTGCCATGATGGGCCTACAAGGTTACTATTCACTATTTTTTGGTTGAGTCATTCTCATTACGACTAATTCTCTCAGAATTGTTAAATTCTGATTAATAATCGGGGAAATTACTAGGAAATGATAATTAGGTGTTTAGGGCATTTTAAGTTTAGGTTAGCGATTTTCTTGCATGCTTAATTAGACTAAACCCAATTAATTCAAATTTTAAATGCAACATAGTCCTTAATCTGAAGGGAAAGTAAGAGTGATAAATTAGTTTTTGTCCCCCACTTTTACTTTGTGTCATATAAAGCACTTTTTGTCTCTTTCTTACTAATCTTAGATTAAGAATGAGATTAAACTTCTCAAACCAATCTTGGGCCTCAATTCACTGAAAATAATTATTTTGACCCAAAATTAATTAATAAAAATAATTAATCTTTAATTTGAACCTAATATTACCTATATACCCGTAATTACTTAATTAAGCTTAATGCACTAACTAGGGATAAAATGATAATTTTACACAAAATCTCACCTGGACTCATCCAAACATCATATATCCCTCAAATTACATATCCAACTCCAGAGTGATAATCGGTCCAGCCGTTACTTAATCCAGCGTTAAATTACCTCAGGTGCATTTTGGTAATTTTATGCATGGAAAAATCGAGAATTGCGATTTTCACACCAATTTTCATCCAAATCACATACAAATCCCCTTCAAACATTAAACAAACCCTTTGAGGATAGTTGAGACCGGTCGTCCTCAATTTATGTGCAAAAATGATATCAGGGATATTTTGATCATTTTGCACAGAAGGAAAATTGGAATGTTAGTAATGCTTACTATAGAATTGGAATAAACATTTGAACAAGTAGCATTAAACTTGACAGACCAAGTATAGAACTAAAGAATATTTATGTGCAATGTGACATCAATGCCTGGGAATTCAAATTTTGCGTATCCCTATAAGAAGTCTGCCATGTTCTTGCTAGCTTTAATGATTTAAAGTACATGAACAACGAGTCCATGTTTGTTGTGCATATGATTTTATGTATGTTCATGCTAATCTTGTTGCATCTCTTGAAAAAAATAAGAGAAGTAATTTTCCTTAGTGCATCCAATGCCTTAAGAGCTCACGTTTACTAGTATCAAGTTTCTTTAAATGTTATTATGCTATTGTGTTTTATGCACATAATGTGTGATTTAATGGTTGTGTTTTTACCTTGTTGAAAGGTTTATGAATGCTTGATAGTTTCCAATGAAGAAGCTTCTTATAAAGTTTTCCTACCCATCTTCTTTACAATATATACATGACAAGTTAAGTGTGAAGACATGCTTGCTTGTGCCAAGAGTAAACATAAATTAAACATAGCTTAGTTTGATTCTCTATGCTTAGGAAAGGTTGAAATGAATCCATTTATGCTACATTACCATGATTAGCTTTCTTTAAAAGGAAAAGAAAATGGTTGAAGCTTGTTTTACTTGTGGGAAACTCAAAGTATTTACATGTTTTATGTATCCAAAAGATTTGGGTTCGATACTAGATGATTGACTTGACTCGAACTTAGATGCTAATTTGTGCTGCTTTGGGATGCTTTCTCTAACATTGGTGTGCGTGGAAGTGCTATTAGAGTCATGCAATATCTACTTTGATACTATATGCTTATATGATGACTTTGCTTTAGTTTAGCACCATACATGCATTATTAAGTGGCTTAAAGTGGATAGTTTAAAACTCACATGAAGATATTTTTACTTAATCAAGTTTATGACCCTGTATATAAAGGATATATGGTCTTTTCTTAACCCATGCATATAAATTGTATGACTGAGATTTGGATTGGAATCTATCATGTTTAAGTTGAGACCTAGTAATAGAATTTTAAAGTGTTTGTTTGACTTCATAGGGTGATTATAAGTATAATAAATTGTTTGACTGACATGCACGCTTATACAATGATTTTCTTAGCCATGGAGTTGGAAAAAAATATGCTAATGTTTGCTTAATTGTTTGCTTTTGCTATGGATATTAACTTGTTGCCTTTGTCACATGAATTGGTATGTCTTGGAGCATTCATTTCTACTTGAAAGAACTTAGTGTAGGATTTTAATAGGTTTAGACCTAAGAAGCCTTGATTTACGAAGAATATGGGTGCATCTTGCCATGATAGAATCTTTTCAAAATCCTTAAGCATGTTGTGCTTGCTTGATCTATGTGCTAGCTTCCCCATGATAGGCTCCCTCGAGGTGAATGTTAGAGTTAGCTTATCGCATAACATAGTTTTCTTGTCATAGATTAGGTTTTAATGAAGTTTGCTTAAGTTGTATTTCTCTATAAGATACGTTTAACATGATTGATGAAGATCTATGTGAAGTGTTGAACTTATACTCGCTAGGAGTATAGCCAGCAGTTTATTAACATGATTCCAATTGTTGAAGAAAGTTATTTAAGAATGGTGCTTGTAAATGTCATGTTCTTATTTGCATCATCCATGTGCATGAATGGTTTAGATTGATTTTTGTGTATACCTCTCATAAAAGTTAGTGGGCAGTTTAGGAAGCAAGGGCCTCGAGTCCCTACTACCTCATTTAGAGAGAAAGAGAGCAAATTAGGGGCAGCGATGCATAACACCAACAATTCTTGAAAGCGCAACTCACACAAGAGAAGCATGGCTCTCCACCCAGGACTCATGATGCAAGCTGTCACAACTCACAACAAATAATTAAAGTATTGGGTTGCACCAAAAATGTAGTAGAGGGAACAGCTTAGGTTACCTCTCGAGGAAGTATTACTTAGTTAATTCAAAAATTGGAGGTTTGTTTTGAGAAAATTGTGAAAATTAAAATTGATGTAGAAATTCAATAGAAGGAATTACCTACACAAATAGTCCTCAGATTAATAATTGTTCAATCATTGATTTGATAGGGTTAATTTATGGTGGTGGGTGTTTCACTAACTATGCTTTCACACAACCAATGATTCAAACTGACAAGTTATCTGACTGATCCTTGATCAACTAAAAGAGGGAGCTCTTATGCCTTGATAAATATTTAACATTTGTTGTACTTTTTATTATTGTGTTTGCCTTATTTGATTTCTTATTTGTTATTTTCTTGAAATTCTAGCCTTTTTGTATGTTTATTAGGATTTATAATAATTTTACAAGTTTTCTAAAAAAACGTAGGTAGGCGCAAGTACCTATGGGGCAAGAGCAAGTTTAAATTTTTAAAACCTATAGGTAGCAGTGGGGATTTAAATTTTTAAAACCTATGGATAGGGGTGAGGTGGAGTCGGGCTAAGCTAAAACCCACTCCATTATCATCCCTAGTAGAACGAAACTATCACCAAATCTAGCAACCACTACTTCTATTTGCAACCACCACAAAACCGACATGCATTCACCCTTGTACAAGTTGAAAATCAAGTTACACCACACAAGCAACCGGCAATGGAGAGGAATGAAGGCGTGTACTATCTTAGTTGACAATGAATGAGTAAATTGCATCTCATTGGAACACTAATGGACGGGGAAAGTATGGAACGATGAATATGGATGTCTCTTTGAATGAGAAGGTGAAAGAGGAGTAGAGAAAGAGAAAGTAACAAATGCGGAAAAGAGAAGAATTAAGGATGAATGAAACAACATCACTAGCCTCGCTATGATCAAGGATTGGGATTATATTAGGAAATACCTCCTGATCATAATCAACGGTGACAATTCACCCATGAGATCAATGGGGAGGATGTGAGTGCTCAGAAATCGAACGACGGATATTCCTGCAACATTAAAATGTTAAGACTTAAAGAAAAGCCCACCACTCATGAGGTGACATGTGTCCAATCTCAAAAACCATGATATCCATTAGGGAGATTGATCGAGACATGGACCTGCACTCATGCTAGACTTCGGACCTCTTAGCCTCTTCACTCATACTCGAGGTCGAGGCTGAAGGGCATATGGATTGGTTTGGACGACCAACCTAGACTTTAGACTCCTTAACCTTTTCGCTCATACTCGAGCTTAAGACTAGAGGCTTGTTGACCGATCAAGAGACCAACCCTGAATTCAAACTCGTTAGCCTCCTTGCTCACACTCAAGCTTGAGGCTAGATGGCTTGTGGAACGAGACAACTGGTCTTCCAACCTTTTGGCCCTCACTCAAGCTCAAAGATCGACCAATCAACCCTCACCCTTAACTTGCCACTAACCAATTGAGGAGTCCAGCCTTTTAAGCTTGGCCTCCCTGACTTGGTCCCTCGACCTACCTTAGACCAACTGACCAAGTGACTCAACAGCCACATGTGGAATACCTCGCCTCCAATCTGGCCCATGACCCCATCCTCCATAAAATCCACACAATCAGCACCTCATCAATCATGTGGCTCATGCCCCAATTGTGATCCCCAATTAATGTCATAGTCATATATATACCCTCCATGATAGGGGAGCAAACTTAACTTCATCCTCTAGCTTATACACCAGCTTACCCTCTACCATGAGTAAGATAACAACAATAGTAGTCTCTATTTTCTTCAATAATTGATATTGATTCAAACTCTCAAAACAGAGAGGAGCAAATTCGGGTTCATCAAAAGCTACTTTAAAAACGAGTCATAGACAACACAAAGCCATGTAGGCAAACACCAAGCAACAAAGCTCATCTAAACGGACTCGCAACTGTAAATCACGAATGGACTCACAAACATGACAACGCACTTAAGCGACATGCAAACGCCACACTTATTCCACACCTACAAAAGAGTTAGAACCAATCCTACTCCCACCAATAGCCAAACCAATTCTAAGAGAGGAAATTAAATGGATGTAAATGAAATTAAGGTGAGAGGGAATGATGGCACGTGGTTTGAATCCCAATCCCAAAGAATAAGTATATGTAGTCAATTCCGTAAATCTTCATAAAAAAAGGCAAAATCTCTATTTTAATCCCTCTAAAATTTTAAGTCAAACTAATTAGTTTGTGTAGAATTAAATCATCATACAAATTAGTTCCTGAAAAAAAAATCTCAAATTGGTCTCTGCAAAATTGAATAGTTAGACAAACTAATTCTTACAAAATTGAATAATTGGATAAGTTAGTCCAAATGTTAAGTTAGGTTAGGAGGCTAATTTTTCTGACAATTCATTTTTGCAGTAGCTAATTTAGGAATTTTTTTTTTCAGGAACAAATCTATCCAACTATTCAATTTTATAAGAACCAATTTAAATCTTTTTATTTTTTTTACAAGGACCAATTTATTCGACTTGAGATTTTTAAAGGACTAAATCGAGAGTTTTGTCTTAAAAAAAAAAAAGAAATTTACTTACAGAGTTCACAAGACAATTACTTATCATCATATTTGACATTTAAAATTATCTCCAAATGATTAATATCACAAATAATTTTAATAGAATAAAAGTCTTTTATATTGCCATTTAATAAAATCTTTCTATTTATATAATTTTTTAAGCAGTTGGTGTAAAAGCCAATCATATTTATTAAAATAACAATATATAATTAAATAAAATAACTATCAATATATCCAAATTAAATTCTTTATATAAAATTTAATTTTAATGTATTCACATAATTTTTTTTACTAAATTATCCAATCAAATCTATTCCTTCCAATCTAATCTCTGTGGACATAAAAGTTTTATGGCTTACAAATTTTATTCTCTTCCAATCATATCTAATTAACCTTGTGGCATGGCATGCCAACGCATTCTATGGTCATCGGGCAACATAAAAGTTTACAACAAGAAACGGAAATAGATTTGCGACAAATTCAATACTAATTCCAGGATATTTAACTCCTTTTGCTCGCATCTTTTACAATTTTCACCATAGCCGCGACTCTTTTGCAGACCATCGATAATAACCTAAAATTCACAGAAGAGTGATGCACCAAGAAATGAAAACACTTCCCTCGATTAAAAGGAGGGAGGGGCCAGCAAGGGAGCATCCACATTCTTCATATCAGTGCCCAAGTGAAAAACTTTCCAGCAGCAGAGCCCAACAAGAGCCAAACTAGAAGCCCTGCAGCCAAAATGTCAACCGCAAACAATCTCTTCTCCTTGCAGAATGCATCACTCTTCTGTGTGGAACTGCTTGCCTGGTTGCTCGTGCCTGTCCCTTCTCTTTCCCGCTTTCAGGACTTCCTCCAACTGCAGCCACGTAATAGATACATGAATGCTACTTAGATTAGATGCTTTCTTATTGACAAATCACAATGAGTTCTGTACCAAACAAAATTTCATATCAATATCACTAATTACCAGAAGGACTGAGTGCAGGACTTGTGGCACCTTTGTCCAATTGATAAAAAACTTGAGCCTCTGGTGATTTAGGATCCATGTGCAGCAATTCTGCTTCCATTAAAAATTCACTTAAAAATTCTTATTCTATTATATCATTGCTGAAAATCAACTACCATGTGAAGATTGAAACATATTAAAGTCTGTAGAATTAAAAGTACCAGGGCACTTGGAGACATTGGCAGGGGCATTACAAGCTGTTGGCAGGCTCAAAGCTAAAGTCACATTAATCTGTAATCCACCCAGGTCAGGATCGTTGCGGTCTTTGATAATAACGCACAAACACTTCTTGCTGTTCTTGAGCACTTGCTTGAGACCGCTACAACAATCTGGTGTTGGAGCCTTTGCTTCACCCCCTACATACGGCAGACATGTTGCCAGCCCTGCTAATTGCTCTGTGCATTCCTCTTTGTCCTTGGAAGAATCGGCCACTGCACTCCCAACTATCAGTGATGCTAGCAACAAGAAGTATGACAGGGAATTCGTGCTGTGGTACAACATTTTTTCTAGTGTTAAACAAATACGTGGAACGGTGGGAACTGGAAAGTGATAGAAGCAAGAGTGAGGCTAGAGGTACTTAAAATACTGGCAAAGCAGTGGGGTGTTGGTGGAGAATGCATTTCTTATATAATATAGTTCTGTAGTTTCTAATTTAATTGAGGCTAGTAAGTGATGCCTAATTACTTCTTAGATCTGTTTTGAAAAAAAAGTACTTCTTATACCTTTAAATGGATTTTTGCACTTTCTATTGAATTATGAGAACCCTCACTTTCAACAAAATATGCGGCTATTATTAACATACTGGGACAAGCAATAAACAATTACAATCTGCTTCAAATATTTTAGGGTTTTTAAATTGAATGTTCACTCTAAGTTATAGAGAAAATAAACTTTTATAATAAATTTAATTTAAAGTGAAAAATAATACATAGATATTTTAAATTATTTGATAAATTATAATTATAATATACTTTATTAATTTAAAAAATATATATTCGTAATTTATTACATTAGAAACAAGTTAGCTTTTGATAATTCTCCTTCATAAATTTGATAGTGCTCAATTTGAAATGAAAAAGAGATTAGTGTGAGCGGACCACTTGCCTCACTTCACCAACCCACTAAGCTAGCAGGCCTAAGCCAATCATGCATATGGACAAGTTTGGCCACAGTTGTGCGACAAGTGGCCCTGAATAATGATGACATCATATTTCGTTCCAGCGACATCATTACAAAGCTAAAGGAAAATGTCCTGCACTAATTCAAAAACATATTGAAAGCTTACTCGTATTGGGTTATGAAGTTTGCCTCATGTATATCTTGATAAAACAACCGTTTCATCAATGAGACAACCGTTTCTTGTTTAATGGCCGATCACCTTCTGAGGGGTATCCGGCCATGTGTTAATACTTTGTCTGGGGAATATGATGCTTGTTGGGCTGTCTTCTAGCGAACTCGGGAAGGGGCTCAATAAGCCTGATGAGTGGGCCAGTTTATGGGGGCCTAGTGTCATGAGCGTAGGCCATTTCAAAAGTCCAGTGGACCTTGGGTAAGTCAGCGAATAGGTCGATCAGAAGCTGACCAGTCCATAAGCCCCAGTCTCGAAGCTTTGAGGTTGAAGAGACTAAAGTTTAGCATTAGTGACTTGGCTAGAAGATCCACAGGGCTGGCTGAAGACCAACCAATTCATGACCCTTCTGGTCTAAAGGCTCGCAAGGCTAAAGAACACCTCGATCGTTTTATAGGTCTAACACTTGGCGCTTCGTGCAACGCCCACGTTCTTGATGGTTGTGCAGTTTTCAAGTGAGTGACCACGTGGCATCATGCTATTTGGTTGGAAGTCATGTTCATTAAATGCAGTCCTGGTTCCCTCCTGATGTTGTACACGTGTCATGATGCGAATAGTGGTGATGGGAGAAGTTAAAAAGATGAGAAAACCAAAGCCCCGCCTAAGTGGGTTTGTGGGTTTTTATTTCATTTTCTCACAACCTTACTATTTCCACCATTTTGTTATTTCCTCTTCCCTACTTCTCTTTACCTCTTTCTTTTACTGCTTTGCCATTCATTGACGAGGTTTTGTTAGTTCTGTTCATCTTCCTAAATTGGTGGTCGTGCGCACAGCAATCGTCCCCTCCTACTATTTGAAGAGGTAAGGGACACATTAATTTCTTTCTGCGCCTTACTAAGATATGACTAAAAAGTGTAAAAATTCCCCCTTTGTTAAAATGTCTTTTTGTTCTGTTTTGCATGTGAATGCATGATTGTGTTACTACTGCTTGTTTTCATATTTGTGTTAGCTCTAGAACCCTTCAGAAAGGTTTAATGCAATATGTTTTGAGTGAGAACAAAGCCAATTTAAAGAAAATGCTTTGAAGAACAACTAATGGTTGTCTTGAGTTTCTTGAGAAATTAAAGAGGTTTTATCATTTAGCATATAAAGGCTTAATCAAATGAGGATACATTTTATTTTGCATGTATGAACATGTTAAGAGATGTGAAATTAAAAAGATAGTAAAAATTATATCCTTATTCAAGTGTAAAATAGCTAACAATCTGAAGAAGATATCAACGCTGCAAGAAACCAAGATCTGGGACTTCAAAAGAAGCACAGGACTTCAGAAAGTACATCTGAAATGAAGATATCCATCAAACACCGATGCCAATGTATTCTACTATCTTCAGTCATCATGATTGCAAGTCTTTCAACATCATAAAGCTTGGATTGAAGATCTAAAGACCAAAGAAGCATCAAGAAAATGTTACCGCACATCAGAAAGATCACACTCAGGTAAAAGTATGCACTCCATAAGAAATAAAGGGAATTTTTAGAATTCAAATTTGAAATTCAAAAGTCAAAACCCATTGACTGAACTGGTGAGTTATTTCTTTTGCTAACTTGGTCAACAACCTCGCAGAAGGAGTTCAAGAAACCACATTTCAGAAAGTAAGAGTAATTTTTGAAGTAATATCAGAAACCTCATATCTCACAACGGCTTCTGCAAAAGCTCAACAGATAGGCTACTCTTCTAGATTGCTTTTCAAAGACACAAATGGATGATCAACACGTGTCACTTGGAGATCTAATCAAGAGGCAACGGTCACAAGGAAGACCATTTATAAATAGAGATGTTGTGCTTTCAAAGAACAAGATTTTTGATGCTACAAAAGTGCAAAACTCTGAAAAAATTTATCCTTATCTCTTTGTAAAGTTCATTACTTCTAGTAATCATTTTCTTTTATTGTAAAAATATTCTTTCTACTATCCTTCACGTCATACGTTCTTCCTAGGAAGAATACTTAGAAAGAAGTCATTCAAGTGTTTCTTAGAACTCTCATTGTAAATCTTACGAAAACTTTAGTATAGGTTAGTTTGAGTTGCAAACCCAAACACTAACCTTTGTATCCTTGATCCAGGAGGATCAGTGTGAGCTTAGCTTGTAGAGGCTAGTCAAAGACTACCTGCAACGTGACAGGAAACGTGTTTATGGTCTTTAGCTTGGAGATGCTAGTCAAAGACTACTTGGTTCAGGTTGGAAAGGCTGGTGAATAACTACTTGGTTTGTGATAGTAGAGGTTGTCTACTGGTCACGGTGAGAGCTTGGGAAGGTTATTGTAAAGACTATCATTGTTCTTTCTTGGTGAGAGAAAGGTTTTAGTGGAGCTCAACAGTTGTTAGAAATGTAGGCAGGTTGGTTGAACCAGGATAAAAACTCTTGAGTAGTATATCCTTTCTCCTTCATCTCTTATTGTATTCCTATATTTGATTTGTTTACTGTGTTAGTTCTAGAAAATTTTCTTTTACACGCATATTTCTTTTTAGTTCAGAAAGTTCACTTTCTGAAGTCACTAACGCTATTTCTGCTATACTTCAAGCTCTTAGCTTGATAGTAGCTTGAGTAAGTTTTTCAAAAGTCAAAACAGGAAGAGAAAGAAAAACACAATTCAACCCCCCTCTCGTTCGCTTTGTTACCTAGAAATGGCATCAGAGTTTGGGCTCTAGGGGGTTTAGCACTCTAACGAATGTAGAGGACAAAGACAAGAGGGACAAATGGCACAAAATATTCACATAGCTGAAGGACACTCCATAAATAGACTGCCATTTTTTGATGGTGGAGATTATGCCTACTAGAGTGACAAAATGAAGCCGTTCATAAAATACACAAGTCTTGACTTGTGGGAGATTATACAAGAAAGAGATTATGTTCCAAAGGTGGAAGTTCCAGGAAGATGATGCACCGTCAATATCTAGAGAAATCCCCTGAAGTAGGTGGATAGAGCAACAAAAGACCAAAGTTCAACTGAACTCAAAAGCTAAGTACCTACTCACGTGTGTACTAAGTAACGCTGAATATGACAAAATTATTGCTTGTGACATGGTAAAAGAAATATGGGACAAATTGCATATGCTGCACGAGGGCACTAATCAAGTTCAAGAAACCAAGATCAGTATGTTGGTTCATCAATATGAAATGTTTAAAATGACAAATCAAGACAATATTGATGAAATGGCCACAAGGTTTATGCATGTCATAAATGTAACGCCTAATTTTTCCCGTGCGCAAAAATGACCAAAATACCCTTGAATCATTCTGTTCAAAACCAAGGACGGTCCAGGCTATCCTCAAGGGGTTAGTTTGATGTTTGAAAAGAATTAAATGTGTTATGAAAGTGTTAGAAATGAAAATCTCAATTTCTTGGTTTCTCGTATGCGAAATTACTAAAGTACCCCTTAGGTAATTTAACACGGATTAAGTGACGATTGAACTAGGCCATCACCTGGGAGTTCAAAATGTTGATTATAAGTGTTGTATGATATCTGGAAAGTCTAGGTGGTCCTGGGAGTTTTTGTGTGAATTTACATTTTTGCCCCTAATTGGTGCTAAACGAGCTTAATTAAGCAATTAAGAAAATATAGACAATATTAGGCTCTAATTAAAGATAAATTAATTTTATCTTTTAATTTTGAGTCAAATTATTTATGTGAGGTTAATTAAGGCCTAAATTTGATTAAGAAAGTTCAAATTCCCTTCTTAAATCAAAGACATTATGTCATGTCATAGCAAATAATATTTTCTCTCTCCAATTCCCTAAATCAAGGAACATGTTGGAGTTTGAATTTCAAACTAATTGAGTTTAATTCAAACTAAGTATACAAGACCACTCCTAATCATGTCTTGAAAAGCGTTAAACACTTGGTTACCAACCCAAACACCTAATTACCAATTCCTAACTCATTCCCTAATCAAATCTATCTCTAATTCATGTCCTAACACACATGAAACATGAAATTTTCCCCCAAAATTCCTTGGAGGCTGATGGCTTTCCCTCCCTCTTTCCCTCCCATATTTCATTTTTAACACTTACACACTCATAAAAACTCTTATTCTTACCACCCATTTTTTTGGCAAGAGTTTTGTGTCAAAAAAATGCTCTAAAAATCCTCTCTTTTTCTCTCAACTCAAAGCTTTCTTTTCTTCTTCTTCCACCTCTATCCTCAACCTCCTCTCCACCCCAAACCACCATACCTCCACTATAGATCATCTTTGAGACACATAACATTTCCATTCCAAGATCAAGCTTCCTCATTTTCAACTAAAGAAATAGCCTTGGTAGGGATTTTTTTGAGTTCTCTCTTTTTTCTTCTTTGCTTTTCAATTTCTATGTTGGAATGAATGGAAAGTTTTCCTCTTTTATCTTCCTCTCATTATTTTTAGATTTGATGTTGGTTTGATAGACAAGTTCCTTTTCTTTTTCTTTTCTCTTATTTTCAGTTTCATTTGTTGGTTGTTGGTCAAAAACTATGGCTTGATGATGAGAGATCTTGATGTTGGTTGTGAAACCATTACGTGCTTGACCTCTAGAGCCCAAGGTTTGGTTTATTTTCAATTTTAAAGAATGATAAAGATGGACTGTTTGTTGGTTCCTTTGAAATATTTTCTTTCTTTGACTTTCAAGGCCATATCTTGATGATGAGGGTTTTTTCATGTTTGGTTGTGGAACTATCAACTGTTGAACCTCTAAAGCTCAAGGCTTGATTTTTGGTTTCAGAAGAGTATGAAAAATATATTATTGCTGGTTGTCTTCGTTGGTTTTCCTTTAAGCTTGATGGTGAGTCTAAAGAAATGAGGTTCTTGGAACCATGGTGTCAAGAGACTCTAAAGCTCATTTCCATTTGGTTAAGATTGATTGGGGTTGAGAGTTTGATTCTTTAAAGTCTTGAAGTGAGCTATAGTAAGATATAAAATGGACTTGCATCATCTTTATATTTCAAGCACTTGCATCTCATGTTTATGTTTCAATGCTTTGCATAACATGTTTATTTTCAAGTCATCACCTTAAATCTCGAAGACTAAAGAAATGGACTTGCATTCCCAAGTTTAAATTTCAAAGCTTTGCATTTCATATTTATATTTCAAGTTATCATCTAAACTTTGAAGACTTAAAAATGAACTTGCATCCTCATACTTATATTTCAAGTCTTGCATATCATATTTAAATTTCAAGCCATCACCTAATAATGATAAATATCTAAAATGAGGTTTGCATAACATGTTTATTATTCTTGTTATCACCTAAATCCCTAGAGCTTAAAGACTTGCCTTTGTATCTCAAATGGAAATTTTGATTATGGTTATTTCTTTTGAATGTATTTTTGGCCATGATATAATGTTGCTTTTTATTTTCTTTTCGAGGCTTGAATCTTGTTTCTACGATGTACAAAACTTTAGTGAAGAGCTTGTTAGCTTTGTGGGAATGTGAGTATGATTTCAAAGGGAGTATTAGAATGATGTTTTAAAATGGTCTTAAAATGAATGAGCATCTTGAAATATGTTAAAACTTTGATTTCACGAATTGGATTTTGGTAATCGATTATAGCCCATGTAATCGCTTACTGTAACACCCTAATATTTAGCCCAATACGCCTAGGACGTATCAAGACTAATTATTAGTTATTGCTTCTCTTTAAATTCATCTATAAAATACTTAGCGGAAAATATGGGTAAATTTTTTTTTTTGAATTGATTTATATAAAACAAAGTGCGAGCCTTTGCGTAACATAAACAACGTGAAGCGGAAGAATAAATAAAACATACAGAACATAAGCATTAAAGAATACATCCATCATAAACATCATTCCTCATCACATTAGATAATATAGTTTAGTACATCATAAGGAAATATAACAGAAGCATAAAGTCTTACCCATACTAGTGGAGAGCTTAGGACAATAACATATAATAAGAAACATGAAGACAAATGTCGAACCGGGATCGCGACGGACGGCGAAAAATAATCTATTTAAAATTGGAGTCGCCACCAAGTTTATTTAAATTGGGAAAAACATGAAAAAAACCCGTTTTATTAAAAAAAGTGGTCTTTAAAACCAGATTTGAATTCGGAGTCGGTTATGCATAGGGAAGGGTAGGGTTTTACTATACCCTTAATACACTCGTCTTTATATTTTTATTGACAAGATTTTTTTTTTTAAAAATAAATTGAGGAACACCAAGCTGTCACAACTGGTGTTCAAAATACGTGTTAACAAACCGTCATGGTTAAATTAACATTTTTATTCAAAATACAATATTTCACAAATAAGTAGCAAATTTAAACTAAATATATGAAAATGAAAATTTCTTATGAATTATAAATATTTACAAATAAGATAAAAATTTATTTTGATATTTTTTGCAAAAATAAAATAAAATATAAAAGAGAACATGCTTTTAAAGGAAATTTGGAACATCAAACTGTCACAACTCAGATGTCCAAATTCGAGTTAACAAGTCGTCCTAAATTAACTTTTTTATTTGAAGTAAAATATTTCCTAAAGAAATGAAAATTAAATGAAATAAAATATTTCATAAAAAAACTCATGAAAAATTTACAATTAAGACAAAAATTATAAATATTAGATTTTGACTTGACAGGGATTTAATCGCCTCCTACGTATCCTCCTGCAAGGGAATTCAAAGTCACGTAGTTCTGCTGAAATATTTTGTGTGTTGGTTGATTTCATTTAAAAAAAAATTTATATTAAGGAGTATGATATCTGTTTTTGCACAGAATTCGAGTTAGCATTAAGCTACTCTATGAACTTTTATGATCCAAATAACAATAAAGGTAACATTTGCTACTCAACCATCATTATGGATCATTGCACAGATTAAACATTTTCTTAAAAATTCCTTTTTATTGTTTATTGGAAAGAAAACCATCTTCTATTTATTTTAATGAACACTAATTTCAATCATGAACTAACAAAATTAATTCAAAGACAAACTATTAACTCCAGTGAAGACATAAAACGATTAAAAATTTAAAGTAAATCCAAGACCCAAATTACTATTTTTTTTATTTTTATTCAAAGCTTTTAACACAAAATTCATCAAGTATTTAAAAATAATTAAATCACTTCCTAAACTAATTTATTTAAAACCACTCAAATAATGAAAAGTTTGATAGGAAAGATATATTACAAACTTTCATTTTTTAGTAAATCAACATAATCAAATATTTATTTTGAACCAAACAAAATTAAGCCATTTTATTTTTTTGTTCATTTTAAAATATAATAACTCAAACTTTAATCAGGCTAACTTCAAACTAAGAACAAAATAAACACAAATCATGCAAATAAACTCAAACAATCAAAATCTATTTCTGATCCAACGAGATAAAAATAAGTCTAACCAAAATAATAATAATGATAATAATAATAATAAACAACCACTCTCTCACCATCATCACATACACGCTACACACAACGTTCTCTTTTACATATGCACACACGCACCTCACTAACACCACACTCTCTCACACATTCTCACCCACTTATACTCATGCTACACATTCCACGTATACAATCAAACATTCATACTGTGAGGAAATAAAGAAACGGAGAGAGAGGACGAGAGAAAGGGTTAGAGAGAGAGAGAGAGAGAGAGAGAGAGAGAGCAAGAGAGAAAGGAAAAATGGGAGAGAAAAGAGAAGAGGGAAGGAGGAAGAAGATCGGCGGCTAAAAGGAAGGAAGGAGTAAACCGCGAGACCGCACGGTGGGGATGCTCCGCCCTGGAGTCGGTCGCCCGCAGCGGTGTCGAGAAAGCGCGGCATCGGCAGCTCCAGAATGGCACCGCAACGGCAAGGATGGCGGAGGAAAGTTGATCCGCCCGAGAGATGGGAGAAGCAGAAGGAAGGAAGCGGCCCGAGAGTGGGAGGTTGCAGTGGAGCTGAGAGGGAAGAGGTTATAGGGAGGAGGTCGCACGATGGCGACGCAGATCGGAAAAAGGAAGCGCGACACATGCGGCTAAGGGGAAGGGGATCTCCGCAGCTGGGCTCTGGATCGAAGGGAGAACCGACCAATTTCGCGGCGGCTAGGTTCAGCGGGAGGGGTATCACGGTGGTTGTGGCCATGATACTTGGTTTGGAGGGGGAAGCCGCGGCGTTTTGGTGGGGAGGAGTGGATATCGCGTGGCGGTGAGGGAAGGGGCTAGCCGAGTTTTGTAGTGGTTGTGCGGGCTTGGGAGAGAGGAGAGGAGGAGCGGTGGCCAGGTGGTTGGGATAATGATGATGATGAGGTTTTGGGAATGAGCTTGTGAGGATGATGATGACGTGAGGCCGCGGTGGTCGGGGAGAACCGCGGCCTCCTCCCTTTTCCTCCTCTCCTTTTTTTATTTTTATATGATGATGATGATACCACTGCTATATTGTTTACCTGTTCTTCCTCTTCTTTTTTTTTGCGCTATTGGATTATATTGCTGGATTTTTTAGGTTTTCTTTGAATGCTGCTGATTTGATGTATCATGTCAAATTTTTTGTTTTGATCTTTCTTGTCATGGTTCCTTTTTTTGATGTGATAAAAACGGTGTCTTTTTGAAGTGAGCTTGTTTCGGTTTTGGGAGATGATGGTGTTCAAGTGGTAGTTAGCCCCTTCAGGAATGGAGGTGACGATAGGTTTATAGATGCAACTCTCCCGCTTTATCCACCATTTACAGCGCCCTGACACATTCCAGAAAGAAAATTTAGCATCTTGCAAAACAAAATGATGATGTCCAGAACATCAACCTTTCTCTTATCCCCATGGCTTCATGGGTCCATGTTTTATTTTGGCAGAGGATGTATATTGGCAGGGGATGAATGGAGTCCGTGACTCCCCTCTTGTCCCTTCCCTTTTGTCATTTGATTTTTTTTTATTTTATTATTTTATTCTATATATGAAATGAACTTAAGGAATTTTTTCTGAATGGACATGGACCAACAAATTATGGGCTGAATTAAATGGGTTGAACAATGAAATAGGTTGAAAGAGATTAAAATGGAAATGAGTTGAACAAAACTTTTCTTCAAAAGAACTAAATGAAAAAATTATAAAGGAAATTCATTGCAAATTTTGGATTTTAATTTTATGGGCTGGACAAAATCGGGTGTTCACAACAAATACATGGAACCACCCCAAAAGATACTCCTAAGCTAAGACTCTCCCTCCCTCGAGCTATGGACGACGCTCCTACTCATCTCTCGGGCACATATCCAATGAACTAGGCAAGCTCCTCGGATGCGTGAAGAGGAAGGATGGCGACCGTGCCCGCCACGGTGAGGGCGCATCTCGGACGTCGTGCTAACCTCCGCTACGTCACCGTCTCCTCGGACCCATCCCGATATCCATGGGTACGGCAGGGTGGAACCCTCCGAGAAAGGATGAGAAGAGGGATCCTCTGATGGGTCGGTCTTCGAACGTCTCTGGCGAGGCACGTACTCGGGGTAGCCTTACACCGCTGAAGATGCCGAACGCGCGACCTTCTGCCCGTCACCTGGTCGCGTCCTCTCAAAGATCATATTGTCGCCAAAGGGGAGGTCGGGGTGAATCTGGCTGGAGACGGAGAGGCAAACGGGCATCCCACATATGCAAAAATACGTATAGCACAACGACCCTCAAAGTGATAAGACTGATGGTCCGGATCGTAGTGCAGCTCCCACACGGTGCGTCAACAAAAATCACGAACGACGTCATCGATATCTGAAGACGTAACAGAAAGACACAGAGAGAGGGGTGAGAATTCTTGCTAAAGAATCTCAGGAGGAACCCTCTATCCTAGTGTCGTCGTTTACGTCCCAGGAACCTTGGGTTTATTATGAAAAGGTTTAGCATGCATAAGTTCATTATGAGGTTTTCACAAAGGTATTATCCAAGGTTCATGTCTTTTATAATGATTCTTAATACATGTATGCAACATAATAATTCATGGATGCATGACAGTACTTTAGGTAAATCAAACAATTATCAATCAACATATAAGTGGCATGTAACTTTTCTCTTGAACATCTTTCCTTTTCTCATACTTGTGACACCAATAATATAGTAACCGCACCCCTTAAACTAGGCTATGAGCTCATACCTTAACTAGTCGTCACTAGTTCTTACTTATCCTCTTGATAAGGGAATCATAAACATAATCATAATCATCATAATCCCGACTCCCAGAGTACGGGTAGGGGCCTAAGGATCACCCATCATGGGACTTTTTCCTTCTTCGAAACGCATCGACGGTTAAGACCAGCGACTTTGTCCGCTTTGGCAGGCTAATGTCTATGCCCTCGGTTTTACCCTTCCTCACCTAGAGAAGTACGTCTCGGTGTGTCACCTTAAACATCATGTACTTTCATTCTTCGAAACGCATCGACTGGTTAAGACGACTTTGTCCGCTTTGGATGGCTCACGTCCATACCCCCCATTTACTTTCTCCTGAACCGTAGCAGGAGAAATGCGTCTCGGCATATAACTTTAAACTTCATATTTCTCAAAAACTTTCTTTTTGTCCCTCAAATTTGACGAAAATTCGGCAGCATAACAGCTACATTTCGAATTTCCTCAAATTTGAGTCTTGCCACATAATCTCAATCACATGTATCATTCTTTATGAAACTTTCTCAATTAAAAACTACATAGTTCACATGAGCATACTTTTCAATCTCATTTATACTTCGAAACCTCATGCATCTCAAATACATGGTACGGCACTTCATCATATTGTCATGTCAATTATTTACATAAGGTTTCATGCTCAAGATATTAACACAATCACATCATCATCATCATGCTCGAGGTTCATCATCATAAATATGCTCACTTGGCTTCCTATCTCATAGTATCTTATGATGTGACCCTTACGGGCCTTAAACTCATATTTCGGACATTCTAATCCTCACTAAGGATTTTTATAACACCTAAGGGATCATTACTTAAAATTCTCACTAAGTTTTAGGCACACTTAAGATTCCAAACAGCATTATGTAGTTTGGGCAGGAAAAATATCATATACTTACGGGCTCTAGAATTTCCGTTCGTGACCCTTTTTAAGATCCGTCTTCGCCTAAGGCTTCATAATCAATCCCTAAACCAATTATGAGGGATTCCTAGGCATGTTTACTAAGTTATAATTCACTTTTCCTCAATTTAGCTTTGCTGGACAGAATCACATTTTGCCATGTCTAAGTGTGCTAGAATTCCTATTTTAAGTCCTTATCATCACCTTAAGCTTAGTAATTAATACCTAATCATTTATGAAAGGTTTTTATGCATATCCTACTGATTATAAACCATTTACACTTGAATTAATTATGCTGGAACAGTTTTGCAAATTTGTGCATTAAGGTGTTCAGAATTCTCATTCTTGATCCTTTTAAGTTACTTATTCTTTTCTAACTTCTCTAAATCGATCCTCCCTTCACTCAAACATAATTTTACACATTTTAACACCTTAGAACAACATTTGTACCGCAGCCAATCATGAAGGGCAGAACCGAAATCATAAGCCCATAAAATCACATAATCTTGTAAATTAAAATGCATACAAGTTACTAGTTTTCTCTTGGAATAATTCTAGGGATTCAAAACTTTTTTAGAACTCAAATCCTTTCATTAAAATCATGCCTTTACACATAAGGTCAATAGCTAAATTAACTTGCTTGCAAAATAGTTTTACAATATATAATTTTATGCATAATGTTGCTTAGGTGCTCCTAAGCTTGGAAAAATTACAAAACACAAACTATGGACACTTGTGATTAGAGGAACTCATATTAAATCCATCATCATCACCACAAGGCCGAAATGGCTTCTTTAAGAATGCCAATATTTTATTGAAAACCTTACATAGGATACTTGGGCAAGCCTTTGAGCTTTAGGAGGCTTAGGTGATGACATAAACTTTAAACATGATATGCACTCATTTTATTCTTCATTAGAAAGTAAAGTGAGAGCATAAAATAAATATGGGATGCAACATCTTTATTATCTTTAAGGTTAAGTGATGACTTGAAATGTAAACATGAGATGCAAGGTTGAAATTTAAACATGATAGTGCAACAAGTCCAATTAATTAGTCTTGAGAACTTAGTGATGACATCAAAATAAACATGCTATGCAATGCATAAAGTAAACATGAATGCATCTTATTTTAGATCTTAGCTAGAGCTCTTTGCAAGACTTTAAAGGAATAAAACCTCAATCCATTATATATCATAAGGCAAGCTTTAGAGTTCTTAGCACTTAGACTTCAAGGAAGTCTTAAGGTTTGAACTTCATCATCAAGCTTAAGAAGATAAATACAAAGCTCAACACTTTGTCCAAATAAAACACATAAAAACTAAGTCATATTCTTTATTTTATTGCTCATGGGCTTCAATCTAGAGTAAAACTCTTAGAACGGCCGACCAACTTTAAGGTTGGCAAGGGTAAGCTTAGAGCTCTTGAAAACTTGGGATTAATTTTCTTTATCAAAACTTGTGTGATCTTCTTTTCATTTTAGCAAACCTTGTTGAAACAAAGCTTAAAGAAACCGAAATCATCCAAGAAAAAGAAAGAGAAAATCGAAACCTTTGAGGAAGAAAGGAAAGGAAATTCGAAAGCATAAGCAAGGAAAAGAAAGAAAACACAAGCATGTATGGTCCAAGACCAAGTTGTTTCAAGCTTTAGAGGCTTCCCACAAGACATCATCAAGTCTTTATCTTGAAACCTCATCATCAAGCTTATGTTATTTTCATAAAATGGCCTCTTGGCCGAAAATGAAAAGAAAGGAAGAAAGGAGTTTGAACCAAGAGAAAACTAGAACTTTCTTTAAGGAAAACAAGTGAAAACTTTTAAAACAACCCCTACCTAAGGAAGTCTTTGAAATGGAAGAAAGAAAGCTTGATTCTTGAAGAGTTTGAGAAGACAAAATCTCTCTTGGAAGTGATGATGGATTCGGCCAAAGAGGAAGCTCAAGGAAGATGATTTTTCCTTGAGTTTCTAAGCTTGGGAATGGAAAGTTTAAGTGTTTGAGGGATGGTTTAAGGTGAGGTAGTGGTGGTTTATGGTTGTTTGTGGTGGTTTATGGTGGTGGCAAGGTTCTTTGAGAGGAAGAAGAATGATGAAGAAGATGAAGAGAAATTGAGAGCAAAAGGAAGAAAATGCAAGAAAGCTTGAACTTGGCAAAGCTTCTAAAGTGTAACCAAGTTCTTCCAAGCTTGGTATTTATAGAAAATTTGCAACAATGGTGGCTGATTTAGGGGAGATGGCCGACGGCCTCATGGAGGGAAAAGAGAAAAATGTCTCTTACAAGGTATGGCTTTGGGTATGGGTTCAAGCATGGTGAGGTATTGGCAAAAGTATGGGCTAGGCATGGCTCTTTGAGTGATAAATCAAGCAACATGTGGCACTCCATGGGGGCCAAGCATTCGGCCAGCCTGCAGCCAAGGGGAGAGAAATTTGTTCATGTAATTGTGGTTTAGTGATGTGTTTAGGTGTTTCTTTGATTAATGTTTTGGTTAGGAGTTGTAAAAAAGTGTTTAGGTGAGGTAATTGGGTAATTAAGGTTGTTCAAGACTTGATTAGGGAGTGGTCTTACTAGATTAACAAATAAATTCATTTTCTTAGTCAAATGAGGTATGGCACAATTCCTTAATTTAAGGAATTGGAGAGAGAAACACTATTCAAGATTCCATGACTAGGAATCTTGAATTAAAGAATACGATTTAGAGTTTAACTAAGCAATCTTAGGTTTTAATTAACCTTAATAAATTATTTTGACTCTAGATTAATTATCGAAATAAATTAATCTTCGATTAGAGCCTAATATTGCTTAGGTTTGCTTAATTGCGTCATTAGGCTCACTGGACACTTATCTAGGGGCAAAATGGTAATTTTGCACTAAAACTGCCCGGGACCTTCCGAGCCCTAAACATCAAATATTATTGTAAAACATCATTCTAAACTTCCTGAAAAATTCCAGGCTCAAACGGCACCTTTTACCCGTGTATTTTGGTCATTTTGAGCCGAAAGTTTAGAAAACGAGATTTTCACCTCGGATATCAAACATAACAGGTACAATCCCCTTCAAACATTGAGTTGACCCATTCGAGGAGTGCCAGGCTGTCCTTAATTCCGGTAAAGAAAATGACCTCAGGGCATTTCGGTCATTTGTACTCTAATAGCAGAAATTCGGGCGTTACATTACTCCCCTCCTTAAAAAGAATTTCGCCCTCGAAATTCGTTACCTTAGAAAAGCTCGGATACTTCGTCCGCATCTTGGATTCCAACTCCCATGTGTACTCCTCTGTCTTGTCTCGTCCCACGCGACTTTCACCAAAGGAACGGACTTGTTCCTCAACTACTGACACCACGGTCCACGATCCTCGTTTGTGGCTGATTGAAAGTTAGGTCCTCCCTTAACTGTACATGCTCTGGTTCTAACACTTGGCTAGGATCGGATTGATACTTTCTTAACTGTGAGACGTGAAAGACGTCATGGAGATTTGATAGATTTGGGGGTAGGGCTATTTTATAGGCAACTGTCCCGACTCTCTGAAGGATTTCAAAAGGTCCGAGAAATCGGGACTCAATTTCTTGACTTTCATGGCTCTACCTATTCCTAGTGGGGGTTATCCTCAAGAAAACATGCTCACCTTCTTGGAACTCTAACGGCTTTCGCCGTTTGTCCACATAGCTCTTTTGTCGGCTTTGAGCAGTCAAGATTCTATCCTTGATCATTCTTATTTGCTCTGTGGTTTCCCTCACTACATCCGGTCCCAAAACGCTTTGTTCTCGAGATCATGCCAATACAAAGGCGACTGGCACTTTCTTCCATACAAGGCCTTGTACGGTGCCATACCGATACTCGCATGATAACTGTTGTTATACGCGAACTCGATAAGCGGGAGGTACTTATTCCAACTCCCTTTTCTATCCAAAACACATGCCTTTAGCATATCCTCCAATGTTCCATCTGTTTCAGGTGGTAAGCCGTGCTTAAGCACAACTTAGAACCAAACGCCTTTTGAAAGGCATCCCAAAACGCGACGTAAACCGCGGATCTCGTCCGAGATTATCGTCGATGGAACTCCGTGTAGCCTCACTATCTCTTGGATGTACAACTGGGCCAACTTATCTAGGGAAAAGGTTAACTTGATGGGTAGGAAATGGGCCGACTTGGTTAACCTGTCCACTATTACCCAAATAGCGTCATGGCCGGCTTGGGTTCGGGTAGGCTGGTCACAAAATCCATAGATATACTATCCCACTTCCATTCGGGGATAGGCAAAGGTTGCAACATTCCTGAAGGCTTTTGGTGCTCAATCTTCACCTTTTGACAGACTAAGCACTTACTAACCCAGGCTACTACGTCCTTTTTCAATCCGGCCACCAGAACATCTTCTTTAAATCCTGATACATCTTGGTGGCACCAGGATGGATGGTAAAGTGGCTCTTATGGGCCTCCTCCAAGATACTTTCTCGGAGGTCACCATCTTGCGGTACACATATCCGCCCTTCGAACCTCCACAAACCATCTACCCCTTGCTTAAAACCCTTAAGCTTTCCAGCCTTAACCGCCTCTAGTCTCCCTAAACTCCTCATTTTCCACTTGTGCCATCATCACCCTTTGTTTAAACCCACTTGTTACCGTAAGATGACACATCTTCACACTCTTTTCTGACATTGACATCCCCAAATTCATGTCCTTAAACTTCTCTATAAGCTCAACTTCCTTGACCATCATGTGGGATAAGCGTAATGATTTTTGACTCAAGGCATCGCGACCACATTGGCCTTGCTGGGTGGTAACTTAAGCCAAAATCATAGTCCTTTAGAAACTCCATCCACCTTTTTTGCCTCATGTTTAGCTCCTTTTGATAAAAGAGATGCTTAAGACTCTTATGATCGGAGAAAACTTCAAACCTTACTCCATACAAGTGATGCCTCCAAATTTTCAAGGTAAACACTATGGCGACTAACTCTAGGTCATGGGTAGGGTAATTAACCTCGTGTGGCTTGAGTTGTCTAGACGCATAGGCTACCACTTGCCTATTTTTGCATCAACACACAGCCTAGGCCCTTTCCCGAAGCATCACAATATACCTCGAAGGGTACGTTGGGTCGGGTAAAACCAAAACTGGGGTCAAGGTCAACCTTTCTTTTAACTCTTGGAAGCTCTTTCAATCGGGATTCCATGAAAACGGGTGTTCTTCCTAGTTAGCTTGGTTAGGGGAAGGGAAATCTGGAAAATCCTTTAATAAACCTTCGGTAATAGCCTGCTAATCCCAAAAAGCTCTATATTTCTGATACGGTGGTCGGTCTATCCCAATTCATCACAGCTTCTATCTTACTAGGGTCAACAGCTATACCTCCTTTTGATACTACATGTCCCAAAAACTTCACTTCCTCCAACCAGAATTCACACTTAGAGAGCTTAGCATACAACTTCTTCTCCTTCAACACCTCTAAAACCAACTTTAGGTGACTTTCATGCTCCTCGTGAGTCTTCGAATAGATGAGTATATCATCTATGAAAACAACCACGAACTTATCTAAATAGGGTCTAAAGATCCTATTCATGTAGTCCATGAACACGGCGGGTGCATTGGTCAATCCAAAGGACATCACGGTGAACTCAAAGTGTCCATACCATGTCCTAAAAGCGGTCTTAGGTATATCCTCATCCCTTACTCAAATTTGGTGGTATCCGGACCTTAAATCAATCTTGGAGAATACCACCGCTCCTTTAACTGGTCCATAAGATCATCAATCCTAGGCAAAGGGTATTTATTTTTCACGTTACACGATTCAATTGCCTATAATCTATACATAATCTCATGCTCCCATCCTTTTTCTTAACAAACAAAACCGGGCCCCACGGTGAAGCACTAGGTCTGATAAAACTCTTTTCTAACAACTCCTCCAATTGGGTTTTTAACTCTTTTAGCTCCAAGGGTGACATCCTGACGGGGCTATGGAGATAGGTCCCATTCCCGGAACCAACTCGATGGAGAACTCCACTTCTCTTCGGGAGGGAACTCGGGTATCATCCGGAAATACCTCGGGTACTCTCTTACCATAGGAATATCATCTATGTTCTGCTCAAAGTCTACTTCGCTAGCGGCTAGAAGGACATATCCCTTAGTTTTCTCCCCACTACAGAAGACATCTACGGAATTTACATAAAGTTTCAAGGTTTGACTAGTTTTGCTAGGGGGATGACGAAAAATAACAGATTTTGTATAACAGTCTAACAACACATGGTTAGCGTGAAGCCAATCCATGCCAAGAATTACTCCTATGTCTTTCAAGGGTAAACAAATCAAATCTATGACAAAAGATCTATTTTCAACAGTAAGATGACAATTTAGGCAACAATTACATGTATGAACAAGACGATTCGTAGGAGTAGAAACAATAAGGTCAAATGGAAGTTTAGAAACTTGCAAGTTTAGAGACTCGACACTAGCATGTGAGATAAAAGAATGAGTAGCACCAGAGTCATATAGCACGTTAAGGTTCTACCATTTAGTTCGCACTTACCTTCGATGAGGTCGTTGGATCCGTTCGCGTCCTCCGCATTGAGGGTAAAGACCCGTCCTTGGTGTTGCGGTCGGGGATTCTGACTTGACGACCTTCCATTACTTTTGCAATCTTTTGCATAGTGGCCGAGCTTGCCACACTTGAAGCACACTCCTTGTCCGGCTAGGCAGGGATGATTGCCATGATTATTTCCGCAACGGGGGCACTCCATGGCTTGTGCGGGTCGGGGATAGGAGGGGCTCCTTGGGGTGCCTTATTCTTGTTCCCGTTGGGCCTTCCTTGTTGATTGTTGTGGATGTTGTTATGAGGACCGCTCACTCCTCCTTGATGGTTGCGGTTCCTCGGCCGTTGGGGTTGAACGGCGGCCTTGGGTGTTGTCGGAAG
Organism: Dalbergia oliveri; assembly: GCA_030441495.1. Lineage (NCBI taxonomy): Eukaryota > Viridiplantae > Streptophyta > Magnoliopsida > Fabales > Fabaceae > Dalbergia > Dalbergia oliveri. Next base: position 22,663,091 of record JAMLFY010000003.1, read on the forward strand.
GGTTAGTTGAGGTCCTCTTTGCTGTGGTTGTTGTTGCTTGAACTGGTTGGATTGATAGGGATGGTAATGGTTCCTTGGTTGGTTATGATGCGACGGCTTGAACTTCGGGGCTTGGGGTCCCAAACCACGGGACGATCTACCCTCGCGCAGTCATCTTCTTGTGTCCTTCTTCGATGATCCGGCACTTGTTGACTAGGGTCGGAAGTCCCTAATCTCCATGTGTGCCACAGCAAAGTTAAGTTCGGCCCTCAACCCGGCCTCATACTTAACACACTTCCATATCTCGTCGGGGTTCCCTTGGAAAACCCGCGAGAACTTGATCAATTCCTCAAACCTCGCCGTGTCCTGGGTGACAGACAATCCACCTTGGACCAATTGCATGAACTCGATATCCTTCGCGTTCCTCACGGACTCCGGAAATACTTCTCATAGAAGTACGTCTTGAACAACTCCCAATTGATAGCGGTGCCCGTAGCTTCTAGCAACTTCGGGTGGGTCCACCAAAACTCCGCATCGGCTTCCATCATGTAGGCAGCAAAGGTAACCTTCTCTCTTCCGAGCAAGCAACAACCGAATAGATCTTCTCCATGTTCTTGATCCATTCGTCCGCCTTATCCGGGTTCAAAGCTCCACGGAAGGTTGGGGGATTGGCCTTGTGGAATTCCCAAAACGGGCTTGTTCCACAGCCTCAGGAGGAGGGGGACCTTGAGCAGAATCCCTAGGTTGATTCATGCAGTCAAACATGCGTTCCATCGCTCTAGCCATCTCGAGAGCTGTCTCATTCCTTTCGCCCTCGTTCGCGTTCCTATTTTGTCTGGGATGCCATTGGTCCCTAAGCACACAAGTCAACAAACACTGAGGTGATCAGGCTCAATATTCCAAGCCAAATGAGCTAGTTACCATGGCACAGCAGCAGACAAGGTCATGAATGCCTATCCTATAGCTTATCTCTAATAGCTAAGCACTATACATGACATACTACCGTAACATGCTTTAAAGCATGGTTAGTCCAATCCTCAGGCTTCGTGAGAATTGAACCTCTAATACCATAATGTAACACCCTAATATTTAGCCCCAATACGCCTAGGACGTATCAAGACTAATTATTAGTTATTACTTCTCTTTAAATTCATTTATAAAATACTTAGCGGAAAATACGGGTAAATTTTTTTTTTGAAATGATTTATATAAAACAAAGTGCGAGCCTTTGCGCGTAACATAAACAACATGAAGCGGAAGAATAAATAAAACATACAGAATATAAGCATTAAAGAATACATCCATCATAAACATCATTCCTCATCACATTAGATAATGTAGTTTAGTACATCATAAAGAAATATAACAGAAGCATAAAGTCTTACCCATACTAGTGGGCAGAGCTTACAATACAATAACATAGAATAAGAAACATGAAGACAAATACATGGAACCACCCAAAAGATACTCCTAAGCTAAGACTCTTCCTCCCTCGAGCTATGGACGACGCTCCACTCATCTCTGGCACATATCCAATGAACTGGGCAAGCTCCTCGGATGCGTGAAGTCGAAAGGATAGGCGACCGTGCCCGCCACAGGAGGGCGCATCTCTGGACGTCGTGCTAACCTTCGCTGCGTCACCGTCTCCTCGCACCCATCCCGATATCCATGGGTACGGGGGCGGAACCCTCCAGAAAGGATGAGAAGGGGGATCCTCTGATGGGTCGGTCTTCGAACGTCTGGGCGAGGCACGTACTCGGGGTAGCATTGCACCGTGAAGATGCCGAACGGGCACGACGTTCCCTCGTCAGGGTCGCGTCCTCTCAAAGATCATATCGTCGCCAAAGGGGAGGTCGGGTGAATTGGCTGGAGACGGAAAGGCAAATGGGCATCCCACATATGCAAAAATACGTATAGCGCAACGACCCTCAAAGTGATAAGACTGATGGTCATAGTGCAGCTCCCACGGGTGCGTCAACAAAAATCACGAACGACGCCATCGATATCTGAAGACGTAACGGAAAGAAACAGAGAGGGGTGAGAATTCTTGCTAAAGAATCTCAGTAGGGAAATCCTCTATCCTAGTGTCATCGTTTACATCCCAGGAACCTTGGGTTTATTATGAAAAGGTTTAGCATGCATAAGTTCATTATGAGGTTTTCACAAAGGTATTATCCAAGGTCCATGTCTTTTATAATGATTCTTAACACATGTATGCAACATAATAATTCATGGATGCATGACAGTACTTTAGGTAAATCAAACAATTATCAATCAACATATAAGTGGCATGTAACTTTTCTCTTGAACATCTTTCCTTTTCTCATACTTGTGACACCAATAATATAGTAACCGCACCCCTTAAACTAGGCTATGAGCTCATACCTTAACTAGTCGTCACTAGTTCTTACTTATCCTCTTGATAAGCGAATCATAAACATATTCATCATAATCATCATAATCCTGACTCCCAGAGTATGGGTAGGGGGCCTAAGGATCACCCATCATGGGACTTTTTCCTTCTTCGAAACGCATCGACTGGTTAAGACCAACGACTTTGTCCGCTTTGGCAGGCTAATGTCTATGCCCTCACGGTTTTACCTTCTCCTCAGGAGCAGGAGAAGTACGTCTCGGTGTGTCACCTTAAACATCATGTACTTTCATTCTTCGAAACGCATCGACTGGTTAAGACCAGCGACTTTGTCCGCTTCGGTATGGCTCGACGTCCATACCCCCACGGGTTTACTTTCTCCTCACCGTAGCAAGAGAAATACGTCTCGGCATATAACTTTAGACTTCATATTTCTCAAAAACTTTCTTTTGTCCCTCAAATTTGACGGAAATTCGGTAGCATAACAGCTACATTCCGAATTTCCTCAAATTTGAGTCTTGCCACATAATCTCAATCACATGTATCATTCTTTATGAAACTTTCTCAATTAAAAACTACATAGTTCACATGAGCATACTTTTCAATCTCATTTATACTTCGAAACCTCATGCATCTCAAATACATGGTACACTTCATCATATCGTCATGTCAATTATTTACATAAGGTTTCATGCTCAAGATGTTAACATAATCACATCATCATAATCATGCTCGAGGTTCATCATCATAAATATGCTCACTCGGCCTCCTATCTCATAGTATCTTATGATGTGACCCTTACGGGCCTTAAACTCATATTTCGATCATTCTAATCCTCACTAAGGATTTTTATAACACCTAAGGGATCATTACTTAAAATTCTCACTAAGTTTTAGGCACACTTAAGATTCCAAACAGCATTATGTAGTTTGGGCAGGAAAAATATCATATACTTACGGGCTCTAGAATCTCCGTTCGTGACCCTTTTTAAGATCCGTCTTCGCCTAAGGCTTCATAATCAATCCCTAAACCAATTATTAGGGATTCCTAGGCATGTTTACTAAGTTATAATTCACTTTTCCTCAATTTAGCTTTGCTGGACAGAATCACATTTTGCCATGTCTAAGTGTGCTAGAATTCCTATTTTAAGTCCTTATCATCACCTTAAGCTTAGTAATTAATATCTAATCATTTATGAAAGGTTTTTATGCATATCCTACTGATTATGAACCATTTACACTGAATTAATTATGCTGGAACAGTTTTGCAAATTTGTGCATTAAGGTGTTCTAGAATTCTCATTCTTGATCCTTTTAAGTTACTTATTCTTTTCTAACTTCTCTAAATCGATCTTCCCTTCACTCAAACATAATTTTACACATTTTAACACCTTATAACAACATTTGTACCGCAGCCAATCATGAAGGGCAGAACCGAAATCATAAGCCCATAAAATCACATAATCTTGTAAATTAAAATGCATACAAATTACTAGTTTTCTCTTGGAATAATTCTAGGGATTCAAAACTCTTTTAGAACTCAAATCCTTTCATTAAAATCATGCCTTTACACATAAGGTCAATAGCTAAATTAACTTGCTTGCAAAATAGTTTTAAAGTATATAATTTTATGCATAATGTTGCTTAGGTGCTCCTAAGCTTGGAAAAATTACAAAACACAAACTATGGACACTTGTGATTAGAGGAACTCATATTAAGTCCATCATCATCACCACAAGGCCGAAATGGCTTCTTTAAGAATGTCAATATTTTATTGAAAACCTTACATAGGATACTTGGGCAAGCCTTTGAGCTTTAGGAGGCTTAGGTGATGACATAAACTTTAAACATGATATGCACTCATTTTATTCTTCATTAGAAAGTAAAGTGAGAGCATAAAATAAATATGGGATGCAACCTCTTTATTATCTTTAAGGTTAAGTGATGACTTGAAATGTAAACATGAGATGCAAGCTTGAAATTTAAACATGATAGTGTAAGTCCAATTAATTAGTCTTGAGAACTTAGTGATGGCATCAAAATAAACATGCTATGCAAGGCATAAAGTAAACATGAATGCATCTTATTTTAGATCTTAGCTAGAGCTTTTTGCAAGACTTTAAAGGAATAAAACCTCAACCCATTATGTATCATAAGGCAAGCTTTAGAGTTCTTAGCACCTAGACTTCAAGGAAGTCTTAAGGTTTGAACTTCATCATCAAGCTTAAGAAGATAAATACAAAGCTCAACACTTTGTCCAAATAAAACACATAAGAACTAAGTCATATTCTTTATTTTATTGCTCATGGGCTTCAATCTAGAGTAAAACTCTTAGAACGGCCGACCAACTTTAAGGTTGGCAAGGGTAAGCTTAGAGCTCTTTAAAACTTGGGATTAATTTTCTTTATCAAAACTTGTGTGATCTACTTTTCATTTTAGCAAACCTTGTTGAAACAAAGCTTAAAGAAACCGAAATCATCCAAGAAAAGGAAGAGAAAATCGAAACCTTTGAGGAAGAACGGAAAGGAAATTCGAAAGCATAAGCAAGGAAAAGAAAGAAAAACACAAGCATGTATAGTCCAAGACCAAGTTGTTTCAAGCTTTAGAGGTTTCTCACAAGACATCATCAAGTCTTTATCTTGAAACCTCATCATCAAGCTTATGTTATTTTCATAAAATGGCCTCTTGGCCGAAAATGAAAAGAAAGGAAGAAAGGAGTTTGAACCAAGAGAAAACTAGAACTTTCTTTAAGGAAAACAAGTGAAAACTTTTAAAACAACCCCTACCTAAGGAAGTCTTTGAAATAGAAGAAAGAAAGCTTGATTCTTGAAGAGTTTGAGAAGACAAAATCTCCTCTTGGAAGTGATGATGGATTCGGCCAAAGAGGAAGCTCAAGGAAGATGATTTTTCCTTGAGTTTCTAAGCTTGGGAATGGAAAGTTTAAGTGTTTGAGGGATGGTTTAAGGTGAGGTAGTGGTGGTTTATGGTTGTTTGTGGTGGTTTATGGTGGTGGCAAGGTTCTTTGAGAGGAAGAAGAATGATGAAGAAGATGAAGAGAAATTGAGAGCAAAAGGAAGAAAATGCAAGAAAGCTAGAACTTGGCAAAGCTTCTAAAGTGTAACCAAGTTCTTCTAAGCTTGGTATTTATAGAAAATTTGCAACAATGGTGGCTGATTTAGGGGAGATGGCCGACGGCCTCATGGAGGAAAAGAGAGAAAAATATCTCTTATAAGGTATGGCTTTGGGTATGGGTTCAAGCATGGTGAGGTATGGGCAAAAGTATGGCCAATGCATGGCTCTTTGAGTGATAAATCAAGCAACATGTGGCACTCCATGGGGGCCAAGCATTCGGCCAGCCTTGTGCAGCCAAGGGGGAGAGAAATTTGTTCATGTAATTGTGGTTTAGTGATGTGTTTAGGTGTTTCTTTGATTAAGGTTTTGGTTAGGAGTTGTAAGAAAGTGTTTAGGTGAGGTAATTGGGTAATTAAGGTCGTTCAAGACTTGATTAGGGAGTGGTCTTACTAGATTAACAAACTGAATTCATTTTCTTAGTCAAATGAGGTATGGCACAATTCCTTAATTTAAGGAATTGGAGAGAGAAACACTATTCAAGATTCCATGACTAGGAATCTTGAATTAAAGAATGCAATTTAGAGTTTAACTAAGCAATCTTAGGTTCTAATTAACCTTAATAAATTATTTTGACTCTAGATTAATTATCGAAATAAATTAATCTTCGATTAGAGCCTAATATTACTTAGGTTTGCTTAATTGCGTCATTAGGCTCACTGTACACTGTTCTAGGGACAAAATGGTAATTTTGCACTAAAACTCCGGGACCTTCCTGGCTAAACATCAAATATTACTCTAAAACATCATTCTAAACTTTTTGAAAAATTCCAGGCTCAAACGGCACCTTTTACCCGTGTAGAGCACGGAGGGTATTTTGGTCATTTTAGCTGAAAGTTTAGAAAACGAGATTTTCACCTCGGATATCAAACATAACAGGTACAATCCCCTTCAAACATTAAGTTGACCCATTCAGGAGTGCCGGATCGGCTGTCCTGAATTCTGTAAAAGAAAATGACCTAGGGCATTTCGGTCATTTGTACTCTAATAACAGAAATCAGGCGTTACACTTACCAGGATGATTCTTTGTAAAGAACAAGTTTTTGGCTTTGGTAATTGATTACCAGTTCATGTAATCGATTACCATGTTGTTCTTTGTGCCCAGAACAAGTTTTTGACTTGGTATGTAATTGATTACCAGGATGGTCTTTAGCCCAAACAAGTTTTTAATTCTGGTAATTGATTACCACATGTAATCGATTACCAGAACCCCAAATGTGCAAATAAGTGTGTTCTAAACAAGATAAAGTGGATTAGTGACCCTATATGCTTAAGTGTTGAATTATGTGAATGATGATTTCCTAGTATGATATATATATATATATATATCTTGTTAGGCATTACATATGCATTAGCTGAGTTCGGTCCTTGATTTCAACATCCTGGGTAGGAGCATGTTATGCTTATGGATTTATGCAAAGAAATGTAAAGCATGTTTATGTGATCTATGACATGATGATTTTGTGGCATGATGAGATTATAAATGAATGATTAAGATGCATGATCTATGAGAATTATGAGCATGATATGTTAGATTATGAGTTATAATATGTTCATGTATTGCATCTCTTAATAACATGCCAAGATTAAGATGTCAAAAAACACATGGAAATGACCCTCTAGACTCCAGGAATTAATGATTATGAGAGGAGATCCAATAAGGGGATCCTTCAAACCAGGAATTAATGGTTATGGGAGGTGATCCAATGAGGTAATCCAAGTAAGTTGCATGCTTATGATAAGAAAGTTAAGTTAAAAGCAAGGAAGTGATGTGCTTCCCATTATATTACCCCATATTAAATCTAGTAACGGCTAGTTAGGTTGAGCTTATCCTAGGCGATTGGTGAGGTGAAGTTTTGGTGGTTATTGTAAAATCGCGAGGAAGGTGAGATGGTTGGTTTATAGTGGTTATGTACGAGGTGGTTATTTAGAAAAGAACTTGAGAGTTCAATCATGATAAAGTAAAGTACCATGGGTTCTCTTGTTCTCCCATGCATGTTAAATGTCATATGACTCATCATATTTGTACTATTATGCATTTATTCTGTAACTAATTTTTTGATGTACAAATGACCAAAATGCCCTGAGGTCATTCTACCCGAAAAAGGGATCGCCAGTTCTAGCCATCCTCAAGGGACGTTTTGATGATGATAGGGGATTATATGTGTTATGTGTGTTAATAGAGTAGAAGAATCTCATTTTTGAGTTCCATGCGCAAAATTACCAAAACGCCCCTATGACTGATTAACATGAATGAAGTGTCGATTGAACCGACTTCACCAAAAGGTTTTAAATGATGTTTTTAAGCAATGTGTAGTAACTGTTAAGCCCGGGTAGGCCCGAGAGGTTTTTCTGAAAAATTACTATTTTGCCCCTAGCTATGTGCATTTTGGGCCTATTGATGCGATTAGCAAAACCTAAGCAATATTAGGCTCTAATTAAATATTAGTAAATTTTAATTACTAATCTAGAGTTAAAATAATTTATTAAGATGGATTAGAACCTAAGATTGCTTAGATACACCTTAATCTTTGTCTTAAAAATCAAGATGTCATGTTATGGAATCTTGAATAGTATTTTATCTCTCCAATTTCTTAAATCAAGGAATTGTGTTTGTAAATGATTTTTATATGAGATGAGTTTTATTTCACTAATAAAGCAAGACCAACTCCTTAATCATGTCATGATATCCTTAATTATCCATTACCTTACCTAAACACTTACTTACAAACTCCTAATCAAAAGCCTAATCAAAGATACACTCAAACACACCCCTAAACCATAATTAGATGACATAATCCTTCCCTTGGCTACATGGCATGGCTGAATGCCACCCCTAATTCACCACATGTTGATTAATTTACACACAAAAGAACCATGCTCTAAGCCATACTTGGACCATGCTTCAACCCATACCTAGCCATACCTCAAACCCATACCTATCAAAGTGATATTTTTCTCTTCTCCTCCCCAAGAACCGTTGACCTTCCTCCCCTTTTAGCACCACCATTGTGTTTCATTCTTCTATAAATATGCATCCAAGAAAGCTTGCAAACATTTGCTCACTTGTGCAAAGCTTCAAAGTTTTCTTTCCTTAAGATCTTCTTCTACTCTTTCTTCATCTTTTCAAAAGAGTCATCATCCCCTACTAAACACAAACACCATAAGCCTTACCTTTAAACACATAGCCATTCCCTTGCAAGATCAAAGCTTTCTCTCTTCAAGAAAGGGACACAACTTGGTAGGGAGTTGTTTTGAGTTCTCTTTCTCTATTCTTCCTCTTATGTTTTCGGATTTAATGATGCATGAAATGGATGAGTTTTTAGTTGATGATGTGGTTGAGTTTCTCCTCTTCTTATTCTTCTTCTTTTTTGGTTTTGATCTTTCCTTTTCTTTCTTCCTCTTTGGTTTGTTGTTGTTGGATGATTGAAAGACCATAGCTTGATGATGAGAGATCTTTGTATTGGTTGTAAAGACTACCATGTGTAGACCTCTAGAGCTCAAGGTTGGCTTCATCTTTGGTTTTAAAAATTGATGAGAATAAAAAGGTTTTTGGTTGTCTTTGTTGGTTGTTCCTTGAGTTTGATGATGAGTCTAGGAAAATAAGGTCTATAGAACCATGGTGTCAATAGGCTCTAAAACTCATTTCCATTTGGTTAAGATTGATTAGGGTTGAAAGTTTATCCTTTAAAGTCTTGAAATAAGCTCTAGAAAGATAAAGAAATGAACTTGCATCATGTTTTTATTTCAAGTTCTTGCATTGCATGTTTATATTTAAGTTTTGTATTTTTTGTTTACACTCATGTTATCACCTAAGTAATTAACTCAAAGGCCACCTATTTCAACCTGAAAGTTGAGACGTGATTTAGAGTAAATACTCTAAAGGGCCTAGAGCACTAAAATAAAGAATTGAACTTACATTCATATTTATATTTCCTGCCTAGCATATTTAAGTTTCAAGTCATCACCTAATAATGGTAAAGATCTAAAATGAAGCTTGTATAGCATGTCTATCTTTATGTCATCACTTAAACTCCTAGATCTCAAAAGACTTGCCCTGGTATCCCCAAATGGAAATTTTAACCATGACTAGTGGATGTGCCTTAGTCATGATACAATGTTGGTCTTGATCTGAAAATGTGAAGATGTTTTCAAAGGAATGTTGGAAAGATGTTTTAAGTGGTCTCAAGGTGTTAAAGTAGCTTAAAATATGTTAAAAACCATGATTTCTCAAATTCCAGAGCTTCTGGTAATCAATTACCAGCTTGTGTAATTGATTACTAGAATGGTTATTTGAAGGATTTTAGGTTTTGGTAATCGATTACCATAATGTAATCGATTACCAAGGCTGTTCCTCATGCCCAGAACCAGTTTTAACTCTGGAATCGATTAGCAGTTCATGTAATCGATTACCATGATGTTCTTCATTTTTTGGAAATAGTTTTTAGCCTTAGTAATCGATTACCATTCTATGTAATCGGTTACCTAGATGTTCCTCGTACCCAGGATAAAATTTAGGTCCTGGTAATCATTACCAGGCCATCTTTTTGAGTCTAGAATAAGTTTTTATTCTGGTAATCGATTACCATCATATGTAATCGATTACCAGAACCCCAAATATGCAAAAATATGTGCTTTAAGTATGATAGAATGACTTTATGTGTTGATAATTTGAGATGATGAATTCATGTGATATTTGATGCTATGTGAGTACTTGATCTCTAAAGATAGAATCCATCATTTGCATGTTATAGTTTCTTTTGGAAACACTTATGCTAGAAATATATGGAGAGCTATGATCTTTATGCATTATGTATAGCATCTTGATATAACATGCTAAGACTTAAGGTGACTTAAAACATGAGAAAATGATCCTTTGGACTTATTAAACTATAGGTGATGAAAAGGTGATTCTTGCCCCTAACCCGCACTCTTGAAGTCAGGAATTCAACTTATCAAAGGGGATAAGGTTATGCTAGTGACGACTAGTGAGGTATGAACTCATAACATAGAACTCTCAAAAGGGAGAGTAGTAGGGTAGCCCCCAAGGAAAAAGAAAATGAGAAGATTAAGTCACCTATAACAAGTTATGTTGAAATGTTTTGCCATGATTATGTGTTCTAACTTATTTCTTGATTATAGCATGAACATGCATTTCATAATGAAGTATGTTGCATTCATGACCAAGACGCATATTAAAAAGGAATAGGCCTTGATAAAAATTACACTTTAGAACTTTAAAATTGAACTTTATATATATTCACTTTCTTTAGAAACCCAGGTTCCTAAGAACGTAGACGATGATACTAGGATAAGAGGTTTCCCTACTAAGTTTCTTTATTAAGATTCTCACTCCCTCTATCTTTCTTTCTTTCCATCACGTCTTTAGAGAACCATGGCTATGTTCTTGATCTTCATTGACACAACGGTGTGGGAGGTGCACTACGATCCGGACCATCGCTCTTACCACTTCGAGGGTCATTGTACGATACGCATTTCTGCATACATGGGATGCCCCTTTGCTTATCCAGTTCCAGCTTTCGATTTACCCCTACTTCCCCCTATGCTGATGATTTGATTTTCGTACTCGACCCTTACGAGTAGACTCATCGTGCTTGCCCTTCGACTTCGGCGGTGCGTGACTATCCCGAGTATGTTCCCCATTTGAGGCGTTCGGAGACCGACCTATCTAAGGACTCCCCTACTCATATCTACTCAGAACATCTGCCCCCACAGCCCCCATGGACACCAGGAGAGGCAGTGAGGACACAATGACAGAGTGAAGGCTAGCACGACATCGGAGATGCGTCCGCACCGAAGAGGTCATGTTCGTCCCCCTTTCCACCTGCATACACCCGAGAAGGTCGCCCAATTCATTGGGTATATACCACCCTCGAGGAGGACTAGCCCCGCCGGAGATCGTGATGGAGGACCCCAACTGAGTGCCGAGTTGCCCGAGGATTCCTTTTTTGCTGCATCTTTGGATGGGGATGACTTTTGGTAGAGCACTTTTAGGCTGAGGGGGGAAACGAGAACTGGTATCTAGTATTTTGAGATTCCATGTATTTACGTTTTTATTGGTTATGTATCGGAAGCTTACCTACTATGGGTGTGACTCCGTCCGTTTTAATTTCTGTATTAAGAACTATGTTATTTCATGTTATATAATATAAAGCTTGTCATATGATCATGAATGTTATGTATGTGCATGTTTCTCGTTTACTTTGATGGCTCTTAGCATTCGGTTTAGATAGCACGAGCGCGTATGGCTCATGTTTTGTTTTTGTTTCAAAAAGAAAAATTTTATCCATATTTTCTGCTAAGTATTTTGATAAAGTGAATTTAAAAGAATGGATCAAAAGAGTAATAACTAATAATTAATCGCAATACGTCCTAGGCATGTTGGGTTAAATATTAGAGTGTTACATTTTGGTATCAGAGTTTCGTTCATCTAGCCTGAGGATTAGACTGACTATGCTTCTTTAACATGATCCGATAGATATGTCATGTGTAGTTGTCCCATCAATAGGATGAGCTTAAGGATTAGAAATGCATGACTACTGTATGTCTCCGTGCCATGGTAACTCTGCCCACTTTACATAGGATGTTGAGACTGATCACCTCAGTGTTTGTGTTGGTGTGAATATGGACCAATGGCACCACGATAACAAAATAGGACCTCAACTCCAAGCTAGGACAGTGAGACCGCTGAAGCCCTCCACGAGGTGGCTAGATCCATGAGGACGATGTTTGAAAGTATGGACCGAGATCGCCAAGACACCAACCATGAAGAAATTCCCGAGCACGCCTTTTTAGGGAATTCGCAAGGCCAATCCACTCTTCTTCAAAGGAACCTTGAGTCCGAGCCATGACGACGAGTGGATCAAGAGCATGGAGAAGATCTTCACAGGAATTCCATCCACGGAAGGGCAAAAGGTGACTTTTGCCACCTATATGCTGGAAAGTGATGCCAATTTCTGGTGGACAGAGCTGAGACCGAGAGGCATCGAGAATGGAGATCTACCTGGAGCCGTCAAAGCTCACTTCTACGAGAAGTACTTCCCAGAGTCTGTGAGGATTGCTAAGGACATCGAGTTCATGCAACTGACTCAAGCGGGCATGAGTATCGCTCAGGATACGGCCAAATTTGAGGAGCTCATCAAGTTTCGAGGATGTACCAAGGGAACTCGGATGAGTATTGGAAGTGCATCAAGTATGAATCCAGGTTGAAGTTGAAGTTAATATTGCGGTGGCTCATTTGGAGATCAGGGACTTCTCTACCCTGGTTAACAAATGCCGCATCATTGAGGACGACCAAAGAAGCTGAGCATGTCAAAGGCCAAGGGTTTTGCAAGGAAGCTGGCACCACAAGCCCTGAAGTTCAAGCCGTAGACCAGACCACCATTCCGACCGCCACAAAGACCACCATCTCGACCCCAGTTCAGAGCCCAAGGTTCCTAGAGATTTCAACCAGGGAAGGCTTCACAACAATCGCGGAAAGCACCTCTAAGGACCCCGCGGTATCTCCAAGACCTACACCTCCACTATTTGTGCTAAGTACGGAAACTACATGGAGACCTACCTTGCCGAGCAAGCCTGGAGTTTGCTACCGATGCGGGAAGCCTAGCCACTTCTCGTGGGAATGCACGAAAGGAACCCGACGGTCTTCAATCCCAAGCTGCAACACTAAGAGAGAGTCTTCACTATCAATGCCAAAGAGATGACGAAGTCAAGGAACCTCATGGAAATTAAGTGTGAAATAAATGGTAAAACCTTAATTGTACTTTTCGACTCCTGTGCTACCCATTCTTTCATCTCATATTCTTGTGTTGAATTCCTTAAATTACATGTGTCTGAACTTCCCTTTGACCTTACCGTTTCCACCCCACAAGAAAGCCTGTTATAACCTGGAAATGTTGTTTGAACTTAGATTTATTCTTGAAAAAAAATCCTTTGTCTTAGATTTGATTTGTTTACCCATGAAAGGTCTAGACGTAATCCTTGGCATGGATTGGCTTTACGCCAACCGTGTAGTAATAAACCTTATGAAAAATCAGTCGTCTTCCTTCCTATTCCCAATGAACCTAGGAAACCCTTGAACTTTTACATAAATGCTATAGAGGTAGACAATGTTAGGGAGAGACTAAGGGTTATGTACTCCTGGTCGCTAGTGATGTGGACTTTGAGCAAAGTTTGGATGAAATACCCATTGTGAGAAACTATCCCGAAGTATTTACAGATGATATACCGAGTTTCCCCCATAAGAGAGATAGAATTCTCAATAGAGTTGCTTTTGGAACAGGACCTATGTCCATAGCACCCTATAGGATGTCCCCTTTGGAACTCACCGAGTTGAAAGCTCAATTGGAGGACCCTAAGAAGAAGTTTGTAAGGCCAAGTGCATCATCGTGGGAGCTCCGTTGTTGTTTGTAAAGAAAAAAGATGGGAGCATGAGGCTGTGCGTAGATTATAGGCAGGAGAACCAAGTAACGGTGAAAAAAAAATACCCTTTGCCTAGGACCAATGATTTGATAGATCAATTGAAGGGGGCGGTAGTATTTTCAAAGATAGATCTAAGGTCAGGATATCACTAGATTAGGGTAAGGGATGAGGATATACCTAAAATAGTCTTTTGTACTCAATATGGCTATTTTGAGTTTACTATTATGTCCTTTGGACTAACAAATGCTCCCCTTATTCATGGATTACATGAATAGGATCTTTAGACCTATTTAGATCAGTTCATGGTTGTCTTTATAGATGACATACTCATCTACTCTAAGACCCACGAGGAGCATGAGCGCCATTTGAAGATAGTGCTAGAGATCCTAAAAGCAAAGAAACTATATGCCAAGCTCTCTAAGTGTGAATTTTGGTTGGCGGAAGTAAAGTTTTTAGGGCATGTAGTTTCAAAAGGAGGCATAACTATTGATCCCAATAAAATAGAGGCTGTGATGAATTGGGAAAGACCTACCATGGTAACGGAGGTTAGAAGCTTTTTCGATTTGGTAGGATATTACCGTAGGTTTATAAAAGGGGTTTCCTAAATTTTATTACCTTTAACTAAGCTTACCCGAAAGAATACCTCTTTTACTTGGACTCGGAGTGTGAAAAGAGTTTTCAAGAGTTGAAGCAGAAGTTAACCTCAACCCCGTTTTAGTGTTGCCTAACGCCAACATACCTTTTGAGGTATACTGTGACACTTTCAGTAAAGGTTCAGGTTGTGTATTGATGCAAAATAGGCAAGTGGTAGTCTATGCATCAAGGCAACTCAAGCCTCATGAAGCGAACTACCCTACCCATGACTTAGAATTAGCCATCGTAGTGTTTGCTCTAAAGATATGGAGATACCACTTGTATGGAGTGAAGTTCAGGTGTTCTTTGATCATAAGAGTCTGAAATATCTCTTTGATCAAAAGGAGCTAAACATGAGGCAAAGAAGGTGGATGGAGTTTTTAAAGGATTATGATTTCGGGCTAAACTACCACCCTGGAAAGGCCAATGAAGTGGCCGTAGCCTTAAGTAGGAAGACCTTACACTTATCCCACATGATGGTTAAGGAGGTGGAGTTGATCGAAAAGTTTAGAGACCTAAACCTAGGGATGACCTTGATTACTAAGAGCATAAAGGCATGCCATCTTAGTGTGGTGAGTGACTTTAGGAGAAGGATCGCTCAAGCCCAATGGGAGGATATAGAGTTTCAAGAGACTCTAGAAGTTGTACGGGAGAGAAGTTGAAGGGTTTTGCACAAGATGCCGAAGAAGTATGGAGATTTAAAGGTAGGATCTGCGTCCAGTGGTGACCTCGAAAGAGATCTTGGAGGAAGCCCATAAGAGCCAATTTACCATTCACCCTGGTACTATCAAGATGTACCAGGATCTAAAGAAGATGTTTTGGTGGCCAGGCATGAAGAGGGACGTGAGTATGTGGGTAAGTAAGTGCTTAGTCTCAAAAAGTGAAGATTGAGCACCAAACACCCTCTGGAATGTTGGCCCTGCAATCCCGAGTGGAAGTGGGATGGTATCTCAATGGACTTTGTAAAGACCCAAGGACCTAAGCTGGTCATAATGCCATATGGGTAATAGTGGATTGACTGACCAAGACGGCCCACTTACTACCTATAAGGGTAACTTACTTCTTGGATAGGCTAGCTCAGTTATATATCCAAGAGATCGTAAGATTGCATGAGACCGTTGACAATAATCTTATCGGGATCCATGATTTACGTCACGGTTTTGGGGAGCCTTTCAGAATGCGTTTGGATCTAGGTTGCTTGAGCATGGCTTACCACCCTAAGACGGATGGGCAATCCAAGAGGACTATCCAAACACTAGAAGATATGCTAAGGGCATGTGTCTTGGACCAGAAAGGGAGTTAGGACAAATACTTGCCGTTGATCGAGTTTGCGTATAACAACAGTTATCATGCAAGCATGGGCATGGCACCATATAAGGCCCTATATAGGAGGAAATGCCCATCACCTTTGTATTGGTGCAAGCCGAGAACAAAGCCTGCTAGGACCAAATATCGTGAGGGAAACAACAGAACAAATCAAGAAAATCAGGGATAGAATTCTCACTGCTCAAAGTCAATAGAAAAGCTATGTGGACCAACGGTGAAAGCCGATAGAAATTCAAGAGGGAGAACATGTGTTCCTTAGGATCACCTCTACCACATGCATAGGTCAAGCTATGAGAGTTAAGAAATTGAGCCCCAAATTTCTTGGCCCGTTTCAGATCATTAATCGAGTCAGGAACGTAGCATACCGTATAGCCTTACCTCCTAATCTATCTAACCTCCATGATGTCTTCCATGTTTCCCAGTTGAGAAAATATAAGTCTAACCCGAGTCATGTTCTAGAGCCAGAACAAGTACAATTAAGTGAATACCTGACATTTAACCTACACGAGATCATAGACAGTGGAGTCAAACAGCTAAAGACCAAGATGGTACCTCTAGTTAAGGTAGCGTGAGGACCAGGGAAACAGAAGAATTCGCATGGGAGTTGGAGTCATATGAAAACCCTTTATCCCGAGCTTTCTCAGGAACGAATTTCGATGGCAAAATTCTTTTTAAGGAGGGGAGTAATGTAACGCGTGATTTTTTCCATGTACAAATGACCAAAATGTCGCGAGGTCATTCTACTCTGAAAATGGATCACTTTCGGCCATCCTCAAGGGGATGTTTTGATGATGATAAGGGATTATATGTGTTATGTGTGCTAATAGAGTAGAAGAATCTCATTTTGCAAGTTTCGATGTGCAAAATTACCAAAACGCCCTTATGGCTTATTAACATTGAATGAAGTGCTGATTGAACCTGACTTCACCAAAAGGTTTTAAATGATGTTTTTAAGCAATGTGTAGCAACTGGTTAAGTCGGGTAGCCCCAAGAGGTTTTTGTGAAAAATTACTATTTTGCCCCCAGCTATGTGCATTTTGGGTCTATTGATACAATTAGCAAAATCTAAACAATATTAGGCTCGAATTAAATATTAGTAAATTCTAACTACTAATCTAGAGTTAAAATAATTTATTAAGATGGATTAGAACCTAAGATTACTTAGATACACCTTAATCTTTGTCTTAAAAATCAAGATGCTATGTCATGGAATCTTGAATAGTATTTTCTCTCTAATTCCTTAAATCAAGGAATTGTGTTTGTGAATGATTTTTATATGAGATGAGTTTTATTTCACTAATGAAGCAAGACCAACTGCTTAATCATGTCTTGATATCCTTAATTATCCATTACCTTACCTAAACACTTACTTACAAACTCCTAATCAAAAGCCTAATCAAATATACACTCAAACACACCCCTAAACCATAATTAGATGACATAATCCTTCCCTTGGCTGCATAGCATGGCCGAATGCCACCCCCCTAATTCACCACATGTTGATTAATTTACACACAAAAGATCCATGCTCTAAGCCATACCTTGGATCATACTTCAACCCATACCTAGCCATACCTCAAACCTATACCTATTAAAGAGATATTTTTCTTTTTCTCCTCCCCAAGAACTGTCGGCCTTCCTCCCCCTTTTTGCACTACCATTGTGTTTCATTCTTCTATAAATATGCATCCAAGAAAGCTTGCAAACATTTGCTCACTTGTGCAAAGCCTCAAAGTTTCCTTTCTTTTAGTTCTTCTTCTACTCTTTCTTCATCTTTTCAAAAGAGTCATCATCCCCTACAAAACACAAACACCATAAGCCTTCCCCTTAAACACATAGCCATTCCCTTGCAAGATCAAAGCTTTCTCTCTTCAAGCGAGGGACACAACTTGGTACGGAGTTGTTTTGAGTTCTCTTTCTCTATTCTTCCTCTTATGTTTTCGGATTTAATGATGCATGAAATGGATGAGTTTTTAGTTGATGATGTGGTTAAGTTGCTCCTCTTCTTGTTCTTCTTCCTTTTTGGTTTTGATCTTTCCTTTTTTTTCTTCCTCTTTGGTTTGTTGTTGTTGGATGATTGAAAGACCATAGCTTGATGATGAGAGATCTTTGTGTTGGCTGTAAAGACCACCATGTGTAGACCTCTAGAACTCAAGGTTGGCTTCATCTTTAGTTTTAAAAGAATGATAAAAATAAAAAGGTTTTTGGTTGTCCTTGTTAGTTTTTCCTTGAGTTTGATAATGAGTCTAGACAAATGAGGTCCATAGAACCATGGTGTCAAGAGGCTCTAAAACTCATTTCCATTTGGTTAAGATTGATTAGGGTTGAAAGTTTATCCTTTAAAGTCTTGGAATGAGCTCTAGCAAGATAAAGAAATGAACTTGCCTCATGTTTTTATTTCAAGTTCTTGCATTGCATGTTTATGTTTAAGTTTTGCATTTTATGTTTACACTCATGTTATCGCCAAAGTAATTAACTCAAAGCCCGCCTATTTCAACCTGAAAGTTGAGATGTGATTTAGAGTAAATACTCTAAGGGGCCTAGAGCACTAAAATAAAAAATTGAACTTGCATTCATATTTACATTTTCTGTCTAGCATATTTAAGTTTCAAGTCATCACCTAATAATGGTAAAGATCTAAAATGAAGCTTGCATAGCATGTCTATCTTTATGTCATCACTTAAACTCCTAGAGCTCAAAAGACTTGTCCTGGTATCCCCAAATGGAAATTTTAACCATGACTAGTGGATGTGCCTTAGTCATGATACAATGTTGGTCTTGATTTGTAAAAATGTGAAGATGTTTTCAAAGGAATGTTGGAAAGATGTTTCAAGTGGTCTCAAGGTGTTAAAGTAGCTTAGAATGTGTTAAAAACCATGATTTCTCAAATTTTGGAGGTTTTGGTAATCGATTACCAGCTTATGTAATCGATTACCAAATGGTTATTTGAAGGATTTTGGGTTTGGTAATCGATTACCATAATGTAATCGATTACCAAGGGTGTTCCTCATGCCAGAACCAGTTTTAACTCCTGTAATCGATTACCAGTTCATGTAATCGATTACCATGATGTTCTTCATTTTCCAAAAGTTTTTAGCCTTAGTAATCGATTACCATTCTATGTAATCGGTTACCTAGATGTTCCTCATACGTTGGATAAAATTTAGGTCTTGGTAATCAATTACCAGGCCCAAGTAATCGATTACCAGGCCATCTTTTGAGTCCAGAACAAGTTTTTGATTCTAGTAATCGATTATCATCATATGTAATCGATTACCAGAACCCAAAGGTGCAAAAATATGTGCTTTAATTATGATAGAATGACTTTATGTGTTGATTATTTGAGATGATGAATTCATGTGATATTTGATGCTATGTTAGTACTTGATCTCTAAAGATAGAATCCATCAATTGCATATTATAGTTTCTTTTGGAAACACTTATGCTAGAAATAAATGGAGAGCTATGATCTTTATGCATTATGTATTGCATCTTGATATAACATGCTAAGACTTAAGGTGACTTAAAACATGAGAAAATGATCCTTTGGACTCATCAAACTATAGGTGATGAAAAGGTGATTCTTGCCCCCTAACCCGCAAAAGGGATTCAACTTATCAAAAGGGATAAGGTTACGCTATTGACGACTAGTGAGGTATGAGCTCATAACCTAGAACTCTCAAAAGGGAAAGTAGTAGGGTGGCCCCCAAGGAAAAAGAACTGAGAAGATTAAGTCACCTATAACAAGTTATGTTGAGATGTGTTGCCATGATTATGTGTTCTAACTTATTTCTTGATTATAGCATGAACATGCATTTCATAATGAAGTATGATACATTCATGACCAAGACGCATATTGAAAAGGAATGGGCCTAAAAATTACACTTTAGAACTTTAAAATTGAACCTTATGCATATTCACTTTCTTTAGAAAACCCGAGGTTCTTAAGGACATAGACGATGACACTAGGATAGGAGGCTTCCCTACTAAGTTTCTTTATTAAGATTCTCACTCCCTCTATCTTTCTTTCTTTTCGTCATGTCTTCAGAGAACCATGGCCACGTTCATGATCTTCGTTGACACACTGGTATGGGAGGTGCACTAATCCAGACCACCACTCCTACCACTTTGAGGGTTGTCGTGCGATATGCATTTTTGTATACATGGAACACCCCTTCGCTTATCTAGTTTCCAACTTCGGTTACCCCTACTTCCCCCTATGGTGATGATTTGATTTTCGATCGCACTCGACCTGTGCTCGCCCTTCACTTCAGCGGTGCACGAATACCTCGAGTATGTTCCCTGTTCGAGGCGTTCGGAGACCAACCATCTAGGAATCCTTTACTCATATCTACTCGAAAGGATCTGCCCCTACGGCCCCCATGGACACCAGAAAATGTGAGGACATGGTGACATAGTGGAGGCTGTAACACCCTAACTCTTAACCTCATATGCTCGAGTCGTATTCGGTTAGTTATTAGTTGTTACGCCTTTGTTTCAGATCTTGACTTACTTCTCTTTAAAATACGAGTAGTAAAATACGACTAATTTCTTTCTTTTTGAACTTAAGACTTAAAATGCGAGCCGCACATGTGTATAAATACCGACTATTAAACATAAGACATAACAAATAGATATACATCATCATAACAACCATGAATAAACCATAGAATAATCACAACATAAATTATAGTAACATATCATATTCATAACATAACAACGATGTCCTTATAAATATAAGGACACCTAGGGGTATCAATTACACCAAACAACTTTAACTAACGCAAAACAGGATGTTAACAAGGCTAGATTATTCTTCATACTTCTCCTGGCTTTCCCCGACTAGATGACGTGATTCCTATGCTCGCACCTCAAGGATGATCACGAATATCCACATCAATCCTATCTGGAGACGACACGGGAGGGAAAACAAAAGGGGTAAGAATACTTATACAAGATTCTAGGAGGCTCCCAACTTTAACACAAGTGTCATCGTCGTCGCCTAGCCACTTCGGGTTTCATTATGAAAGAGGTGTACATGCATAGGTCAGTTTTAATTTCTCAAATCCTATTATCCGAAGTGGGTTTCTTTTAGCATGAGTCTTGATGGTATGAATGCAACAGATATTTTATGTATGCATGGTAATGCTTAAGCATGATCGTCACGTACTCGACATATATGACTTAATCATATGCACCAGTGAAATAGAAATGAAACATATGCATGTGCGTCTTTTACTTTATCATGATTGAACTCTGAGTTCATTTCTTTTTACTTTTTCCACTTTCCACCCTCATCGTAGCCACCAAAATCTATCCAACTTGCCTCCCCTTTTCACATAGCCGCCAAAACTCCAAATACACCCATCGCCTAGGAATAAGCTCAAACCCAACTAGCCGTCGCTAGATTTCATATGGGGAAAAAGATGGGAATCATATTTATTTCTTGGATCACCCTATACAACCCTTAACTCGGGAAGTTATAATGGGATCATTTCCACATCATCATATCTCTTATGGATGCAACATGAGCATACAACCATAGAACATCATATAACATATCCTTTATTCATATATCATATTCTCATGCATTTTAAACATAGCACACCACATCATTATAGTAACATGCCACACATCCATACATTTTCATACTCATGATATTTAAATGATTCACATACATCAAATTCATACTTATTCGATCTCATTCTCACATCACATTTCTCTATCCTAGGATATTTTATGCTTTGGCCCTTACGGGCTTTAAACTTGTGTTTCCAATTATCCTAACTTTCATTATGGATCTTTATTTCACTTAAGAGATCATTACCTACAATTTCCTCTAATGTTTATGCTCACTAACAAAACCAAACAGAACTACATTACCTTGGGCAGAAGATTATCATACGATTACGGGTCCTAGAATCTCCGTCCTTAACCCTTTCTAAGTTCCGTCTTCGCCTAAGGCTCTATAATCAACGCTTAGACAAATTATGAGGGATTCCTACACATATCCACTAATTATAGATCATTTTTCTTATGTCCAATTATGCTGGAACAGAATTTATAATTTGTGCATTTAAGTGTTCTAAAATTCTCATTTTAAGTCCTTTCTAGTTACTTATTCTTTCCTAACTTCTCTAAATTGTTCCTTGCTTCACTCAAACATAATTTTACACATTTTAACACCATAAAACAGAATTCATACAGTGGCTAAACACCAAGAGCAGAACTGAAAAACATAAGCCTTATAGAATCACATAATCACATGATTTAAATGCATATATAAGTTGCTAGTTTCTCTTGGAACCATTTTAAGAGCTCAAAACTCTTTTAGAATCCAATTAATCTCATTGAAAACACTTAAATATGTGCTAGGTCAGTAGGTAAATAATTTAGCTCAAGGAATAGATTTAAAACATAAAACCTTGTTCATAAAGTTCCTTGAGTACACCTAAGTTTAGAAAAATTCCAAGACTTAGACTATGGGCACTTGTGATTAGATGAACTCATCCAAGTCCATCATCATCATCACAAGGCCGAAATGGCATCCTTGAAATGCCTCATTTTCTAAAACTTTATGCAAGATACTTGGGCAAGTCTTTGAGCTCTAGGAGGTTTAAGTGATGGCATAAATTTAAACATGATATGCACTTATTTTATTCTTCATTAGAAAGTAAAGTGAGAGCATAAAATAAATATGAGATGCAACCTTATTATTATCTTTAAAGATTAAGTGATGACTTGAAATATAAACATGAAATGCAAGCTTGAAATTTAAACATGATAATGCAAGTCCATTTAATTATTCTTGAGAGTTTAGTGATGGCATCAAAGTAAACATGCTATGCAAGGCATAAACTTAAACATGTGTGCAACCCATTTTATCTTAACTAGAGCTCTTACAAGACTTTAAAGGAACATCATAACCTTAACCCAATATGCATCTTAACAAACATAAAGTGAGCTTTAGAGTCCTTAGCACCAAGACTTCAAAGAAGTCTTTGGTTTTGAACTTCATCATCAAGCTCAAGAAAATAGACACAAGCTCAACACTTTGTCTAAACAAAATACAAGAACTAAGTCATATTCTTTATTTTATTGCTCATGGGCTTCAATCTAGAGTAAAACTCTTAGAATGGCCGACCAACTTTAAGGTTGGCAAGGGTAAGCTTAGAGCTCTTTGAAAACTTGTGATTAATTTTCTTAACAAAACTTTTGTGATCTATTTAACATTTTTAACAAACTTTATTAAAACAAAGGAAAAAGAAATCGAAATCTTTAAGGGGAAAAGGGAAAGAAAATCGAAACCTTTCAAGAGCAAAAGGGAAAGGAACCGAAAATGTAATCAAGAAAAGAAAGAAAACACAAGCATGTATGGTCCAAGACCAAGTTGTTTCAAGATTTAGAGGTTTCTCACATGACAACAACAAGTAATTATCTTGAAACCTCATCATCAAGCTAAAGTTCTTCTCATAAAAAGGCCTCATGGCCGAAATGAAAAGGAAGAGAAAAGAGTTTGAACCAAGAGAAAACTAGAACTTTTCTTGAAGAAAACAAGTAAAAACTTGAAAACAAAACCCCTAACTAAAGAAGTCTTGAAAGAAATGGAAGAAGGCTTGGATCCTTGATGAAATGAAAAGGAAAAATCTTCTCTTGGATGGCAATAAGGATTCAGCCAACAAGGTTTCTCAAGGAAGATGATTTTTCCTTGAGAAAGCAAGCTTAGAAATGGAAAGGTTTGGTGTTTGAGAGGTGGTTTGAGGTGAGGGAGTGGTGGTTTATGGTTGTTTGTGGTGGTGGAAAGCTTTCTTTGATGTTGGAGGAAAAAGAACAAGATGAAGAGAAAGTTAGAAGAAAAGAGAGAAAATGCAAGAAAGCTTAAACTTGGCAAAACTTCTAAAGTGTAACCAAGTTCTCTAATGCTTGGTATTTATAGAAAAATTTCAACAGTGAGGCTGCAAATGGAGGAGGATGGCCGAAGGTATTCATGGACTTTGGGGAAGAAAATATCTTCAAACTTTAGTCATTCAAAGGCATGGTTGAAAGTATGGCTAGGTATGGTTCAAAGTATGGCTTAAGGTATGGTCTTTGAGTGAAACAAAATCAAAATGTGACACTAATAGAGGAGGATGAATTTGGCCAGAATTTCCAGCCAAGGGGGAAGGATGATTTGTCCATGTAATTGTGGTTTAATGATGTGTTTAGGTGTTTCTTTTATTAAGGTTTTGATTAGGAGTTTGTAAGAAAGTGTTTAGGTGAGGTAATAGCTAATTAAGGTTGTCAAGACTTGATTAGGAGAGTGATCTTGCTAGATTAATAATTTAAAATCATTCTTTTAGTCAAATGAGGTATGGGCACAATTCCTTAATTTAAGGAATTAGAGAGAGAAAATACTATTCAAGATTCCATGACTAGGAATCTTGAATTAAAGAATGTAATTAGAGTTTAATTAAGCAATCTTAGGTTCTAATTAACATTAATAAATTATTTTGACTCTAGATTAATTATCGAAATAAATTAATCTTCGATTAGAGCCTAATATTGCTTAGGTTTGCTTAATTATATCATTAGGCTCACTGTACACTGTTCTAGGGGCAAAATGGTAATTTTGCACTAAAACTACCGGGCTACCCGACTTAACCTGTTACTAAACATAGCTTGAAAACATCATTTAAAACTTTGGTGAAGTCGGTTTAACCACATAAAACGATGACACGCAGCCACATGGGTGTTTTGGTAATTTTGCATCGGAACTCAAAAATGAGATTCTTCTCTCTATTACCACACATAACACATATAATCCCCTATCAACATCAAAACATCCCCTTGAGGATGATCGGCGATCCTCATTTTCCGGGTAAAATGACCTCAGGGGCATTTCGGTCATTTGTACACGGGAAAATCGGGCATCCAGAGGCTAGCACAACATTAGGAAGATGCGTCCGCACCGAGGAGGTCATGTTCGTCCCCTTTCTACCTGCATACGCCCGAGGAGCTCCAAGTCATTAGGTATATACTACCCTCAGAGTAGGACCAGGCCCGCGGTAAATTGTGATGGAGGACCCCCCGTCAGAGTTGTCGTGAGGATTCCTTTTTGCTACATCTTTTGATGGGATTTTTTTTGGTGAAGCACTCTTAGGCTGAGGGAGGGGAAATGGTAGCTGGTATCTAGTATTTTGAGATTCCATGTATTTACTGTTTTTATTGGTTATGTATCGAAGCTTACACTATGGGTGTGACTCCGTTCGTTTTAATTTCTGTGTATTAAGAACTATGTTATTTCATGCTATATAATATAAAGCTTGTCATATGATCATGAATGTTGTGTACGTGCATGTTTCTCGTTTACTTTGATGGCTTTTAGCATTCGGTTTAGATAGCACGCACGCGTATGGCTCATGTTTTGTTTTTGTTTCAACAAGAAAAATTTTACCCATATTTTCTGCTAAGTATTTTGATAAAGTGAATTCAAAAGAATGGATCATAAGAGTAATAACTAATAATTAATCGCAATACGTCCTAGGCGTGTTGGGTTGAATATTAGGGTGTTGCATATTCACTTGTCACTAAATCATGAAATTTGAGTGTCAAGTCACCTAAGAAAGTAAGTAAATATGTATATACATACATTACATTATTGTTATATTAGTGCGTTTAATCATGTGATATGTGCTAAATGAATGCAATTCTTTAGCTTACTTCTTGCATATATACTTAGCCTTATGTTGTGTATTGTATTTGAATGCTACCAACTCATGTTGTGAGTATGTTGATGCTATTTACATGTGTTACTTATGCTCTTGAGGTATTAGCATGCATATATAAGATATTTGTTGCATTCATGACAATAAGACCCATGCTAAAAGACACCCACTTCGGATAAAGGGATTTTGAGAAGTTTAAAATTGAACCTTATGCATGTATATTTCCTTCATAATGAAACTGAAGTGGCGGCAATGATGATGACACTTGTGTTAAAGTCGGGAATCCTCCTAGAATCTTGAATAAGTTTCTCTTCTCTTTCTTTCTCCCGTGTTGTCTCTAGACATGGTTGATGGTGTTGTTCGTGATCTTCCTTGAGGCGCAGGCATAGGAGTCGTGCTACCTACCAATCAGAAGGTCATAGCAGAAGCACGAAGATAGTCTTCCTTTAGGCATTAGCTGAAGGGCTGTCATGCCCCTTATAACCGTTCATAGCCTAGTCTTTTGACGGACATGTACCGCAGACTAGTTTAGTTTTGTTATAGATTTGTTTGGCATTGGACTATCATATGTTCAACCTTTATTGTTAAGTTTAGTATCTTAAGATGTCCTTCATGTTTATAGGACATCCCTATTATGCTATGGTTATGACATGTTAATCTAGTTTGTGCCATGCTATGCTATGGTTTACACATATATTATGACGAGGTTTATATAATTGTTATTATTCTGTGTATTGATTGGTATCTATGCACATTCAGCTTGCATGTTAGTTTTAAAGTTCCAAAAAAAAAAAATTAGTTATATTTTTATTACTCATATTTTAAAAAAGAATAAGTTAAGTTTTGAGATGAAGGTGTAATAACTAATAATTAACCGGAATACGACTCGAACATATTAGGTTAAAAGTTAGGGTGTTACAATAAACTAACTAAAGGGTCTAGCAAGAGATATACTAACTCCGAAATTATTAGAAAAATCTTAAGAAGCCTCCGCCAAATAGCTGCCCAAGGTCACAGCCATTCCTGAGGCAAAAGACCTTCAAACTCTCAGCCTATATGCACTCATTGGGTCACTTAAAATCATGAGGTTATGCTTTTGAAATGCATGGTGAATCTAGCAAAAGAGCAAGTCTATGGCCTTGAAATCGGCTCATCAAAAAACTAATAAAGCTAAGGCAATGAAAGTTGCTAAAACCTCTGATGAGGAGGAAGAAACTGATGATGAGACTGAAGAAGAAGATGGAAACAAGCTTTCCATGCTTGTAAGGAAAATGTCAAAAGTCTAGAGAGGCAAAATAAAGAAAAGAAGAGACGTCAACTTTAGAAAGGACAGAAAGGCAAGCTGAAGCCTAAAAGTGTCATCTGCTTTCACTTTAGGGAGAAAGGACATTTCAAACCAGATTGTCCTAAACTCAAAGGCCCAGAAAAGGTTTGTGCCTAAGAAGAAAGGCATGCTGGCTACTTGGAGTGAATCTAAGGAAGAAAAGGAAGAATCAAAAGATTTAGAAATGATGGATGTTGCCAACCTATGCTTCATGGTTGGATATTCATAGAGTAAGTCTGAGGTAAATAATACCAATCTCTTCTATGATGAAATTTTATCTTTGTATGAAGAACTTGAAGACTCTCAAGCTCTTTCTTCACATTATCTCAATCTAAAAAGGAACACAAGAAAACTATTTTGGAACTCACAATCGCCAAGGCAGAAGCGAAGAATCTAAGGCTTGAAAATGAAGAATTGCAAGGAGAAAACAAAGTTTCAAATGTAAAACTCAATGCCTTAGAATCCTAAGCTGCAAATAAAAATGAACACACTCAGAAGGTCATCTCTAAGTTTAAAAGAACTTCAAAGCTTCTTAAATCTAACCTAGAAAAAATGGTAAATGGATCAAAGAATCTTGATCTAATGCTTGGAGGTCAATAGCCATATTTTCAAAAGACCGGATTGGGATATTAGGAAGAGTTTGATGAAAAAGGAAAATCAATTCTTTTCAAGAACTAAAAAAGAAAAGTTTCCTGCACTATCTATTTTAAGAAGGGACATCCAACTAATAAATGCTTCATGAAAAAGTCTGTCAAAAAGGTTGGACAACCTTCTCTTCAGACTAACTCAAAGGACCCAAGAAAAATCTGGGTACCTAAAATAAAAAATGTGTTTGTTGAGGTCTGTCTAAGAATGCATGTGGAGCTTGACAACAAGTGGTACATGGAGTGGCTGCTCAAGGCAGATGTCCAAGATCAAGAAAATGGTTCAGACATCTATGACTAGAAAACTTTGGATTAGTAAAATTTATGGTGTAATGGCCCTACTGCTTTATGGATTGATAACTATCCCCACAAACCAACATGGGCTTTTTCAGCGTGCTTTATACTCACTCACACATTCCTGGGAAAACTTTTCAAGAGGTCATCTATCCCAAAATTACCCAAGTCAAGCACGCTCACTGTGGAGTTCTTTTGATGGGAAAAAAAGATGTATCTTTGTGGTATAGGTAGTACCAATCAATTCATATAAGCCCTCCTTAACTGTATAGTCCCATACCTATAGACTCATGATCTCTCATTCGGGTGTGTAATCGGTTCATTCATGTACCCATCCGCTTGAAGGCAGGAGCCGCTCCTTGTCTGTGCTTTCTCGCATCGGCGATCACTCCCTCATCCCTGGGCTTTACATGCCCACCAGCTTCTACTTGGTTCATCCTCGAACCACACCATCCTGAGAGAATGCAATCTTTGATACCATTTGTAACGTCTCTCCGCTTTATGGATTGACTACTATCCCCACAAACCAACATGGGTCTTTTATGCGCTTTGTCCTCACTCACACGCTTCCTGGAAAACTTCCAGGAAGTCACCCATCCAAAATCACCCCAAGTCAAGCATACTTAACTATGGAGTTCTTTCGTGATGGGCTACCAAAAGAAAGATGCATCTTTGTGGCATAGGTAGTGCCAATCAATTCATATAAGTCATCCTTAACTGTATAGTCCCATACCTATCCAGACTCAAGATCCTCTCATTCGGGTGTGTAATCAGTTCATTCATGTACCCCTCCGCTTGGAAACAGGATCCGCTCCTTGTCCGTGCCTTTCACACCAGCGATCACTCCTACCTCGTCCCGGGCGTTATAGATGGAGGTAAAGGTAAGGTCACAGGCATATGAGATGTTGGTAAGGATGATTCTCACCAAATTTCTGATGTCTTGCTAGTTGATGGTTTGGCTCACAATTTATTAAGTATCAGCTAGTTTTGTGACCAAGGTTTTAATGTTATCTTTAATGATCATACTTGCAAGGTAGTAAGCCCAAATATAGAATAGGCTATTCTGCTGGTAAGAGGCATGATAACACATATGTGTTGTCCTTGGATGATCTAAAAGATCAAAATGTAAAATGTCTTGCATCCTTTACAGATGAAGAAGCTTGGACATGCTCATATAAAGCTAATTTTTTATCTTTCTCAAAAAGATCTTGTTAAAGGTCTTCCAAAGATCAGATTAAACAAGGATTCAACTTGTGATTTCCTGAGAAAGGTAAGCAAATCAAAGCTTCTTTACATAACAAGCATGTAGTTTCAACCACCAGACCACTTGAGCTTTTACATATGGATCTCTTTGGACCAACCAAGACTGCTCATCTTCCTGAAAGAGATACCTGTCTTGTAATAGTGGATGACTACTCTAGATTTACATGGGTTATCTTTCTAGCTTCTAAGGATGAGGTGATTGAAAGATTCAAAATTTTTGAAAAACGTGTTTGTATTGAAAAAGATTCCCAAATTAGCTTTATCAGATCTGATCATGGTGGAGAGTTTGAGAATCATGTTTTTGAAGAGTTTTGTGAAAAAATGGCATTCTTCGCGAGTTTTTCTCCTAGAAATCCTCAACAGAATGGGGTAGTTGAAAGGAAAAATAGAAGCTTGCAGGAAATGGCCAGAACCATGCTTTTAGAAAGTGGTTTATCAAAAGGTTTTTGGGAGAGCCTATAAATACCTCTTACTATATACAAAACAGAATCTTTCCAAGGCCAATCCTCAAGAAAACCCTTTATGAGCTGGAAGGGTAGAAAACCCAACATATCATATTTTCATATTTTTAGTTCATCATGTTTTATTCTTAACACCGGGGATAAACTTGAAAAGTTTGATCCAAAGTTTGATGATGGTATCTTTCTAGGCTACTCTTTTGTCTCTAGAGCATAGTTTATACAATAAGAAAATGCAATGCATATAAGAGACCATACACATCAAGTTCAAAGAGCTCAAAAAAGACCTTGCTGATAATCTTGAAGGACTAGAAGAAAGTTTCAAAAGGTGATTTTAAAATGTACTTCTGATAGCAAGATGATGAAAGCCAAAGCTTCAGAAAGTAAGCTCCAGAACAAGGTACTTAGAAAGCTTGGTCGAAACCCTAAGAAATCAGAAAGTGACATTTATGAACATAAAGAAGAATAGTTTGAAGATGA
Source organism: Dalbergia oliveri (assembly GCA_030441495.1). Classification (NCBI taxonomy): domain Eukaryota; kingdom Viridiplantae; phylum Streptophyta; class Magnoliopsida; order Fabales; family Fabaceae; genus Dalbergia; species Dalbergia oliveri. Next base: position 22,693,137 of record JAMLFY010000003.1, read on the forward strand.
AGAAGAAGCTGAAGAACCTCAAAGTCATAGAACTGCAAAGGAGTTTCTAATTTGAAGGCAGTTTCTCATAATAGAGTTCTTGGAGACATTCCAAGGAGTGAGAACCAGATTATCTCGAGAAATTTGTCAAACTGGACCTTTATCTCTACCGTTGAACCTAAATATATTGAAGAAGCTTTGAGTGATCAAAGTTTGGTGGATGCTATGCAAGAAGAACTGGATCTGTCAAGAAAAGCAAAGTCTAGACACTTGCTGAAAGACCAAAGAACAAGAACATCATTGATACAAAGTGGGTGTTCAGGAATAAGCTCGATGAAGTAGGCAAAGTCATTAGGAATAAAGCAAGATTGGTTGCACAAGGTTATAATCAACAAAAGGGAATTGGATATGATGAAACCTTTACACCAGTAGCTAGGCTTGAAGCCAACAGAATGCTACTTGCTTTTGCTGCTTTCAAGGGATTCATACTCTACCAAATGGATGTTAAGTCAACATTTCTAAATGGATTCCTCTCTGAGGAAGTTTATGTGAAACAACCTCCTGGTTTTGAGAATGAAGATCGTTCCAACCATGTCTTTAAGCTAACAAAGGCTCTCTATGATTTGAAACAAGCTCCACGAGCTTGGTATGATAGACTGAGCACTTTCTTGTTGAAGAATGGGTCCAATAGAGGTAAAGTTGACACTACTTCTTTTACTCTTGAAAAATATAATAACTTTTTGATTGTCTAAATATATGTTGATGGTATCATATTTGGCACTACTGATCATTCTCTCTGTAAAAGGTTTTCAAAATTAATACAAAGTGAATTTGAGATGAGTATGATGGGTGAACTAAAATTCTTCCATGGATTGCAAATAAAATGACAAAAGGAAGGAACCTTGATCCATTAAGAAAAATATACATAGGAGCTTTTAAAGAAATTTAATATGGATCGGGCTAAACTAATGAGCACCATCATGCATCCATCTCAAACCATTGATGCTGATAAGAATGGTGACATGGTTTTAGAAAGTAATTATCAAGGAATGATTGGTTCACTACAGTATTTTATAGCTAGTAGACTAGACATTCAACTAAGTGTGAAAATTTGTGCTAGATTTCAATCTAACTCAAAATAATCACACTTAAATACTGTTAAGAGAATCCTTCGATATTTATCAGATACTACTAATCTTGACTTATGGTATGAGAAGGGTACTTCTTGTGAGATTTGTAACGTCCCTTGCTACTTCATGGATTGATGACTGTCCCCACAAACCAACATGGGTCTTTTCAACGTGCTTTGTCCTCATTCACACGTTTCCTAGGAAAACTTCCAGGAGGTCACCCATCCCAAAATTATCCCAAGTCAAGCATGCTTAACGATGGAGTTCTTTCGTGATAGGCTACCGAAAAGAAAGATGCATCTTTGTGGCATAGATAGTACCAATCAATTCTTATAAGCCTTCCTTAACTGTATAGTCCCATACCTATACAGACTCAGGATCCTCTCATTCGGGTGTGTAATTGGTTCATTCATGTACCCCTCCGCTTGGAGGCAGGAGCCGCTCCTTGTGTGTGCCCTCTCACGCGATTACTCCCTGCCTCATCCCGGGCGTTACATGCCCACCAGCTTCGCTTGGTTCGTCCCCGAACCACACCGTCCTGGAGAGGTGCAGGCTCTGATACCATTTGTAACGTCCCTGCTACTTCATGGATTGACGTCCCCACAATAACACCCTAATAATTGACCCAATACACCTAGGTAGTATCTGATTAATTACTAGACTTTACTCTTTGCTTCAGTTCCTTAATCATGCTTTGAAAATACTTAGTGAAATTATGAGCCATTTTTTTTAAACATAATTGAAAACGTGAGCCGCGCTTAACGTGAATGATTTAGTAAAATTTAAAAGACACATAGGAATTTACAAACATCACATCATAATATATTGGCTCCATTATATGACATCCATAATTACATATCACATAGATATTTTGCCTACCAACAAAATAAGACTAGGTGTAGGCAATCTAACAAAACATAAATAATATATGGATGGAAGGACATCCATTAATGGCACTTAGTAATAACACTCCAGGGATAGGGATAGATATATGAAATATACGAGTGAAACTAGAGGATTAAGTTCAGCTACCCTGAAGCCTCAATGTGATTCATGAACACTTCCTTCGTTTCTGAAGACGAGATGAAAAGAAAAATAGAGGGAGTGAGAAGAAACCTATAAAAGAATCTCTAGGGTACTCACCTCATGATGCATTGTGTCATCATCATCGTCCCGGAACCTCGGGGTTATTATGAAATAGTGAGCATGCTAAGATTGATTTATTAAGTTCGAAAATATTTACCGAGGTTCGTCGGCTTTAATCATGCATCTTATAATGCATCATAAACTTAGCATGTCATGTTTATAATGAACTTTTCCTTTTATCAACACATCGTATTCTTCATCATCAGATCATAAATACTATGCATAGAAGAACATCATATTTCTCATCATCATATCATAAATACTATGCATAGAAGAACATCATATTTCCCATCATCATCTCATAAAATGCTATGCAGAAGAACATCATACCATAATAGCTATGCACAAGACATGGTGCACATATTTCATTTCTTTAGTATCCTAGGTGACTTAAAATCTTGTCATCATCATCATTATTTTCCTTGGGGCCATGCTAATCTTCTCTATCGTTCCAATTTTATCAGATGTCTAAACATGATGCAAGAACTGAGCGCGGAGTCCGCACTGGACCAGGAGAGGAGAAAAGAATCTTAATAAGAAAAATAAGAAACCGGAGTGGCGGTAGTCCGCACTGGACCGGTGAAGGGGAAGAGAATTCTTATTAAGCTCCAACTCAAGACTTCTTAAAGAATAAATTCTTTGACTCCAATAATCTTAAGGAAAAATGCATCCTTAGGATACTCCCATTTTCCAACTTTGCTTGTAATACTTGGGCAAGTCTTTGAGCTCTAGGATCTTTAGGCGATGACATAAAATAAACATGTCATGCATTGATTCTTTTAGCCATTATAAAATAAAGTGAGAGCATAAAATAAATATGAGATGCAACTTCTTTATTATCTTTAGAGATTAAGTGACAACATGAAATATAAACATGAAATACAACTTAGAAATTTAAACATGAGTATGCAAGTCCATTTATTCATTCTTGAAATTTTAGTGATGACATAGAAAGTAAACATGATTATGCAAGGCATAAACTTAAACATGGATGCAAGTTCATTTGATTTCTTTACTAGAGCTCCTTCAAGACTTTATAGAAATACAAATTCAATTTATATATCTTAACAAGACAAAGTGAGAAATACATCTTTCAAATTCTAAACTCAAGATCATACAATCATCATAAAACATCATTCTTTAAAGTTTTGCATCAAGTGGAACTTTCAAGCTTTAGAGGCCTAACTTGTGATGAATTCACAACCCACCTTCAAGGTCCTCATCATAAAGCCATCATCTTAGTCCCACCTAGGCCATATGGCCGAATTGGTTAAAGAAAAAGGAAGAAGAAAACCAAATGGAAAAACTAGAGAAAATCCATGAAATCATCATTTTGAACCAAGAACAACACTTAGCAAAACATAGAAATAAACTTAAAAACAACTCCCTACCTAATCTGATTTGAAGGAAAGGAAGAGAACTTGATTTCTTGGAGTGAAATGAAAGAAAATATTCTTGAAAGGTTGAAGAAAAATTTCAGCCAAGGGGAAGAAAGAAAGAAATTTTTGAGCTGAGGAAAAACTTAAAGTTGTGAAATTTTTGAGCAAGTCTCTAATGACTTCTAAGCATGCCTATTTATAGAAGAATTCAAGCTCATAAATGGACAAGAGGAGAAGGAAAATCTGATTCAATTTGAGGAGGAGACAAGGAAGGAAAAATCATCTTGTTTGGTGGCTTAAAACATGGAATCATGTTTCAAAGTTCCTTGTTTTATGGTGATTTTTGGCATTATGTTTTAGTACAATTTTTTTGGTGTATTATGGCTGCATTATTTCGTGCATTACAGCCTCATGGAAGAGGGTTTTGTGTGTTCCATGTATTATTTAGGTGTAGGCAAGGTATTCATGCAATTTAGAGAATTTACGGTTAAGGGCTTAGGTGAATTAGTAAGCAATTTGAGTGTTTTAAAGCAATTTGAGTATTTAGGTGTTTCAGAGACTCTAGAAGTTGTGCAGGGAAAGAAGTTGAAGGGTTTTGCATGAGATGCCGAGGGTATATAGAGGTTTGAAGGTTGGATCTACGTCTCGACTAGTGGTAACCTCCAAAGAGATATCTTGGAGGAAGCCCATAAAAGCCATTTTACCATTCACCCTGGTGCCACCAAGATGTACCAAGATCTAAAAATGATGTTTTGGTGGCCAGGCATGAAAAGGACGTGAGTGCATGGGTAAGTAAGTGCTTCTGTCAAAAAGTGAAGATTGAGCACCAAAAGCCCTCTGAATACTACAGAGCCCCGTCAATCCCCAAGTGGAAGTGGGATAGTATCTCCATGGATTTTGTAATTGGACTACCAAGGACCCAAGCTGGTCATGATGCCATATGGGTAATAGTGGACCGATGAACAACTCAGCCCACTTCCAACCTATAAAGGTAACTTACTCCTTGGATAGGCTGGCTCAGTTATATATCTAAGAGGTCATAAGATTGCATGGAGTACCATCGACCATAATTGGGATCAAGATCCCGATTTACGTCACGGTTTTGGGAGCTTTTTAGAAGGCATTTGGATCAAGGCTGCCTAAGCACGACTTACCACCCTCAGACGGATGGGCAATCCGAAAGGACTATCCAAACACTAGAAGATATGCTAAGTGCATGTGTCTTGGACCAGGAAGGGAGTTGGGACAAGTACCTCCATTTATCGAGTTTGCGTATAACAACAGTTATCATGCAAGCATCGGCATGGCACCGTATGAGGCCCTACATGGGAGGAAATGCCCGTCACCTTTGTGTTGGTATGAGCCAGGAGAGCAAAGCCTGAGGACCCAATATCGTGAGGGAAATAATAGAACAAATCAAGAGAATCATGGATAGAATTCTCACTCAAAGTCAAAGAAAGCGATGCGGACTAACGGCGAAAGCATAAAATTTCAAGAGGGAGAACATGTGTTCCTTAGTGTAACACCCTAATAATTAACCCAATACATGGATAGAAGAACATCATATTTCTCATCATCATATCATAAATACTATGCATAGAAGAACATCATATTTACATCATGCATAACTTAGTTCCTTAGGTGACTTAAAGTTACTTCTATCATCATTTTCCTCGGCCACCCTATACTCCACCCTTTTGGGAGTAATCTAGGTTATGAGCTCATACCTTGCTAGTCGTCACCAAGCATATACTTATCCCTTTTGATAAGTAAAATTTCGTCTCTACCCTTTTGAGAGAACGGACTAGGGGGCTAGGATCAACTTTTCACCACCTATAGTCTGATGGGTCCAAAGGATCATTTCCTCTTACATTTAAGTCACCATTAAATCTTTGCATGTTATATCATAATTCAATTCATAATCATCATGACATTTTCTCATTTATAGTCTTATGATGGAATAATATATACTAACTGAAATCATGCATCTGGAGATTCCAAAAAGAGGTGGGTCACAATGGACATGCTTAAATACCAAGTCTTTCCTAGCTAGAACCTTTCCAAATTACACTTTTAGGAGTACACTTTCTTCAGCAACAAAGGTAATTTTTTTAAATAAGAGATTATTTCTTTATTTCATGCATAAGCATTTTCATTGTTTGCAAGCAACTATAACATGCAAGCTAGGGAATCATTCAATGGCATCAAATACTTAATAAGCATCAAATCACTTTATAGACTTATCACTTAAAACATCAAAGAGGCATCATCATAAATCCTTATCGAAAAACTCTTAAACAAGAAACTCTAGAATCGGGTAACCTCAATTGCCAAACTAATTAATTATGCATCTAAGGGATTCATTACCATTATTGCAATTAATTATAAGGCTTAGGAACATTATTAAACTCTATGGGGCAGCATAGGCAGTAAGTTATTCTTAAGGTTTTACGATGTGTTAGAAGTTGCTTTTTTAACCCTTTCTTGCTACCAGCTTTCCCTACGATGCTAACATTAATTACTAAACCGATTATGAATTATTCTCCCTTATCTAAACATAATAAAATCTGGTTCTTATAGTTGCTAATAATTCTGGACAGAATGCATAAATTTCATTCTTTAGAGTTCTAAAAACAATCTTGGTTTTACGGTTTTCTAGTTACTAGTTTCATTTTTAGTGTTCGATAAATCCTACACTAATTGATACCAGGTTTTTCGTGGCTAACTAATCTTAGACAAAATTATAACATACTAAAATAGATTTGGCATTGGATAAACTTAAAGGGGTTAAAGACTAGGTAAATTCTAGATTTACGATTGTTCTAGGAAGCTAGTTTTGTCACTAACATGCATAGAATCATTCTCTTAACAATAAACCATAATTATCACAACTCCAAACATATTAAATCATCATCGTTTATTGGTACTAATCTCATATCAGAAGCCGAATCATGAACCTCATATAATTGTATAAAATCACATTTTAAGTGAACATAAAATATTAGTTTCCCGTAGAATCCTTGCAAAGCTTTAAAACTCTTTTAGAAACTAATTCTTTTTGCTAAACTTGAAAGAATCTTCATAATTAAAATTATCACTTAAGATAAAAGGAGCAAGTCTTGAGCTTAAGAGATTTATGTGATATCTTAGAATCATAAACATGCTATGCAACCTCATTTTAATCTTGTCATTATAAGGTGATAACTTTGAATTATAAACATGATATGCAAATCCATTTCTTTATCTTTAAGATTTAAGGTGATGACTTGAAAATTAAACATGATGCAAGAACTTGAAATATAAACATGATGCAAGAAACTGAAGGCGTAGTCGCACTGGACCAGTGGAGGGAGAAGAAAATCTTAAGAAATCGGAGCGCGTAATCCGCACTGGACCGGTGAAGGGAGAAGAGAATTATTATTACATCTTTTTAAGCTCCAATCTCAAGACTTCTTAAAGAATCAATTCTTTAACTCCAATAATCTTATTTCTTTGCTTGTGATACTTGGGCAAGTCTTTGAGCTCTAGGATCTTTAGGTGATGACATAAAAATAAACATGTCATGCGTTGATTCTTTTAGCCATTATAAAATAAAGTGAGAACATAAAATAAATATGAGATGCAACTTCTTTATTATCTTTAGAGATTAAGTGACAACATGAAATATAAACATGAAATGCAAACTTGGAAATTTAAACATGAGTATGCAAGTCCATTTATTCATTCTTGAAATTTTAGTGATGACATAGAAAGTAAACATGATTATGCAAGGCATAAACTTAAACATGGATGCAAGTTCATTTGATTTCTTTACTAGAGCTCCTTCAAGACTTTATAGAAATACAAATTCAATATATATATCTTAACAAGACAAAGTGAGAAATACATCTTTCAAATTCTAAACTCAAGATCATAAAATCATCATAAAAACATCATTCTTTAAAGTTTTGCATCAAGTGGAACTTTCAAGCTTTAGAGGCCTAACTTGTGATGGATTCACAACCCACCTTCAAGGTCCTCATCATCAAGCCATCATCTTAGTCCCACCTAGGCCATATGGCCGAATTGGTTAAAGAAAAAGGAAGAAGAAAACCAAATGGAAAAACTAGAGAAAATCCATGAAATCATCATTTTGAACCAAGAACAACACTTAGCAAAACATAGAAATAAACTTAAAAACAACTCCCTACCTAATCTGATTTGAAGGAAAGGAAGAGAACTTGGTTTCTTGGAGTGAAATGAAAGAAAATATTCTTGAAAACTTGAAGAAAGAATTCAGCCAAGAGGAGGAGGAAATGAGAGCTTTTGGTGCTTTGGAAAAACTAGAAATGTGTACAATTTTGAGCAAGCATCTAAGACTTCTTAAGCATGCCTATTTATAGAGGATTTAAGTTCATGTATGGACAAGAGGAGGAGGCATAATTTTTGGATTTTTAATGGGGAACAAAGGGAGGAAAATCATTTCTTGTTTAAGGCATGTTTTATGCCATGTTTTAGGGAATTTTTTGGCATTTTGTTTTAGTGCATTATCTTGCAATAATTATAATGATTATGGCTGAATTATTTCGTGCATTACAGCCTCATGGAAGAGGGTTTTGTGTGTTCCATGTATTATTTAGGTGTAGGCAAGGTATTCATGCAATTTAGAGAATTTACGGTTAAGGGCTTAGGTGAATTAGTAAGCAATTTGAGTGTTTTAAAGCAATTTTAGGTTCTAATCAATTTAAATAAATAATTTTGACTCTAGATTAATAATTAGAATTTAATAAGCTTTAATTTGAGCCTAATATTGCTTAGGTTTCGTTAGACAAATCAAAAATCTCAAAATTTGTAAACCTAAAAAATAGGGGCAAAACGGTCATTTTACTTAAAAATTGCCAAGACCACCCGAGCTTAACCAATGGTTAATCATGGCTTAAAAACACCTTTTAACACATTTTAGTGAGGTTCAGGCTAGTTGGCATGCAAATCGGGTTAAAATAGCCAAGGGCGTTTTGGTCATTTCGCACGTTGAAGTTCAAAATTAGAATTCTTTCCTCTATTAACACTCATAACACAAACAATCCCTTATTAACATCAAAACATCCCCTTGAGGAGGGGTGGGGCCCACAATCCTCATTTTGAGTAAAATAACCTCAGAGGCATTTTGGTCATTTTACACTTATAGAAAATCGGGGTTTGCAATACTTGCACGAATTGCTCCTAACTTCTCTTCTAACGTTATATTCCTTTATTAAGGATTGTTTGGTCTCAAATTTTATATAATATTTACCTACGGTAATTCGGTAATTCCTAATGACAGTAAAAATTCCAGTAAAAATTGGGCGTTACACTTAGGATCACCCCTACCACAGGCATAGGTCGAGCCATGAGAGTTAAGATATTGAGCACAAATTTCTTGGCCCATTTAGATCTTTAACTGAGTCGGAACGTAGCATACCATATAGCCTTGCCTCCTAATCTATTCAACCTCCATAATGTCTTCCATGTTTCCCAGTTAAGAAAATATGAGTCTGACCTAAGTCATGTTCTAGAGCCAGAACAAGTACAATTAAGAAGACGTTTAGCCTACCCCCTACAACAATCGTAGACAGCGAGTCAAAGCTAAGAACCAAGACAGGACCTCTAATTAAGGTAGCATGGGGACGATAGAACAAAAGAATTCACATTTGAGTTGGAGTCGGATATGAATATGCTTTATCCGAGCTTTTCTCAGGTAATGAATTTTGAGGGCGAAATTCTTTTTAAGGAGTGGAGTAATATAACGCCCAATTTTTCCAGTATAAATGACCAAAATGCCCTGAGGTTTTACCCGAAAATAAGGATAGCCTCAGCCACCCTCAAGGGGATGTTTTGATGATAATAGAGGATTATATGTGTTATGTGTGTTAATAGAGAAGAATCTCATTTTTGAGTTTCTATGCGCAAAATTACCAAATTGCCCATGTGGCTAATTAACAGATTTACATGCCGTTGAGCTTAGACTTCACCCAAAGGTTTTAAATGATGTTTTTAAGTAATGTTTAATGATAGGTTAAGCACGGGTAGCCCCGGAGGTTTTTGTGAAAAATAACGTTTGCCTTGCTAAGTGCATTTTGGGCCTAATGATGTGATTAGTGTAACGCCCCAATTTTTACTGTAATTTTTACTGTCATTAGGAATTACCGAATTACCGTAGGTAAATATTATATAAAATTTGAGACCAAACAATCCTTAATAAAGGAATATAACGTTAGAAGAGAAGTTAGGAGCAATTCGTGCAAGTATTGCAAACCCCAATTTTCTGTACGTGTAAAATGACCAAAATGCCCCTGAGGTTATTTTACTCAGAAAATGAGGATCGTGGGCCCCACCCATCCTCAAGGGGATGTTTTGATGTTAATAAGGGATTGTTTGTGTTATGTGTGTTAATAGAGGAGAAGAATCCTAATTTTGAGCTACACGCCAAATGACCAAAACGCCCTTGCGCTGTTTTAATTGCGTGCCGACTTAGCCCGAACCTCACTAAAATGTGTTAAAAGGTGTTTTTAAGCCATGATTAACCATTGGTTAAGCTCGGGTGGTCTCGGGCAATTTTTAAGTAAAATGACCGTTTTGCCCCGTCTTTGTGTTTTACAAATTTTGAGATTTTTGATTTCTAACGAAACCTAAGCAATATTAGGCTCAAATTAAAGCTTATTAAATTCTAATTATTAATCTAGAGTCAAAATTATTTATTTAAATTGATTAGAACCTAAAATTGCTTTAAAACACTCAAATTGCTTACTAATTCACCTAAGCCCTTAACCGTAAATTCTCTAAATTGCATGAATACCTTGCCTACACCTAAATAATACATGGAACACACAAAACCCTCTTCCATGAGGCTGTAATGCATGAAATTATTCAGCCATAATCATTAGAATTATTGCAAGATAATGCACTAAAACATAATGCCAAAAATCACCATAAAACAAGGAACTTTGAAACATGATTCCATGTTTTAAGCCACCAAACAAGATGATTTTTCCTTCCTTGTCTCCTCCTCAAATTGAATCAGATTTTCCTTCTCCTCTTGTCCATTTATGAGCTTGAATTCTTCTATAAATAGGCATGCTTAGAAGTCATTAGAGACTTGCTCAAAAATTTCACAACTTCAAGTTTTTCCTAAGCTCAAAAACTTTCTTTCTTTCTTCCCCCTTGGCTGAAATTCTTTCTTCAACCTTTCAAGAATATTTTCTTTCATTTCACTCCAAGAAACCAAGTTCTCTTCCTTTCCTTCAAATCAGATTAGGTAGGGAGTTGTTTTTAAGTTTATTTCTATGTTTTGCTAAGTGTTGTTCTTGGTTCAAAATGATGATTTCATGGATTTTCTCTAGTTTTTCCATTTGGTTTTCTTCTTCCTTTTTCTTTAACCAATTCAGCCATATGGCCTAGGTGGGACTAAGATGATGGCTTGATGATGAGGACCTTGAAAGTGGGTTGTGAATCCATCACAAGTTAGGCCTCTAAAGCTTGAAAGTTCCACTTGATGCAAAACTTTAAAGAATGATGTTTTTATGATGATTTTATGATCTTGAGTTTAGAATTTGAAAGATGTATTTCTCACTTTGTCTTGTTAAGATATATATATTGAATTTGTATTTCTATAAAGTCTTGAAGGAGCTCTAGTAAAGAAATCAAATGAACTTGCATCCATGTTTAAGTTTATGCCTTGCATAATCATGTTTACTTTCTATGTCATCACTAAAATTTCAAGAATGAATAAATGGACTTGCATACTCATGTTTAAATTTCCAAGTTTGCATTTCATGTTTATATTTCATGTTGTCACTTAATCTCTAAAGATAATAAAGAAGTTGCATCTCATATTTATTTTATGTTCTCACTTTATTTTATAATGGCTAAAAGAATCAACGCATGACATGTTTATTTTTATGTCATCACCTAAAGATCCTAGAGCTCAAAGACTTACCCAAGTATCACAAGCAAAGAAATAAGATTATTGGAGTTAAAGAATTGATTCTTTAAGAAGTCTTGAGATTGGAGCTTAAAAAGATGTAATAATAATTCTCTCTCCTTCATTTGTCCATGCGGATTACCGCTTCTTCTAAGATTCTCTTCTCCTCCACTGGTCCTATGCGGACTACCGCTCCAGTTCTTGCATCATGTTTATATTTCAAGCTCTTGCATCATGTTTAATTTTCAAGTCATCACCTTAAATCTTAAAGATAAAGAAATGGATTTGCATATCATGTTTATAATTCCAAGTTATCACCTTATAATGACAAGATTAAAATGAGGTTGCATAGCATGTTTATGATTCTAAGATATCACATAAATCTCTTAAGCTCAAGACTTGCTCCTTTTATCTTAAGTGAGAATTTTAATTATGAAGATTCTTTCAAAGAATTAGTTTCTAAAAGAGTTTTAAAGCTTGGCAAGGATTCTACGGGAAACTAATATTTTATGTTCACTTAAAATGTGATTTTATACAATTATATGAGGTTCATGATTCGGCTTCTGATATGAGATTAGTACCAATAAATGATGATGATTTAATATGTTTGAAGTTGTGATAATTATGGTTTATTGCTAAAGGAATGATTCTATGCATGTTAGAGAAAAAAAACTAGCTTCCTAGAAAACCGTAAAAGCAAGATTTCTAGAACTTTAGAGAATGAAATTTATGCATTCTTCCAGAGCCTTTAGTGACCTTAAGAACCAGATATTATTATGTTTAGATAAGGGACAATGATTCATAATTGGTTTAGTAATTAATTTTAGCATCATAGGGAAAGCCGGAACGAGAAAGGGTTAAAAATGTAACTTCTAGCACATAAAACCTTAAGAACAACTTACGTCTATGCTACCCATATAGTCTAATAATGTTCTTAAGGCTTATAATTGATGGTAATAAATCCCTTAGATGCATAAGTAATTAGTTTGATAATTAAGGTTACCCAATTTTAGAGTTCGGTTATTTAAGGAGCTTGAAAATTTTAGATGACATCTTTTGATGCTTTGGAATGTCAGTTATATGATGATGTAATGTCTACTGAGAATTTGATATTATTGAATGATTTCATGGCTTGCATGTTATAATTGCTATTGCAAACAATGAGAATATTCATGCATCTTGATGATTATGATATAACATGCTAAGACTTAATGGTGATTTAAACTCATGAGGAAATGATCCTTTGGACCTATTAGACTATAGGTGGTAAAAAGGTGATCTTGAGAAAATGATCCTTTAAGACCCATCAGACTAGAGGTGGTGAAAAGGTGATTCTTGCCCCTAGCCCGTTCTCTCAAAAGGGTAGAGTCGGGATTTTAACTTATCAAAATGGATAAGTATATGCTAGTGACGACTAGTAAGGTATGAGCTCATAACCTAGATTACTCCCAAAAGGGTGGAGTATAGGGTGGCCCCAAGGAAAATAATGATGATGATGACAAGATTTTAAGTCACCTAGGACACTAAAGGAATGAAATATGTGCATCATGTCTTGTGCATAGCTATTATGGTATGATGTTCTTCTGCATAGCATTTTATGAGATGATGATGGGAAATATGATGTTCTTCTATGCATAGTATTTATGATTTGATGATGAGAAATATGATGTTCTTTTATGCATAGTATTTATGATATGATGATGAAGAATACGATGTGTTGATAAAAGGAAAAGTTCATTATAAACATGACATGCTAAGTTTATGATGCATTATAAGACGCATGATTAAAACCGACGAACCTCGGAAGTATATTTTCGAACTTAATAAATCAATCTTAGCATGCTCACTATTTCATAATAACTTCGAGGTTCCTGGGGACGATGATGATGACACAATGCATCATGAGGTGAGTACCCTACGAGATTTTTTATAAGTTTCTCACTCCCTCTATTTTTCTTTCCATCTCGTCTTCAGAAATAGAAGGAAGCGTTCGTGAATCACATTGAGGCTTCACCGGTAGCTGAACTTGATCCTAGTTTCACTCGTATATTTTAGACATCTATCCCTATCCCTGGAGTGTTATTACTAGGTGCCATTAATGGATGTCCTTCCATCCATATATTATTTATGTTTTGTTAGATTGCCTACACTTAGTCTTATTATGTTGGTAGGCAAAATATCTATATGATATGTAATTATGGATGCTGTGATTGAGCCAATATATTATGATGTGATGTTTGTAAATTCCTATGTGTCTTTTAAATTTTGCTAAATCATTCACGTTAAGCGCGGCTCACGTTTTCAATTATGTTTAAAAAAAAATGGCTCGTAATTTCACTAAGTATTTTCAAAGCATGATTAAGAAACTGAAGCAAAGAGTAAAGTCTAGTAATTAATCAGACCGCCTAAGTGTATTGGGTTAATTATTAGGGTGTTACAATTAGCAAAACTTAAGCAAAATTAGGCCCTAAATAAATATTAGTAAATTCTAATTACTAATCTAGAGTCAAAATAATTAATTGAGGTTAATTAGAACCTAAGATTGCTTAGAGAAACTCAAAATCCTTTTCTTGATTTAAGACTTTATGTCACATTTTCATGAATAGTAAGATTCCAATCAATTTCCTTAAATCATGGAAGTTGTCACATGATGAGATTCCTCCCTAATAAAGGTGGATTTTGTAACGACCCGATTTTTTAGTATTATTGTGATCAAATGATTAATTATGAATAATCTATAGGGATTTTAAAATTCCAGAGACAGTTATGATCAGATTAATATAAGGAGTTTGTAAAAAAAAAGAAAATTAATTTAATATTATTAAAATTAATATAATAATATTTTAATTGGAGATATAGAATGAGACCCTATAATTGGTATAATGACATAGATAAAATAAGGATAAGTGTAAATAAATATTTTAACCCAATGAAGTTTCTTTTGTGTCGATCAGGTACCAAATGGTAACAATCAGGACATTAAATGGTAATAACCGGATACCAAAACACTTAGTCTGGTAAAAATAATTAATATTATCATATCCCAAAGAATTTTTACTTAGGACAATTGAATAAATATAGACATTTCTAATAAATTCAGGCAAATCAATTCGGAAATATTTCACCCTTTACTTTTTCTCCAAGTTAGTGAAGTTAAAAAAGGAAAAGAAAGAAAATGACATTTTCTTCTTGGATTGTCACACTTCACGGTTTTTCTTCTTCCATTCACCATTTTCATTTTCTTCTTCTTGAAACTCCATGAAACCTTGAAATCCTTGAAGACTCTACTTAGGTAAACACTTAAACTTGTTCAAGAACACTTTATCTACATCATAGTCTTGCCAAAACCTTGTTTTTCCAATTCAAAAATGTCCACAGCAGCATATCTAGTAGCTGGAACATGGGTTTGGAGCTTTAGTTAGAGGAGGAAAAACTAGAGAAAAGTTTAGCCAAAAAGATTGGAAGAAAGGTAGGAAAAATTCTAGTTTATTGCCTTGTGATTGTTTGGCTATTTTGCTAATATAAACTCTTAATATATACTTGAAATTTATGTTGTGAAATCTGAAATTATTTCAAGATGCTTATGCATGAACTTGGTAGATGTAAAAGGGTGCTATGCTTGAAAGCTTTATGAATTGAGTAATTGATGTAAGAGATTTAACTATGTAAATGAAGAGATTTTTGATTCCTTAAGAGAATGAGAAATCTGGAAAATTTCAAGAATATAACCAAAAATATTTTCTAAAATTCTACAAGATTAGTATTTTGAAGTATGATGCTAAAGTTTCGTGAAAAATGATGAGATTTTGATTCATAAAAGAAAAACTCTGAAATCTAAGAAATATACTTGGTCTAATTTTCTAGATTTAAGAATTATAATGTAAGAAGTTCTATAAGTTTCTGTTATGAAGAAATGTCATAAAAGATTAGCAGATTTTAAGAAAATCTTGTCATAGAACTTAGATTTTATAGAAAAGCTATCAAAAGTTTAATAGACTTTGAAATCTCGTAACATTCTTCTAGAAAAATCTCACAAAAAGTTCAGTAGATTTAGCGATAAATTTCATAAGAATCCAAAAGATTTTTTAGAATATCTAATAAGACTTTAGAAGATTTTGAATAGAAAATCTCATAAGAATTCAAAAGATCTAAAGAGAATTTTTGATAAGAAATTCAAGAGATTTTCAAGAGAAAGTCTCATAGGAATTTAAGACACTTAATAGAGAAAATCTCACAAGAGTTAAGGAGATTTCAAGAAAAACTCAAAGCAAAAGTTTGAGAAATAAAACTATTAAGAAGAGATTTTACTTCATAATTAAGAGATTTTCTAAATAAATGATAGAGTTTCATACGAAGAAAAAAATGAAGATATACGCCTTATGTAATATTAATTGCTTAATGGTAAGCTCATGGATTCATGGGTAGTAGTAGACGTACTGCCCTTGGAACTATATCAGGTTGTAATAGTACGTTACATCGTTTTGAGAAAAGGGATGTACTGAGAAAGAATAGTAGGGCTATTCATATGAGATGTAGTAGACGTACTCCATCTAGTGAACTATATCAAGTTGTAACGTGACGGCTTACATCGAGGATTAATCATAGAGAAGTATATCAGAAGAGTCCTATGAGTTCTACCATTAAGTTTAAAGTAGCTAACCAAGTTAAGTCACAGAAAATAATGATACTAAGTACATACAAACTGCTTGATTATAAGCTCATGGATTCAGAGAATCTATATCAGGTTGTAGTATGAGGTACTACAACAAGTGAACTATATTAGAATGTAACACGAGGTGTTACACACTATAAATACATCAGATGAGAAGTATATCAGGAATCCTACGAGCTCTATTCTCAAGCTTAAAGTTCAGAATAAGATTGTGTCCAAGAAATAATGAAACAAACCAAATAATTATTCTATAAATAACGAAAATACCAAGCAATTATCTTATGAATCCTATGACCTTTATATTCTCAAGAATAAGTGTACTCATAATACTATATTTAATAAGTAAAGTGAATAAGCAAGCTTGATATTTCAAAAGAAAGTGAAGATACTTTAATTATTTTAATATTATGTCAAATATCACTGTAGTTGACTAGTATTTTTCCAATTGGGAATCTTTGATTCTCATTCCTGCGTCATCATATTTTTTTTATAGATTGCTATGTTGATGATTATTTTGTGGAAATTCTCAACTTGGTACTGGCATCATAGTCCAGAGTTTCTAATGAACCGATGATAGAGAATTTAGTCAGTTATTTTATTTCCTTTTTAGTGAATGTTGAGTAGTACCATACCTAGACTAGAGGGCTCCTGATGAACTAGGGTAAAGGTTTTGATAGAGTCAGATATGTTGTTGCTTTGTTGTCAGATAATACAATTATGTATTTTGACATATTATTTATATTCAAATTTAACGACTAGAGAGAGAGCATTTTATGTTTGTCTAGAAAAGAGGCTCATATGTAATATGTATATACTCCATCAAAGATCAATAAGAGAAAACAAGTAACAACTGCTCATTATAAGGTTATGGCTTAAGCATAGCCTTATGGTGTGAAGGGTGTTACATTTATGGTATCAGAGTTATCCTTTAAAGCCTGGGATGGTCTACTTGCTTCTAAAGCATACTCTGAAGTCTTAGTGTCATGCAGGAGGATTTTATCGCGAGATAAAAGTAGAACCTTATATGCATGATTGCTTACATTTGAAGTAGTTAGTAACTATCGTGCTTAGCCTTATATTGATCCTGATCAAAATGTCTTTTGCTTAGTGTGATAGGAGACTAATGACTTCCGGAGGCATTGTAGGACTAACAATAGCAATGATGATAGGATGCCTGAGGAGGAAGCTTAAACGTTACGCGTGATTTTTGAATATGACACAGGCAATCAGGAGCAAGCTATGGTTGAAAACTATATGATGAGCACCATTGGGAGGTAAACTCATCCAGAGATCGGAAAAGGCCCACTGTTTGGGCAGTGCAAAGAGCAAAGACCTACACAAAATTTGAGGAACCTAAACCCAGATAAGGCTAAAAAAAGGATTATGTAATAAAGAAGGATTTTCAAGTATTAGTGACAGACTCTTAGAAAGTGGATTGTGCTACCTAAGTGTTAGATGCGGACGCTAATTACTAGTGGATAGGTATTAGAACACTAGTTGAGAAGGTGAATATTGAAATGAATTAGGATTTTGGTCAAGGATGCGTTCTACAGGAAGGATTTTCCTCTTTCTAAAATGCTAAGGGAGTGGAAATTCCAAAACCTGCACTAGGGGAGCATGATGGTGCTAAAGTATAATGCAAAACTTGGGGAGCTTTCCAAAACTTAGTAGTTTAAGGTAAATAAAGCATTGGAAATGTGTTAAGTATAAAGGAGGCTGAGAGGACCTCTTGGCAATGGTAGGATTAATAGGAATTAGGAACTTCACCGTATTAGTGAACAAGAGTGCTCTAGTGGAAGAGTACAACTGGAAGCTATCAATGGCTTGAGGAAGGCTAGCACCACATGGCATAAGGTCGAAGCCTATTTTACTACCACAAAGGAGATTTTCCTTAGAGGAACGGAAAAAGTAAGCGCTAGATAAATCCTTTGACAACAAGGAATGCCTAAAATATGGAAAGAATCATGGCGATAAACCATGTTTAGCTAGACAGGATGGTTGTTATCAATGTAGAAAGTTAGGCCATGAGATTAGGAAATGTCCAACTAGGGACCATCTCTATCTAGTTCGCAACAATAGGGACATGTTTTGCTACGAATATAGAAGATGATGCACTATTGAAGGGATCTATTCAAGAGGACGGATGTGGAAGGCCTAGTAGGCAAGGATACATGCTGTTGTTGCCTAGTAGTGACGGAAGGTAAATAAAAAATTATAACAGATATCGATAGTTTGAGAATACTCTGATGTATTTTTGGAAGATATGCTTGATTTCCTACACAAAGAAAGATATAGTTCTCTATTGAATTGATATAGAAACGAGTCCATTTCAATAACCATGACCAAATGTTTCCTTTAGAATTGGCATAATTGAAGGAGCAGATTGATAAGATATTAAGTAAACATTTTATTCGGTTAAATGCCTCACCGTGAGGAGCTTCTGTGCTCTTGGTAGAAGAGAAAGACAAAGATAAAAGGCTATATGTTGATTGCAGACAACTGGATAAGGTGATGGTCAGGAACAAGTATCCTCTTCCAAGGATTAATGTTCTCATGGATAAATTAAGGGGAGTGATAGTATTTTCGAGGATTGATTTGAGATTGAGATAGCTAGTGCCCCAATAATATTCACGGACTACATGAATAGAATCTTCCAATCTTTTGTCAACAAGTTCATGATTGTTTTATAGATGATATTTTCATATATTCGAGGACTAAGGAAGGACACGAGTAGCATCTTAGAATAGTGCTATTCTTATTCCACTCTATCCAAGTATGAGTTCTAGCTATAGGAAATAAGATTTTTGGGTCATGTTGTATGATGGGAAGGAGTCGTAGTGGGCCCAAAGATTGAAATAGTACTAAAGTGGGAAAGATCAATTGCTACCATGGAAATTCTAAGTTTTGGGATTGGATAATTTCTATTGAGGTGTATCAAGGTGATTCACCTAGAAAGCCTTACCCTTAACCAAGCTGAACCGAAAAGTGTACCTTTCACATGGACAGGATATGAGAGAAGTTTTTAGGACCTCAAATAAAAGTTGACCATTGCACCTATAGTGGTCTTGCCAGACCCACATAGTTCATTTAAGGTTTATTGAGATTAATCAAGAAAAGACTTGGGTGCTTTTTAAGGCAGAATAGAAAGGTGGTGGCTTAGGCTTCAAGAAGCTAAAGCAGCATAAGGTGAACCACCCCCACATAGTCTTAATTTGGCAGGAGTAGTGTTCATTTTGAAAATCTAGAGATGCCATCTATACGGAGTAAAGTATGAGGTGTTTTCTAAGTATAAGAATCCCAAGTATTTCTTAAATTAGGAAGATGAAAACATGAGGAAATGGAGAAGGTGGAGTTCATTAAGAAGACGAAAGCTGAAGCTACCATCCAAGAAAAACAAACATCGTAATAGATGCCTTTAGTGGAAAAAACTTTGGGTATTTCTTGGATGATGACTAAGAAGACAGAGCTAGGAGAGTTCTTTGAAGTCTTAAGTTGGGAATAAAAGAGAAGCCAAGAAGTGTATATTGGACCAGATTAGGATCATACGTGACATTAAGAAGGAGATTTTACAAGCCCAGGAAGAAGATCCAAAATTACAGATAACCATAGCCTCAACTCAAGGTCGAGAGTAGGATGGATTTGCATAGGGTGAAAATAGTATATAGAAATATCAAGATCAAGTGTGCATACCTATAGCAAGGGATATTTCATAGTATTGGATGAAGTTCAGGCATGGTGATTTTCAGGACACCCAAGAGTTACAAAAATGTATAGAGATATTAAGGAGATGTTCTAGCAACCAAAGAGAAAGGCGGATGTAGTAGGGATGGTCTCAAAGTGTTTGACTTCCAAAAGCCAAAGATAGAATATTTGGAGTCACTAACTACATTGTGACCCTTGGAGATTCCCAATAGAAAAGGGAAACGTTTCATGGACTTTGTGATGGGTTTACCAAAGACACCATCTGGATATGGTGCCATTCAGGTTATAGTAAACAGAATTAACTAAGTCTAGACCTTCTACTAGTCAAAGTTATGTCATTTCTTGGGAAACTGGTTAAGCTTTATATAGAAGGATTAGTGGGACTGCATGAAGTTTTTCCTACTATAATCTTGGACTTAGATTTTTTTCAGCTCAAGATTTTTAGGAGATTTTCTAAAAGCTTTCGAAAGAAAACCTTGATTCAACATGACTTGTCATCCCAAGGCTGATAGGCAAGCTAAATGGACCAATCAAAAGTTGGAAGATATGCTTAAAGCATGTGTGCAGGAACATTATGGCAATGGGGATAGCTGTCAACCATTAATCGAATCATCCTGCAACAACCGATATCACACAAGTATCAGAATAGCTCTTTATAAAGCTCTATATGTGTGAAAGTGTCAATTGCCTCTAGGCTGGTATATATCAGGCAAAAGTAGTCTTTTAGGACTAAACCTCGTCTAGCAAATTATTGAGCATAAAGAAGATCCAAGGTAAGATTTTGCTTAAGGCCGATAGAAGAGCTATGATAATAAGAGGAAAAGACATTAGAATTCCTAGAAGAGAGCACGTATTTTTTAAAGTTATCTTTATGCCAGGATAGGTAGAGCCATTAAAGTCTATAAAACTAAATCATCATTTTATAGGTCCCTTTCATATCTAAGGTCATGTAGACTTAGTGACATACCAGATAGTTCCAAATCCATGTCTGTCAAAGCTTCACAGTGTGTTCAATGTGCCATAATTTTGAAAGTACAACTCCTCTAGTCATATACTGGAATTTGAATCCCTTGCTATGGGATGGCTTAATGTTTGAGTTACCACAAATACAAATATTAGATAGAAGCGTGAAGTAAATTTGAGAAAGATTTGTCTTTTTGTAAAACTTGTTGTAGGAATAATCCAATGAGTATATGAGAGGACTAAATTTTGAGGGCAAAATTTTTTTAGGGGGGTAAAATGTAACGACTTTATTTTTTAGTATTATTGTGATAAAATGATTAATTGTGAATAATCTATAGGGATTTTGAAACAGATACAGTTATGATCAAATTAATATAAGGAGTTTGTAAAAAAAATGAAAATTAATTTAATATTATTAAAATTAATATAATAATATTTTAAGGAGATATGGAATGAGACCTATAATTAGTATAATGACATAGATAAAATAAGGATAAGTGTAAATAAATATTTTAACCCAATGAAGTTTCTTTTATGTCTATTGGGTACCAAAATGGTAACAATCAGTACACTAAAATGGTAATAACCGTACATCAAAACACTTAGTCTGGTAAAAATAATTAATATTATCAGATCCCAAACAATTTTTACTTAGGACAATTGAATAAATATAGGCATTTCTAATATCGATTAAGGTAAATCGATCCTAAATATTTCACCCTTTACTTTTTCTCCAAGTTAGTGAAGTTATAAAAGGAAAAAAGAAAGAAAATGACATTTTCTTCTCGGATTGTCACAGAACTCCATGCTTCTTCTTCTTCCCTTTACTATTTTCATTTTCTTCTT
This sequence comes from Dalbergia oliveri, assembly GCA_030441495.1. Taxonomy (NCBI): domain Eukaryota; kingdom Viridiplantae; phylum Streptophyta; class Magnoliopsida; order Fabales; family Fabaceae; genus Dalbergia; species Dalbergia oliveri. The sequence continues at coordinate 22,714,893 of JAMLFY010000003.1, forward strand.
CTTCAAACTTCATGAAACCTTGAAATCCTTGAAGACTATACTTAGGTAAACATTTAAACTTGTTCAAGAACACTTCCTCTACATCATAGTCTTGCCAAAACCTTGTTTTTCCAATTCAAAAATGTCCAAACAACAGCATATCTAGTGGCTGGAACATGGATTTGGAGCTTTAGTTAAAGGAGGAAAAGCTAGAGAAAAGTTTAGCCAAAAAGATTGGAAGAAAGGTAGGAAAAATTCTAGTTTATTGCCTTGTGATTGTTTGGCTATTTTGCTAATATAAACTCTTGATATATGCTTGAAATTCATGTTGTGAAATCTGAAATTATTTCAAGATGCTTATGCATGAACTTGGGATGTAAAAGGGTGCTATGCTTGAAAGCTTTATGAATTGAGTAATTGATGTAAGAGATTTAACTATGTAAATAGAGATTTTTGATTCCTTAAAGAGAATGAGAAATCTGGAAAATTTTCAAGAATATAACCAAAAATATTTTCTAAAAATCTGCAAGATTAGTATTTTGAAGTATGATGCTAAAGTTTCGTGAAAAATGATGAGATTTTGATCCATAGAAGAAAAACTCTGAAATCTAAGAAATATACTTGGTCTAATTTTCTGAGAGATTTAAGAATTATAATGTAAGAAGTTCTATAAGTTTCTCCGTGAAGAAATCTCATAAAAGATTAGGATTTTGAGAAAATCTTGTCAGAACTACAGATTTTAAAAACAGCTATCGTAGTTTAATAGACTTTGCAGAAAATCTTTAAAATTCTTCTAGAAAAAATATCATAAAAAGTTCAGTATGTAACACCCTAATAATTAACCGAATACACCTAGGTTGTATCTGATTAATTACTAGACTTTACTCTTTGCTTCAGTTCTTTCATCATACTTTGAAAATACTTAGTGAAATTACGAGCCATTTTTTTTTCAAACATAATTGAAAACGTGAGCCGCACATAACGTGAACAATAATCGAAATAAAGCGAATAACGTGCAGATATAGCATGAAAAACACATCATATTGGCTCCATCATATAACATCCATAATTACATAACACATAGATAGTTTGCCTACCAACAGAATAAGACTAGATGTAGGCAATCTAACAAAACAAATAATATATGGATGGAAGGACATCCATTAATGGCACCTAGTAATAACACTCCAAGGATAGGGATAGATATTTGAAATATACGAGTGAAACTAGCAGGATCAAGTTCAGCTACCCTGGTGAAAGCCTCAATGTGATTCATGAACGCTTCCTTCGTTTTGAAGACGAGATGGAAAGAAAAATAGAGGGAGTGAGAAACTTATAAAAGAATCTCAGTAGGGTACTCACCTCATGATGCATTGTGTCATCATCATCGTCCCCAGGAACCTCGGGTTATTATGAAATAATGAGCATGCTAAGATTGATTTATTAAGTTCGAAAATATACTTTACCGAGGTCCGTCCATTTTAATCATGCGTCCTATAATGCATTAGCATGTCATGCCCTAATAACTTCCATCTATCGTATATCTCATCATTACATCATAAAGACTATGCATAGAACATCATCATATACCTCATCATCACATCATAAATGCTATGCATATAAAACATTATATTATCATCATCACATTATAAGTGTTATGCATAGAACATGGTGCACATATTTCATTACTTTAGTGCCATAGGTGACTTAAGATCTCATTATCATCATTATTTTCCTTGGGCCACCCTATACTCCACCCTTTTGGGAGTAATCTAGGTTATGAGCTCATACCTTGCTAGTCGTCACCAGCACATACTTATCCCTTTTGATAAGTAAAAATTCCGTCTCTACCCTTTTGAGAGAATGGACTAGGGGGCAAGAATCACCTTTTCACCGCCTATAGTTTGACGGGTCCAAAGGATCATTTTCTCATATATTTTAAGTCACCTTTAAGTCTTTGCATGTTATATCATAATACAATTCTCAATTCATAATCATTTATAACATTTTCTCGTTTATAGTCTTATTCTGGAATAATATATATACCAACTGTAATCATGCATCCGGAGATTCCAGAAAAGAGAGGTGGGTCACAAATGGACACGCTTAAATACCAAGTCTTTCCTAGCCAGAACCTTTCCAAATTACACTTTTAGGAATATACTTTCTTCCAAAAAGGGTAAATTTTTAAATAACAAAGAATATTTCATTATTTCATGCATAAGCATTCTCATTGTTTGCAACAAACTATAACATGCAAGTCTGGAATCATTCAATGATATCAAATACTTAATAAGCATCAAATCACTTCATAGACTTATCATTTCAAATTTCAAAGAGCTATCATCATAAATTCTTACCGAAAACCGTCTTAAACATCCAAAACTTTAAAATCGGGTAACCTCAATTATCACACTAATTAATCATGCATCTAAAGGATTCATTATCATCATTACCATTAATTATAAGCCTTAAGAACATTATTAAACTATATGGGACAACATAGGCAGCAAGTTATATTTAAGGCTTCACGATGTGCTAGAAGTTGCATTTTTAACCCTTTCTCATTACCAGCTTTCCTTATGGTGCTAAAATCAATTACTAAACCAATTATGAATCATTCTCCCTTATATAAACACAATAGTACTTGGTTCTTAGGGCTGCTAAAGGTTCTGGACAGATTGCACAAATTTCATTCTCTAGAGTTCTAGAAATCTTGCTTTTACGTTTTTGGAAGCTAGTTTTATTTCTAACATGCATAGAATCGTTTCTTAGCAATAAATCATAATCATCACAACTTTGAACATATTAAACCATCATCATACAGTAGTACTAAACTCAGATAGGTAGCCGAATCATGAACCTCATATAATTGCATAAAACCACATTTCAAGTATACATAAAGTACTAGTTTCCCGTATAATTTTTGCAAAGCTTCAAAACTCCTTTAGTAACTAATTTTTTTTGTTCAACTTTAAAGAAATTATAAGACTTTAAGCCTCCATAATCATGAGGCTGATTTATACATTGAAAGAATGTTCATGATTAGAATTTTCTCTTAAGATAAAAGGAGCAAGTCTTGAGCTTTAGAGATTTAGTGATAGCTAGAATTATAAACATGTTATGCAACCCATTTTAATCTTGTCTTTATAAGGTGATAACTTGGAAATATAAACATGATACAAGAAACTGGAGCGGCGTAGTCCACACTGGACCAAGTGGAGAAGAAGAGAATCTTAATAAAAGAAAGAAAGGAACGGCGTAGTCCGCATTATCCTGAAGGGAGAAGAGAATTCTTATTACATCTTATTAAGCTCCAGACTCAAAAATTTTTAAAGAATGAATTCTTTGACTCACATAATCTTAAGTAAGCTTTAGAGTTTTTATTACCATGGTTCCAACTTTGCTTGTGATACTTGGGCAAGTCCTTGAACTCTAGGATCTTTAAGTGATGACATAAAATAAACATGCCATGCATTGATTCTTTTAGCCATTATAAAATAAAGTGAGAGCATAAAATAAATATGAGATGCATCCTCTTTATTATCTTTGAAGATTAAGTGACAACTTGAAACATAAACATGAAATGCAAGCTTGGAAATTTAAACATGAATATGCAAGTTCATTTATTCATTCTTGAGAATTTAGTGATGACATAGAAAGTAAACATGGTTATGCAAGGCATAAACTTAAACATGGATGCAAGTTCATTTTATTTCTTTACTAGAGCTCCTCCAAGACTTTATAGAAATATAAATTCAACCCAATATATCTTAGCAAGACAAAGTGAAAAATACATCTTTCAAGTTCTAAACTCAAGATCTTTATTTTTACATCATAAAACATCATTCTTTAAAGTTTTGCATCAAGTGGAATTTTCAAGCTTTAGAGGCCTAACTTGTGATGGATTTACAACCAACACTCAAGGTCCTCATCATCAAGCTATCATCATATCCCCATATAGGCCATATGGCCGATATTTAAAGAAAAAGAAAGAAGAAAACCAATTAGAAAAGCTAGAGAAAGTCCATGAAATCATCATTTTGAACCAAGAACAACACTTAGCAAAACATGAAATAAGCTTAAAGACAACTCCCTACCTAATTTGATTTGAAGGAAAGGAATAGGACTTGGTTTCCTTGAGTGAAATGAAAGAAAATCTCTTTGAGAAATGGGAGCAGAAATTTCGGCCAAGGAGGAGGAAGAAAGAAAGCTTTTGGTGCTCCTAAAACTAGAATTTGTGTAAGTTATGAGCAAGGCTTCCAAGGCTCCTCAAGTAAGCCTATTTATAGAGGAATTCAAGCTCATGTATGACAAGAGGAGGAGGCATAATTTTTGGATTTTTCATGGGGAAGAAAGGGAGGAAAATCATTTCTTGTTTAAGGCATGTTTTATGCCATGTTTTAGGGAATTTTTTGGCATTTTATTTTAGTGCATTATCTTGCAATAATTCTAATGATTATGGCTGAATTATTTCATGCATTACAGCCTCATGGAAGAGGGTTTTGTGTGTTCCATGTATTATTTAGGTGTAGACAAGGTATTCATGCAATTTAGAGAATTTACGGTTAAGGGCTTAGGTGAATTAGTAAGCAATTTGAGTGTTTTAAAGCAATTTTAGGTTCTAATCAATTTAAATAAATAATTTTGACTCTAGATTAATAATTAGAATTTAATAAGCTTTAATTTGAGCCTAATATTGCTTAGGTTTCATTAGACGAATCAAAAATCTCAAAATTTGTAAAACTGCACAAAGCCAGGGGCAAAATGGTCATTTTACTTAAAAATTGCCCGAGACCACCCGAGCTTAACCAATGGTTAATCATGGCTTAAAAACACCTTTTAAAACATTTTAGTGAGGTTCGGGTTAGTGGCAAATCGGGTTAAAAGGGAGGGGCGTTTTGGTCATTTCGCACGTTAGAGCTCAAAATTATGATTCTTCTCCTCTATTAACACACATAACACAAACAATCCCTTATTATTATCAAAACATCCCCTTGAGGACGGGTGGGGCCCACGATCCTCATTTTGAGTAAAATAACCTTAGGGGCATTTTGGTCATTTTACACGTACAGAAATTGGGTTTGCAATACTTGCACGAATTGCTCCTAACTTCTCTTCTAACGTTATATTCCTTTATTAAGGATTGTTTGGTCTCAAATTTTATATAATATTTACCTACGGAATTCGATAATTCCTAATGACAGGAAAATTACAGGAAAGTTGGGTTACACAGGAATTTTACCGATAAATTTCATAAGAATCCAAAAGATTTTTTAATAGAATATCTCATAAGACTTCAAAAGATTTTGAATAGAAAATCTCATAAGAATTCAAAAGATCTAAAGAGAATATCTCATAAGAAATTCAAGAGATTTTCAGAGAAACTCGAGTAATTCAAGAGACTTATTAGAGAAAATCTCACAAGAGTTAAGGAGATTTCAAGAAAATCTCAAAGCAAAAGTGTGAGATATAGAACTATTAAGAAGAGATTTTACTTCATAATTAAGAGATTTTAAATAAATGATAGAGTTTTATACGAAGAAAGAAATCTAGATATACGCCTTATGTAATATTAATTGCTTAACGGTAGATCATGGATTCACGGGTAGTAGTAAACGTGCTACGCCTTGGAACTATATAAGGTTGTAATCGTATGGCGTTACATCATTTTGAGAAAGGGATGTATGAGAAAGAATAGCGGGGCTATTCAAATGAGATGTAATAGACGTAGTCCATCTAGTGAACTATATCAAGTTGTAACGTGACGCATTACATCTTTGACAGGACGATTGATAGAGAAGTATATAGAAGAGTCCTTTAAGTTCTACCATCAAGTTTAAAGTAGCTAACCAAGTTAAGTCGCAGAAAATAATGATACTAACTACATATCAATTGCTTGATTATAAGCTCATGGTGTAACACCCTAATAATTAACCCAATACGCTAGGTTATCTGATTAATTACTACACTTTACTCTTTGCTTCAGTTATTTAACCATACTTTGAAAATACTTAATGAAATTATGAGCCATTTTTTTTAAACATGATTGAAAACGTGAGCCTCGCATAGCGTGAATGATAATCAAGATAAAGCGGAAAACCAATGGACATATCATGAAAAACACATCATATTGGCTCCATCATATGACATCCATAATTACATAACACATAGATATTTGTCTGAAGAGAAGTTAGGCTAGGTGTAGTCAATCAAACAAAACATAAATAGAATATAGATGGAAGAACATCCATTAACGGCACCTAATAATAATAATACCCCAAAAATAGGGATAGATATCTAAGCTCGCATGCAAGGTTTAACAATACGTTTCTTCAAGGATGATAAGCTGGTTCACAAGCTCAAGTGTATCTACCAGGTGAGAGCATCAATGGGAATCACGAACATCACCTTTACTTTCTAAAGACGAGATGGAAAGAAAGAAAGAAAGAGGGAGTGAGAAACTTATAAAAGAATCTCAATAGGGTACTCACCTCATATGCATCGTGTCATCATCATCGTCCTCAGAAACCTCTGGATTATTATGAAATAGTGAGCATACTAAGATTCATTTATTAAGTTCAAAATATACTTTACCGAGTTCGTTAGTTTTAATCATGCGTCTTGTAATGTATCATAAACTTAGCATGTCATAATTATAATGAACTTTTCCTATCATATATCTCATCAACATATCATAATAACATAGCTATGCATAAGACCATATCATATTCCTCATCATCATATCATAAATACTATGCATAGAAGAACATCATATTTCTCATCATTATCTTATAAATACTATGCATAGAAGAACATCATAATGACATAATACGTTACTTAGTTCCTTAGGTGACTTAAAGTTACTTTCATCATCATTTTCCTAGGCCACCCTATACTCCACCCTTTTAGGAGTAATCTAGGTTATGAGCTCATACCTTACTAGTCGTCACTAGCATATACTTATCCATTTTGATAAATTAAAGTCTCAATTTACCCTTTTGAGAGAACGGGCTAGGGGGCAAGAATCACCTTTTCACCACCTATAGTCTGATGGGTCCAAAGGATCATTTTCTTAGGATCACCTTTTCACCACCTATAGTCTGATGGGTCCAAAGGATAATTTCCTCATAATTTTAAGTCACCATTAAGTCTTTGCATATTATATCATAATGCAGCTCATCATTCATAATTATCATGACATATTCTCATATTTCATGCATAAGCATTCTCATTGTTTGCAACAGCAACTATAACATGCAAGCCATCAAATCATTCAATAATATCAAATTCTCAATAGGCATTACATCATCATATAAATACATTCCAAAGCATCAAAAGATGTCATCTAAAATTCTAGGAAAGCTCCCTTAAACAACCGAACTCTAAAATCAGGTAACCTTAATTATCAAACTAATTTCTTATCTATATGAGGGACTCATTACTATTATTACCATTAATTATAAGCCTTAAGAACATTATTAAACTATATGAGAGCATAGGCAGGAAATCTTTCTTAAGGTTTTATGTGCTAGAAGTTGCGTTTTTAACCCTTTTTTACCGCTTTCCTTATGAAGCTAAAATTAATTTCTAAACCAATTATGAATCATTCTCACTTATCTAAACATAATAAAACCAGATTCTTATAACTTCTAAGGGTTCAGAATGTATAAATTCCATTCTTTAGAGTTCTAGAAATCTTGCTTTTACAGTTTTCTAGTTGCTAGTTTCATTTTTTTTAGTGTTCGATTAATCCTATACTAATTGTTACCAAAATTTTCTGCTAACCAATCTTAGACATAATATAACATACTAAAACAGATTTGGCAGTGACTAAATTTAAAGGGATCAAAAACTAGCTAAATCATTGCTTTACCTTGTTTTATGTAGCTAGTTTATCTTCTAACATGCATAGAATTGTTCCTCAATAATAAACATATCAAATCATCATCATACAGGAGTACTAAACTTAGAGATGGCTAAATCATGAACCTCACATAATTGCTTAAAATCACATTTCTAGTATCCCATAAAATCTTTGCAAAGCCTTAAAACTCTTTTAAAGACTAATTATTTTTGTTACTCTTGAAAGAAATTTTAGAACTAAATCAGTAGCTTATTTAAAATCACTTTAGGCCTACCTTAATCATGAGGCCGATTTATACATTGAAGTGTCCCGCCGCTTCATGGATTTACGACTTCCCCACAAACTAACACGGGTCTTTTCAACGTGCTTTGTCCTCACTCACACGTTTCTGGGAAAACTTCCCAGGAGGTCACCCATCCCAAAATTACCCCAAGTCAAGCACGTTTAAAGTTCTTCTGATAGGCTACCGAAAGAAAGATGCATCTTTGTGGCATAGGTAGTACCAATCAATTCATATAAGCCTTCCTTAACTGATAGTCCCATACCTATAAGGTCTAGGATCCTCTCATTCGGGTGTGTAATCGGTTCATTCATGTACCCTCGCTTGGAGGCAAGAGCCGCTTCTTGTCCGTGCCTCGCACCGCGATCACTCCCGCCTCGTCCCCAGGCATTACATGCCCACCAGCTTCCGCTTGGTTCGTCCCCGAACCACACCATACTTGGAGAGGTGTAGGCTCAGACCATTTGTACGTCCCGCGCTTCATGGATTACGACTATCCCCACAAACCAACACGGGTTTTTCAACGTGCTTTGTCCTCACTCACACGTTTCCTGGAAAACTTCCCAGGAGGTCACCTATCCCAAAATTACCCCAAGTCAAGCACGCTTAACTTGTGAAGTTCTTCATAGGCTACCGAAGAAAGATGCATCTTTGTGGCATAGGTAGTACCAATCAATTCATATAAGCCTTCCTTAACTGTATAGTCCCATACCTATAGGACTCAGGATCCCTCTCATTCGGGTGTGTAATCGGTTCATTCATGTACCCCTCCGCTTGGAGGCAGGAGCCGCTCCTTGTCCATGCCTCTTGGATCCCGATCTCCCCTCCGTCCTGTGCATTAGAAAGAATCTTCATGATTAAAATTTTCACTTAAGATAAAAGGAGCAAGTCTTGAGCTTTAGAGATTTAGGTGATAACTAGAATCATAAACATGCTATGCAACCTCATTTTAATATTGTCTTTATAAGGTGATAACTTGGAAATATAAACATGATATGCAAGACTTGAAATTTAAACATGATGCAAGTGCTTGAAATAAATAAGAAACTGGAGAGCGTAGTTTGCATTGACCATGGAGAGAGAAAATCTTAATGAAAGAAAAATAAGAAACCGGAGCGGTGGTAGTCCGCATGGACCCTGAAGAGAGAAGAATTCTTATTACATCTTATTAAGCTCCAAACTCAGACTTCTTAAAGAATGAATTCTTTGACTCCAATAATCTTAAGGAAATTGAAAGTGAGCTTTAGAGTTCTTATTACCATGGTTCCAACTTTGCTTGTGATACTTGGGCAAGTCTTTGAGCTCTAGGATTCTTAGGTGATGACATAATAATAAACATGTCATGCGTTGATTCTTTTACCCATTATAAAAATAAAGTGAGAGTGTAACATCCTCCCAAATACAACGTCATCCTTAAGTCATGAAATTATGCTTAGGAGTTGTTACTTATAAATTAGCGGACCTTTCTTAGTTATCTATAGCAATATTGATCGAGTCGAGTAGTAACTAATTCGTGGTTCTACTAAATATATACAACAAATACACAAAACATTTATTTATTTCATAAGTAAATACAAAAGGAAGCTCTTTTATGAGCTTGAATACATACATGTTTTCTACTTCGTTTACAAACATATACACACCACTAAGTACAATATAATAAAAACACTAACCACTAAACTACTGCGATCCGATTCCTTTAGTGTAGCAACCTCGTAGTCCTCTGATCAACCTGAGGCGACACTAAACACAAAAACGAGGGGTGAGAATTACACAATTCTAGGAGGATAACTCCCCAATACACAATCATAAATGTCATCGTCATCGCCCCAGCCACTTCTGTTTATTAAAAATGTGATCATGTAATGTAAACTAAAGATTCATTTTAAAGTTTGAAAATCATCTTTCCGAAGTGGGTAGCTTTTATTATTCAATCACTTAATATACACACATAATACTACTCAATAGCATAGTATTACATTTTGAAATATACGTGCCCTAGCATTTGAGGGGACTTTTTCTTTTCATGCCCATTAAAAGAGATTTTCCCATGCCCATTAAAGAGGACCTTTCCGTGCCCATAAAAGAGGACCTTTCTGTCCATAAAAGGGACCTTCTCTGTCCTTTACACATTTAGGGGACTTTTCTCGTGCCCTCCACATAATAAAAGGGACTTTCATTTCTCTACTTAGAACATATACCATCATCAAGTTCACATATAAACAATCAATCACAAATGACTCTCATTCATTTCTCATAAACCAAACCTTAAAGTCACTATCATACATTCATACACCATAGACTTGGAATAGATATCAAACTATCATAATTTCTAGCCATTCTCACATTCCAACACCTTGGCAGAGTTATTGTTCTGGGTACAACATTTAATTACCATATCAAATGACTATTCCAAGAGCCACAAAAATTCTGTATGACACTTTGATGTGTCTAGGATAACCTATAAAAATTTCAGGACAAATAGAGCTCTATAGCTACTTCAGTAAAATATACAAATCTAGTGGTCAGGGGCCACCAATTCACAGACCAGACCGGGTTCCCTTAATTTTTAACCCTAGAAATTGATGGAACCAATGCATAAGAAAATTTACAGTGACACTTCAATATGTTATTGACTTCGGGTAAAAATTTCATGAGCTAGATCAATCAATTGCTATAAAATAAATTCGGACAAGTTTGTTACTTCAGTTTCAACATCCAGGACAGCATCAGACACATTTCGGTTCTTGATTTTCTTGAGGCAGAAAAATTTAAAATTAACACCCAAGAAAATTCATGTAGTCAGTTTAAGATGTCCACTACAAGATATAATTTTTATAGATCATTTAATTACCCACAAATATACCAGAAAATTCGTGATTAATGACTGCTTCCAGGAAAACTAGGAATCCAGCAGCCTAGTCCCAATTTCCTTTGATAAAAATCCCTTTTTAACACCATCCAAACATACCAGCAAAATTCACACATCAATATCAACATCATATTAGTCAATACAACAAAATTTTTGGACATATCTCAACCCAAAACAGATTGGAAAAATTTGACAAGAAAAGGCACAAAACCCTACTTGTAGTAACTTAGTGGATCCTTGGCTCCAAGATGATCCAAGCTTGATTCCTTCCACTCCAAAGATACCAAACCAACTTCAAACCCTCCTTAAATCAGTGAGGGAGTGAGGTATCAAGGTGAGGATTGATGGAGATTTGAGATTTTAATCGGTTAGATTTGTAGGTATTGATGTGTATAACAAGTTTAATGAAGGAACTTTGAGGTTTCCACAACTCTAGGCTAGGGTTTTTTGGCTTAGAACTCAAGATCAAGCTCAAGAAGATGAAAATGGTGGCTGGTTCTTCTCTCCTTGAAGGCTGCACAAAATTTTGGAGAAGAAAATGATAAGGTTAGGTGGCTTGGAGGAGAAGTTGATGACTTGTTTATTTTGCATTGAATGCTTGAAGATATTTTGTGGTAAAGCAAAATGGATGGCTAAGATTTAATCTTGGATTCAAGATTAAATCTTGGCCTTCCACATACTCTAAAGAGGTGGATATTATCCATTGGTTATGATGGAAATATCTTTTGGTGTTAGAAACCGCACACCAAAATCTCACCGAATGGGTAAACAAACCCATTAACCGATATTGCCCGAAAATTAATTTTAAGTATAAAATTATCATTCCCACCTATTTCTAACCTTATTCCCATGTTTTCCTAATTTCGGGCACCTCCTGGCCCGAATCTAGGTTTCAGCGGGGCCGTGGGGCCGCAAGGTTACTATTCACCGCCCGAAATTTTTTATTTATTTTATTTTATTTTATTTTTACAGGTCCATTGGGTCGCCCTCATCATTTCTAAACTATTAGATTTTTAAAATTAAGATTAATAAAGCTCAAATTAATTTTTAATTAAATTTTAGGGTGTTACAGAGAGCATAAAATAAATATGAGATCCATCCTCTTTATTATCTTTGGAGATTAAGTGACAACTTGAAAAAAAACATGAAATGCAAGCTTGGAATTTAAACGTAAGAAATGCAAGTTCATTTATTTATTCTTGAGAATTTAGTGATGACATTAAAAGTAAACAAGATGTGCAAGGCATAAACTTAAACATGGATGCAAGTTCATTTTATTTCTTTATGAGCTCCACCAAGACTTTAGAGAAATATAAATTTAACCTAATATATATCTTAGCAAACAAAATGAGCTTTAGAGTTCTTTATGCCAAAGTGTCAAAGACAACCTTATAGCTTGAACCTCATCATCAAGCTCAAAGAAATGGATTAAAAGATGAACATCAACACTTTTTGAAATCAATCATAATGAAAACTATTTTTACATAGAGTTCTAAGTTCAAGGTTAGCATAAAAACATCATTCCTTAAAGTTTTGCATCAAGTGAAACTTTCAAGCTTTAGAGGCCTAACTTGTGATAGATTTACAACCCACACTCAAGGTCCTCATCATCAAGCCATCATTTCATTCCTACTTAGGCCATTTGGCCGAAACCATTAAAGAAAAAGGAAGGAAAATCGAATTGATAAAGCCATAGAAAAGGTTCATTGATTCAACATTTTGAGCTAGAAACATAACTTGTCATAGCATAAAATGAACTTAGAAACAACACCCTACCTAATTTAGTTTGAAGGAAAGGAAAAGAACTTGGTTTCTTTGAGTGAAATGAAAGAAAATCTCCTTGAGAAATTGAAGAAGAAGTTTCGGCCAAGTAAGAGGAGAAAGAAAGCTTTTGGTGTTTGTAAGAACTAGAAATGTGTAAGTATGAGCAAGGCTTCTAAGACTCCTTAAGCATGCCTATTTATAGAGGATTTGAAGCTCATAAATAGACAAATGGAGGAGGATTATTTTCGATTTTCAATGAGGAATAAGGGAGGAAAAACATATTCTTGTTTCATGGCTTAAAACATGGAATTATGTTTCATGATTCCTTGTTTTCATACCTTGAGCTTTGTGCCAATTTTGACAAATATGATGATGCATGAAAGCACAAAACCATTCGGCCATTATAGCCCAAGGAGGAGGAAATTAGTGTATTCCATGCATTATGTAGGTGTAGGTAAGGTATCTTTGAAATTTAGAGAATTTGCAATTAAGGGCTTAAGTGAATTAGTAAGCAATTTAGGTGTTTTTAAGCAATTTTGGGTTCTAATCATTCTAAATAAATAATTTTGACTCTAGATTAGTAATTAGAATCTAATAACCTTTAATTAGATCCTAATATTGCTTAAGTTTTGGTTGATAAATCGAAAATCTCAAAATTCGCAAAATGCACAAAGATAGAGACAAAACGGTAATTTTACTCAAAACTGCCCGAGGCCACCCAAGCTTAACCATTTTCCAATCATAGCTTAAAAACATCTTTTAAAACATTTTAGTGAGGTTCGGGCTTAGTCGGCACGCAAATCGGAGTTAAATAGCCGTAGGGCGTTTTGGTCATTTCGCGTTGAACTCAAAATTGAAATTCTTCTCCTCTATTAACACACATAACACAAACAATCCCTTATTATTGTCAAAACATCCCCTTGAGGATGGCCGGGGCCCATGATCCTCATTTTAGGGCAAAATGACCTTAGGGGCATTTTGGTCATTTTACACGTACAGAAATTCGAGGTTTGCAATTCTAGCAAACCTCCTAACCTCTCTTCTAATGTCTTATTCCTTTATTGAGGATTGTTCAGTCTCAAATTATATGTAAAAATTACCTAGGGTAATTTGGTAATTTCTAAATGACAGGATAAATTGGGCGTTACACATGGATTTCAAATGATCTATCAGGTTGTAGTACGAGGTACTGCAATAAGTGAACTATATGAATGTAACACGAGGTGTTACACAGCTAGAAATACATCAGATGAGAAGTATATCAGGAATCTATGAGCTCTATTCTCAAGCTTAAAGTTCAGAATAGATTGTACCCAAGAAGTAATGAAACAAACTAAATAATTATTTTGTAAATAACCAAAATACCGAGCAATTATCTTACGAATCCTATGACCTTTATATTCTCAAGCATAAGTGTACTCATAATACTGGATTTAATAAGTAAAGTGAATAAGCAAGCTTGATATTTCAAAAGAAATTGAAGATATTTTAATTATTTTAATGTTATGTCAAATATCACTGTGTAGTTGACTTGTATTTTCCTACTAGGAATCTTTGATTCTATTTGTTGTCATCATATTTTTTTTATAAATTGCTATGTTGATGATTATTTTGTGAAAATTCTCAACTGGTACTAGCATCATGGTTCAGAGTTTCTAATGAACCGATGATAGAGAATTTAGTTATTTTATTTCCTTTTTAGTGAATGTTGAGTAGTACCCTTCCTAGACTAGAAGGTTCCTGCATGAACCAAGGTAAGGGTTTGGAAGAAGTTAGATATGTTGTTGCTTTGTTGTCAAATAATACAATTATGTATTTTGACATATTATTTATGTTCAAATTTAACAACTAGAGAGAGCATTTTATGTTTGTCTAGAAAAGGCTCATATGTAATATTTATATACTCCACTAAAGGTCAAGTAGAGAAAACAAGTAATAACTGCTTATTATAAGGTTATGGCTTAAGCATAGCCTTATGGTGTAAAGGGTGTCACAAATTTTCATTAATCAAGCAAGACCACTCTTTAATCTTGTCTTGAACCACCTTAATTACCCATTATCTCACCTAATACAAAAATTACAACTCCTAATCCATAGCCTAACCAAATCAACTCCTAAACACACTTATAAACCAACATTAAAATGAGATTTTCTTCCCCCATTAGCCCTTAATAGAACCGGCCACACACCTCCCCATTATCATCCATCAAATGTTGAAACTCAATTAAAATAAACTTAAAGAATCATGCATGCCCATACCTTGACCCATACTTGCCCATGCTTTGAACCATACCCCAAGACCATACCTTGCTAAGAGATATTTTCTTCTTTTCGTCTCCAAGGCCACCAGCCACTCCTCCATCATCTCACCTCCATTGTGTTTCATTTTCTATAAATAGGCATCAAGGAAAGCTTGTGACATTTTGCTCACTTGTGTAAAGCTTCAAAATTTCCTTTCTTTGAGTTCTAAGAATTCTTCTTCTACTCTTTCTTCATCCTTCCAAAGAATCATCATCCTCCACCATTTCCCAAACACAAACCACCACACAAACACCATAAACCTTCCTTTAAACACATAATCTTTCCATTTCCAAGCTCAAGAACCCAAAACAAACCTTTCTTTCTCCTTTTCTTCCCTTGGCCGAATCCATTATCCACTTCAAGGAGGATTTGTTCTTTTCATCTCATCTCAAGACTAAGCTTCCTTCTTTGGAAAAAGAAAATATCTTTGGTAGGGAGTTGTTCTTTTAAAATTTTTATTCTTTTCCTTGGATTTATTTTGTTTCAAGTTGAAAATTTTTTTCTTTTCTTTCTTCACCATTTCATTTTTCCTTTTTCCTTTTCTTCCTTTGATCATTTCGGCCTCAAGGCCTAGATGATGATAGAACCATGGCTTAATGATGAGGATCTTGGGTGTTGATTGCAAAACCATCACTTATTTGACCTTTAAAGCTTGAAGGTTTCACCTTTTTAAGAGTTTTAGCAAATGATAATATTATGTTGTTAAAGTGGTAATCTTGAGCTTAGGACTTAAAGAAATGCATTCATATTTATATTTCAAGTCCTTGCATTACATGTTCATGTTTGAGCTTGCATCTTCATGTTTACTTTATCACTTAAGTAATTAATCTCAAAGCCTACCTATTTCAACCTTAAAGTTGAAATGTGATTTAGAGTAAATACTCTAAGGGGCCTAGAGTACTAAAATAAGAATTGGGCTTGCATTCATATTTATATTTCCTTGCCTAGCATATTTACTTTCCTAGTTATCACTTAAACTTAAAGATTAAAACAAGAGCTTGCATTTTCATATCACTTAAATGATTAATCTCAAAGACTACCTATTTCAACCGTAAAGTTGAAATGTGATTTGGAGTAAATACTCAAGGGTCTAGAGTACTAAAATAAAGAATTGAACTTGCATTCATGTTTACAATTCTTGTCTAGCATATTTACTTTTCAAGTCATCACCTAAAACTTAAAGATGTAAAACTAGAACTTGCATTCTCATATTTAAATTTAAGCTTTGTATAGCATATTTATATTTCTTGCTCCAATCTAAAAGACTAAGAATGAAGCTTGCATTACATGTTTACAATTATGCCATCACTAAAAATTAATTTAGTGCTCAAAACTCACCATTTTAATTTACATAACAAACTTTGACTTATAAAAAATATATATACATATATGTGTGTGTGTGTGTGTGTGTGTGTTATTAAGTAAGGACATATTTTATTGAGTTCTTTAATTTTATCATCAATCTAAAGATTTCTAATTATGTGGCTAGGACAATAAAGATTACATGAGGATAACTTAGAGTTAAAATTGTGGAATGGCTAGTTATTAAAGAATGTTGTGATGTTTCCATATGCTTGAGGAATTATGTGATGTTGAGACCATGCATGATTAGTTGCTTGTAATGCATATGGCATGTTATGATTCTTACTTGGCATATTGTAAAGTTGCGTATGTTTAAAGAGCACGAGAAACGTATATGATGTGACTATGACTTTGCATTTTGACATGACAAGCTAATATAAAGGTGACATAAAACTATGTGGAAATGACCCTCTAGATTCCTGAATTAAAGGTTATGAGAGGTGATTCACAAAAGGAAATGACCCTATAGACTCCCGAATTAAAGGTTATGATAGGCGATCTTTAATGCCCCCTAACCCGTACTCTTGAAGTCGGGAATTCAACTTATCAAAAGGGATAAGGTTACACTAGTGATGACTAGTGAGGTATAAGCTCATAACCTAAAACTCTCAAAAGGGAGAGTATTAGGGTGGCCCCCAAGGAAAAGAAAATAAGAAGTCTAAGTCACCTAAAATAAGTTATGTTGAGATATGTTGCTATGATTATGTTTTCTAACTTATGTCTTGACTTTAGTATGGACATGCATTTCATAATGAAGTATATTGCATTCATAACCAAGATGCATACTAAAATGAATGGGCCTCGATAAATTACACTTTAAAACCTTAAAATTGAACCCTATGTATGTTAACCCTTTTTAAGAAAACCTGAGGTTCCTGGGACGATGACACTAGGATAGGAGATTTCCCTATGAGTCTCTTTATTATGATTCTCACTCTTTCTATCTTCCTTTCTTTTCGTCAAGTCTTCAAAGGACCGGCCACGTTCGTGATTTCGTTGACACGGCGGTTTGGGAGGTGCACTACAATCTGAACCACCGCTCCTACCACTTCAAGGGTCATTGTGCGATACATATTTTTGCATACATGGGACGCCCCTTCACTTATTCAGTTTCTAGTTTCCAGTGACCCCTACTTCCCTCTATGGTGATGATTTGATCTTTGAGCGTACTCGACCCCGTGATGAGTAGACTCATCGTGCTTGCCCCTCTACTTCGGTGGTGTGATTACCCCGAGTATGTTCCCTACACTAGGTGTTCAGAGACTACCCTCCAAGGACTTCCTCACCCACATATAATCGGAGGGATCTGCCCTATGTCCCCATGGACATCGAAGAGGGCTAGGACACGTGACACCAAAGGCTACTACAACGTCCGAGATGCGTCCGCACCAAGGAGGTCATGTTTGTCCCCCTTTCCTCCTACATACGCCTGAGGAACTTGCCCAGTTCATTGGGTATGTACCACCCATGGAGGAGGACCAGCCTCAGGAGATCGTGATGGAGGACCCCTATGGAGTGCCAAGTTGTCACGAGGATCCCTTTTTGCTGCATCTTTTGATGGGCATAACTTTTGGAGGAGCACTCTTAGGTCGAGGGAGGAGAAATGGTAGTTGGTATCTAGAATTTTGAGATTTCGTGTATTTACGCTTTTGATATATTTCTTTTTGTTGTTTATGTAGAAGCTTAGGCCACTATGGGTGTAACTCCGCCCATTTTAATTCCTGTGTATCAAGAACTATGTTATTTGTTTTATGTAATATAAAGTTCATTTTATATTCATGAATATTGTGCTTTAAGCGTGTACGTGCATATTTTCTCTGCTTATTTTGATGACTCTTAGTATTCAATTTATGTAACACGCGCGTGTATGACTCACATTTTGTTTTATGTTTCAAAAAAAAATTTTACCTATATTTTGTTAAGTATTTTGATAAGCTGAACTTAAAGAATAGATCAAAAGAGTAATAACTAATAATTAACCTCAATACATCCTATGTAACACCCTAATACTTAATCCAATACGCATAACACATATTAAGATTAATTATTAGTTATTACTTCTTTTGAAACTCGTTTATAAAATTACTTAGTGGAAAATACAGGTAAATTTTTTTTTGAAGTATGTAAAACAAAATGCGAGCCACGTATACCAACATGAGCTAAACATAAATAGCGGAAAATTAAAACATGCAACTGATAGCAATAAAGAACACATCCATTCATAAAAGCAAATGCCATAATATATTGAATAACGTAGTTTGATACATCACTGGAATATAAAAACATAAAGTCATACCCTCATAAGAATGGAGAGCTTGCAATACATATAACAAGGAAATACATAACAGAAACATAATCAACAAGTATTGGGGAGCCCAAAAGATCGAACCCCAACTAAAGCTACCCCTCCCTCAAACCTCCTGGTGATGTCGATCCTCATCCTTCAAAGGTATGTACCCAATGACTGAGCGAGCTCGGGTGTGTGCAGCGGAAAGGAGACGGACGTGACCTCGTTGACTTGGCGTATCTCCAGGTGTCGAGCTAGCCTCCGCGCGTCACGAGTCCTCGCTGCCTCTCCGATGTCCATGGGAGTGAGGGCAGATCCTCGAATAGATGTGGGTAGGGGAATCTTCTGAAGGGTCGGTCTTAAACACCTCGAGCGAGGAACATACTCGGGGTAGTCATGGGCCGAAGCCAAAGGGCGAGCACGACGAGCCTCGTCAGGGTCAAGTCCTCTCGAATATTAGATCATCGCCATAAGGTGAGGGCAGAGTGAAGTGAAAGCTGAAACGAATGCGTGAATAGGCATCCTATGTACGCAAAAATATGAACAGCACAACGACCCTCGAAATGATATGACTAATGCTCGGTTTTACAAAGGTAATTATCCAAGGTCCGTGTCTTTTAGGATGAATCTTAACGCATGTATGCAGCATAACGAAACATGGATGCATGGTAATACTTTATGCAAACAAACCAATAAAATAGGTCATCAACAGTCATCATCATATAAGTGGCATGTAATTTGTCATGATCAACCTTTCTCTTTCTCAACCTTGTGACATGGAGTATCAAAAATAGTAACTGCACTCCTAAAACTAGGCTATGAGCTCATACCTCAACTAGTCGTCACTAGTTCTTACTTATCCTCTTGATAAATGTAATATAATCACAATAATCCCGACTCCAGAGTACGGGTAGGGGCCTAAGGATCACCTATCATGGGACTTTTTCCTTCTTCGAAATGCATCAACTAGTTAAGACAAGTAACTTTGTCCGCTTTCGCAAGCTAATGTCGATGCCCTCATGGTTTTACCTTCTTCTCACCGTAAGGGAAGTACGTCTCGGTATGCAAAATGCATCAGCTGGTTAAGACCAGTGACTTTGTCTGCTTTGGTATTGCTTGGTGTCCATATCCCTCACGGATTTACTTTCTCCGTAAGGAGAAATGCGTCTCGGCATGTCACATATAAAATCTTTCTTTCAAAAACTTTCTTAAATCCCTCAAATTTGACGGAAATCCGAAGACGACGGCTTTATATCGAATTTTCTCAATTTGAGTCATGCCACGTAACTTATTCAACTCATACCATCTCATTCAATATCGCAATCAATCCAATCTTTAAAGCCATATATGCATATTCATTCACTTCATCATCATGTTATATCCATATACACCTCAATCTTGGCATGCAATATCATCACATCAATCATGTCATAAGTTCACACAATCTTATGCACATAACATTAATACTTTAGTATAACAATAAGCGCACTCGTTCACTCGGTCACTTGCTCACACTATACCTCCTATCTTGCAATGTCTTATGCTTTGACCCTTTTGGGTCATAATCTCATGTTCTGATTATCCTAATGCCCATTATAAACCTTTATACACCTAAAGGATTATTACTTGTAATTCACTCTAATTTTTATGCTTACTAACACCTCCAAACAACATTACACAATTTGTTCCTGATCATTATTCGATTACGGGGTTCTAGAATCTACGTCTTTGACATTTTCTAAGTTCCGTCTTTGCCTAAGGCTCTATATTCAATTCTTAAACCAATTATGAGGGATTCCTACATATATCCACTAATTATAAACCATTTTCCTTAAGTTCAATTATGTTGGAATAGAATTTACAATTTTTGTATCTAAGTGTTCTAGAATTCTTATTTTAAGTCCTTTCTAGTTACTTGTTCTTTCCTAACTTTCCTAAATCATTCCTTGCTTCACTCAAACATAATTTTACACATTTTAACACCATAAAATAGAATTAATATAGTGGCCAAACAACCAGAACGAATAGATATAGCTCATATAATCACATAATTTCATGATTTAAATGCATATAAGTTGCTAGTTTTCTCTTGGAATAATTTTAGGAACTCAAAACTCTTTTAGAAACCAAATCATCTCATTAAAATCATATAAATCTAGGTGAGGTCAGTAGCTAAATTATTTTGTTCATAGAATAGATTTAAAACATAAAAGCTTGTTCATAAGGTTCTTTAAGTTCACCTAAGCTTAGAAAATTCCAAGACATAGGCTATGGACACTTATGATTAGATGAACTCACATCAAGTCCTTCATCATCACCACAAGGCCGAAATGGCATTCTTGAAATGCCTCCATTTTCTAAAACTTTATATAAGATTATTGGGCAAGTCTTTGAGCTCTAGAGTATTTAGGTGATGACATAAACATAAACATGCTATGCACTTTATTTTACTCTTCATTATAAAGTAAAGTGAGAGCATAAAATAAATATGAGATGCAACTCCATTATTATCTTTAAAGATTAAGTGATGACTTGAAATATAAACATGAAATGCAAACTTGGAAATTTAAACATGATAATGCAAGTTCATTTATTTATCTTTGAGAGCTTAGTGATGGCATCAAAATAAACACAATATGCAAGACATAAACTTAAACATGAGTGTAAGTTTATTTTATCTTAGCTAGAGCTCTTACAAGACTTTAGAGGAATATCATAACCTTAACCCAATATGTATCTTAACAACATAAAGTGAGCTTTAGAGTTCTTAGCACCAAGTCTTTAAAGAAGTCTTTAGTTTGAACTTCATCATCAAGCTCAAGAAAATAGACTAGGAAATAAACATCAACACTTTATCAAAGCAAACATAAAAGAACTACTCATATTCTTTATTTTATTGCTCATGGGCTTCAATCTAGAGTAAACTCTTAGAACGACCTACCAACTTTAAGGTTGGCAAGGGTAAGCTTAGAGCTCTTTGAAAACATAGGATTAATTTTCTTAATAAAACTTTTAGTGATATACTTAACATGTTTATCAAACTTCCTACAAAGAAAGGAATGGAAACTGAAATCTTTAGGAGGAAAAAGGAAGGAAACTGAAATCTTTGAGCAAGGAAAAAGAAATAAACCGAAAGCATATATGGTCCAAGACCAAGTTTTCAAGCTTTAGAGGTTTCTCACATGGCATCACAAGACCATTATCTTGAAACCTCATCATCAAGCCAAAGTCTTTCACATAAAAGGCTCCAGGCCGAAAACAAAAAGGAGAAAAAAAGAAAAAGCTTGAAAACCAAGAGAAAACTAGAACTTTTCTTAAAGAAAACAAGTAAAACTTTAAAAATAAACCCCTACCAAATGAAGTCTTGAAAGAGATGGAAGAAAGCTTGATTCTTGAGGAAATGAGAAGACAAAATCTTCTCTTGGATGATGATGTGTATTCAGCTAAGGGAAGAACACAAGGAAGGTGGATTTTCCTTGAAAAAGTAAGTTTGGAAATAGAAAGGTTTAGTGTTTGAGAGGTGGTTTGAGGTGGGGAGTGGTGGTTCAAGTTTGTTTATGGTGGTGGAAAGGTTTCTTTGATGGTGGAGGAAAAAGAACAAGATGAAGAAGAATTGAAGAAAGGAGAGAAAATTGCAAGAAAGCTTAACTTGGCAAATGATCTAAAGTGTAACCAATTTCTCAAAGGCTTGGTAGTTATAGAAAAATGAAACAATGGAGGCTGATTTGGGAGGAGGAGGTCGATGGTTTCTCTTGGCTAGGGGGGAGGAAAATATCTTCAAAAGCTTGTCATTCAAAGGCATGGTTAGAGGTATGGCTAGGTATGGGCAAGGCATGGCTTAAGGCATGGTCTTTGGAGTGAAATAAAATCAACATGTGACACATTTTAAGGGTATGTATTCGGCCAGCTTTTCAGCCAAGGGAGGAGAAGAAATTGCTCATGTAATTGTGGTTTAATGATGTGTTTAGGTGTTTCTTTGATTAAGGTTTTGATTAGGAGTTTGTAAGAAAGTGTTTAGGTAAGGTAATGGTTAATTAAGGTTGTCAAGGTGTGATTTAGGGGTGGTCTTACTAGATTAACAAATTAAAACTCTTTTCAAGTCAAATTAAGTCATAGACAAAGTTCCTTGATTTAAGGAATTGGAGAGAGAAATTATCATTCAAGATTCCATGACTAGGAATCTTGAATAAAGAATGAAATTAGAGCTTAACTAAGCAACCTTAGGTTCTAATTAACCTTGATAAATCATTTTGACTTTAGATTAATTATCGAAATAAATTAATCTTCGATTAGAGCCTAATATTGCTTAGGTTTGGTTAATTACGTCATTAGGCTCACTGTACACTGTTCTAGGGGCAAAATAGTAATTTTGTACTAAACTGCTGGGACCTCCTGGCCCAACTACCATCACAAAACACTCATAAACATCATTTAAACTTCCTGGAAAAGTTCGGGCTAAACGGCACCTTTACGTAAAGCAAGCTAGGGTATTTTGGTCATTTTGAGCCGAAAGTTTGGAAAATGAGATTTTCACCTCGATATCAAACATTGCAGTTATAATCCCCTTCAAACATTGAGTTGACTTATTCGAGATCCAGTCGGCTACCCTTGAATTTGGGTAAAAATGACCTCAGGGACATTTTGGTCATTTGTTCTTAAACGGAAAAATTGGGGCATTACATCCTAGGTGTATTAGGTTAAATATTAGGGTGTTCCAGGAATTATGTGAAATTGAGGTCTTACATGTTTAGTTATTTGATTTTGAATGGACATGGCATGTTATAATTTCACTTGGAATATTTTAAAGTTGCACAAGTTCAAAAGAGCATGAGAAAATATATGATATGATTATGGCTTTGTATCTTAACATAATATGCTAATATAAAGGTGACATAAAAATATATGGAAATGATCCTCTAGACTCCCGAATTAAAGGTTATGAGAGGTGATCCAATAAGGAAATGATCCTTTGGACTTCCCGAATTAAAGGTTATGAAAGGTGATCCTATTGCCTCATATCCCGCACTCTAAGAGTTGGTGTTAACTTATCATAGGATAAGATTATGCTAGTGATGACTATTGAGGTATGAGATCATAACCTAGAACTCTCAAAAGGCAAGAGAAATAGGGTGGCCCTAAATGAGAGAAAGAATTAATCTAAGTCACCTAAAAGATAAGTGGAAGAAAGTCATGTTATACTTGTTATGATCTATGAGCATCTCTTATGATTGGAATTAGTATATCCTACCTTGCGTTGCCATGCATTTCATGATAAAGTATGTTGCATTCATGACATCCAAGATGCATACTAAAATACATGGGCCTCTGTAAATGGTACTTTAGAACTTTAAAATTGAATCTTATGCATGTCCAACTTTTTACAAAGAAATCCAAGGTTCTTGAGGACGTAGATGATGACACCAAGATAGTAGAATACCTTATTGAGATTTTTTACCAAGTTTCTCACTCCCTCTATCTTTCCTTCCATCACGTCTTCAGAGACGATGGCAGCCTTCGTGATTTACATTGACGCACTAACATAGGAGCTTTATTTTGATGCCATACACTAGTCGTACCATTTTGCGGGTATTTGTTCCGTGCACATGTTTGTTTTCTCGATTGCCCATTTGCCCAGCGGTTACCGGCTTCCAATTCTGCTGCTTCGGCCTTCACTGATGACCTACTTTTGAGGAGAGCGTATTCGTCGTACCCTGATCCTGCCTCCGATTCGTCCTACCAGGAGTGTGTTCCCTGCTCACCCCAAGCTCATTCTAGACTGACTCCTCCGCAGACATTCCATCCATGGGTTCCTCCCCCATCATACCCATGGAGTTAGGTAGCGAGGATACTGTGGCGCATCCTCTTCGAGGAGGCAAGGTGAGGATGGTGCCCTGTCGTGGAGCACATGCCTGACCTTCACTACTTGGGCACCCGGCTGAATTGGCTGAGTGGATTGGGTATGTACCTCCTTTTGATGGGCAAGAGTAAAGCCGGCAGTTGACTCTTGTGCTCACACACCCGTACCTGTTTAGGATAGCCTTATTTTTCTTTAAAGGTTATCTATTTTAGATGCACTATTGTAGATGGGAGATTCTAATGTATTTTCTTTATGTTTTTCATGTTATGCAGGATGACTATATTAACGCTACTACCCTGCTGATAACTATTTATATGTCTAATTTTGATGTTGTTTCATTTATGGTTTTATGTTTCAGTTGATATGTCATGATTTCCCCTAATGATTATTTCAAGGCAACGATGTAGTTTACTTTATGCGTGCATATGGCTCACGTTTTTTTTTTTTCAAAGAAAAATTTTACCCATATTTTCCTAAGTATTTTTCTAAAACCAGAGTTAAGAACTGAGACAAAAAAGCAATAACTAATAATTAACTTGAATACATCCTAGGTGTATTGAGTTAAATATTAGGGTGTTATACTTTACACATTATAGGGTGTAACACCCTACGCCTAGGACGTATTCAGCTGATTATTAGATATTACTCTTTGTTTTAGTTTCTTATATCATGCTTGAAAATACTTAATGAAAATATGAGCCAATTTTTTTTTTTTTTAAAGCACAGACAAAACGTGAGCCGCGCATAACAAAACGATCATCAACAAAAAGCATAACATGTAAAAGAATAATATAGATAGAAACATCATATAGGCTCTATAAAAGATCATCCATTAGCACACCATAACTAAACATATCATAGTCTACCCTCCTATGGAAGGTGAGTTAGTTTAGCACATCATAGAAAAGCAAATACATAGGAAAGGAAAATACAAAGGAAAACATGCGCACCTAGTGCACCTAAGATAGATAACCTCTATCACAAAAGAAGGTTATCCTAAGCTAGTAGTGGTGTGTGCACTAAAAACTCTCCAAGAGATTTACGTTCTGGCCCTGGAAGGGCGGAATATAACCGATCCATGAGCAAAACTTGTCGGAGGGGCACACGAGATGGCTGAACATGGGCTCCACATCGGGGGCGTGTAGATGGCCTCCGTGCTAACCTCAGCTGAGTGACCATCTCCCCTCATTCGTAGGGGAGTAGGGGAGAGCTCTCAGAGTATATGTGGGTAGGCGAGTCCTCCAATGGGTCAGCCTCCAAATGCCTCAAGCGAGAAACATAATCCTGGAAATCACGAATGGTAGACGCGGTGGTATGTGTGTAAAGAATCCTCTTGTTGTGCGTACGCGCATGCTTAAAAACCATGTCATCATCGTACGGGAGGTCGAGAGAGAAACGGTAGCTAGGAACAGGATGTGCAAATGGGCGTCCATGAACATAAAGACTAGACGGAGCAGCATCCCTCAAAATGATAAGACTGATAATCGGGGTCAAAATGAACCTCCCAAGTGGGGGTGTCAATGAAGAGTACAAACATCGCCATCAGAATCTAAAGACATGATGGAAAGGAAGAAAGAGAGAGTAAGAATCTTACTAAAGAATCTCAGTAGGGTATCCTCCTATCTAAGTGACATTATTAACGTCTTTAGGATCTCAGGTTTATTATGAAATAGTGAGCTTGCAAAGATTCATTTACTAAGTTTTAAAGTATCAATTATCAAGACCCATTCATTTTAGTCATGCGTCTTGAAATGAATGCATCATACTTCATTATGATATGCATATCAATATCTTATGCAATACTCAACATTATGGCAGACATTTAATCATCATAGCAAACATAAGGTGCATAAAGCATGGTTTATGAATGACATTACTTGGTTCTTTAGGCATACATTTCATCATCATAGCAAACATAGGGTGCATAAAGCATGGCTTATGAATGACATTACTTGGTTCTTTAGGTGACTTAAATTTAGTTCACTTTCACTCTTGGGGCCACCCTATATCTTTTCCCTTTTGAGAGTACTTCTAGGTTATGAGCTTATACCTCACTAGTCGTCACTAGTGTATACTTATCCCTTTTGATAAGTTAAAGTCCCGACTTAAAAGTATGGGTTAGGGGGCAAGAATCACCTTTTCATCACCTATAGTTTGATGAGTCCAAAGGATCATTTTCTCATGTTTCAAGTCATCTTAAGTCTTAGCATGTTATATCAAGATGCCATACATAATGCATAAATATCATAGTTCTTCATATATTTCAAACACAAGCATTTTCCATATTTCCAAAGAAACAATAACATGCAAGATGATGGATTCTAACTTTAGAGATCAAGTACTCACATAGCATCAAATATCACATGAATTCATCATCCCAAATCATCAACACATAATACTCCCTTAAATAGCCACACCCCTAAATCGGGTAACTCTAATTGTCAAATTATTTTCTTATGTATCTAAGAGATTTATTATCATCATTATCACTAATTATTTAGCTTAAGAATATCATTAATCAAAGTTGGACAGCATAGGTAGTAAAAAGAATTCAATGATTTACGTGTGCTTGGAGTTGCGTTTTACACCCTTGCTTATTACTGGCTTTTCCTATAATGCTAAAATTAATTCCTAAACCATTTATAGGTCATTCTTACTTAAGTAAACATGGTACAACCTGATTTTACAAACTTTAAGGGTGCTGGAACAGAATGCATAATTCTTGTTCTTAGGAGTTCTAGAAATCCTGTTTTCAATTCTTTTTAGCTACTAGGCTTATCCAAAGTGCCAAGAACAATTATCACATCAAATAGCAAGGTATGTAACACATTTAAACCATCTAAAACAGAATTAAAGGTGCTGGAAAATTAAAGAAAAAATCGAAAAGTAATAAGTTCCATAAGCATAAATTAAGGCATTTCTAGTAACTAAGCTTCATACTTAAAACAACTTCTAAGTTAAGAGATATAATAAATATGCTAGACAAGAAAACATAACCATAAATGCAAGTTCAATTCTTTATTTTAGTGCTCTAGGCCTCTTAGAGTATTTACTGTAAATCACATCTCAACTTTAAGGTTGAGATGGTAGGCTTTGAGATTAATTATGAAGTGATAACTTGGAAAGTAAATATGCTAGGCAAGGAAATATAAACATGAATGTAAGTCCATTTCTTTATTTTACTGCTCTAGGCCTCTTAGAGTATTTACTCTAAATCACATCTCAACTTTAAGGTTGAGATAGGTAGGCTTTGAGATTAATTATTAAGTGATAATGCATGCTTCTTCATACTTTGTAAAAGCAAAGCTCAAGCTCTAGAGGTTTCCTTGTGATGAACTCATAGTCATCATCTAGAAACTCTCATCATCAAGCTATCATGAGAGACTAACAAGGCCTTGAAGGTCGAAATGCATAAGGAAAGGAAAAGAGAAAATCAAAATGATATAGTATAGGGAATTCATCAAAATATCATTTTAAACCAAGAACAAAGCTTAACAAAGCAAGAAATTAACTTTCAAAATAACTCCCTACCAAGGATAATTTCATTTTCAAAGAAAGAAGCTTTGTTTTGAGATGAGATGAAGAGAACAAATTCTTCTTGAAACTTGGGAATAGATTCGGCCAAAGGGAGGAAAAGAAAAAAAAGGGTTTATTCTTGGGTTCTTGAACTTGGAAATGGAATGGTTATGTGTTTTAAAGGAAAGCTTGTGGTGTTTGAGTGCTGGTTTGTGTTTAGAAAATGGTGGAGGATGGTGTTTCTTTGGAAGAATGAAGTAGAAGTAGAAGAAGAACTCTTAGAACTCAAAGAAAGGAAACCTTGAAGCTTTGCACAAGTGAGCAAAAACATTACAAGCTTTCCTTGGTGTCTATTTATAGAAGAATTGCAACACATGGAGGTGCAAATGGTGGAGGAGGCTGTTGGCCTTGTGGAAGAAAAAGAGAGAAAAATATCTCCTTGCAAGGTATGGTCTTGGGCATGGTGAAGTATGGCTCAAAGCATGGTAAAGTATAGCCTAAAGCATGGTTCTTTGTATGCAAAACAAATTAACATGTGATGATCATGGGGAGGAGTGGCATTCAGCCATGCCATGTAGCCAAGGGAAAGATTATGTCATCTAATTATGGTTTAGAGGTGTGTTTAAGTGTATCTTTGATTAGGCTTTTGATTAAGAGTTTGTAAGTAAGTGTTTAGTCAAGGTAATGGATAATTAAGGGTATCAAGACATGATTAAGGAGTTAGTCTTGCTTCATTAGTGAAACAAAACTCATTTTATATAAAAACCATTCACAAACACAATTCCTTAATTTAAGGAATTGAGAGAAAACACTATTCAAGATTCCATGACATGGAATCTTGATTTTTAAGACAAAGATTAAAGTGTATCTAAGCAATCTTAGGTTCTAATTAATCTTAATAAATTATTTTGACTTTAGATTAGTAATTAGAATTTACTAATCTTTAATTAGAGCCTAATATTGCTTAGGTTTTGCTAATTGTGTCATTAGGCCAAAAATACACATAGTTGGAGGCAAAATGGTAATTTTTCACAAAAATCTCCCGGGGCTACCCGGGCTTAACCAGTTGTTAAACATTGCTTAAAAATATCATTTAAAACCTTTGGGTGAAATCTGGGTTCAATTTGGCACTTTGTTCGTGTGTAGATCAGAGGCGTTTTGGTCATTTTGCACATCGGAACTCAAAATGAGATTCTTCTCTCTATAGCACACATAACTCATATAATCCCCTATTACCATCAAAACGTCCCCTTGAGGATGACCGGGACTGGCGATCCTCATTTTCCAGGTAAAATGACCTCAAGGGCATTTGGTCATTTGTACACGAGAAAATAGGGGCGTACACAGGGGACTTTCCTGTGCCCTTTACAGACTAAAGGGGACATTTTCGTGCCCTTTTCCTATTAAAGGGGACCTTTTATCTACTTAGCATATACATCATCATCAAGCTAATAAAGCATCCATTCACAATATAATTTTCAATCAAGTCTCATAAACCAATCTTTTAAGTTGGTAGCATGCATTCACGTACATCATACTTGAACCAAATGTCATTACATTACTAATTCAAGGTTTGGGTTCATTTCAGCAATTTGGAAAATTTCATACCATTGTAGCAAAAATTTATTTGCATAACAAACAATCAATTCATATGCTATCAAAATTCTCTAAGACACTTCAATGTGTCCATAAGGTTCCATAAAAATTTTAGAGGAAAAGAGTATTTTTAGAGGAAAAAGTACGAACTATGTTAACAAATTAGACAAATTCAAAGGTCAAAACCCCTATTTATAGTTAATAGCCATAGTTCTCAATTTTATTATCCTACCAAATGAATATATCACATCATACAAAAATTTATGATTGGACTTCAATATGTCCTAAACACCCTATAAAAATTTCAAGTGATAATTTAATCATTTGACATGGTAATAAAATTAGCAAAGTTTGTAGCTTCAGTTTCAATAATCCAGACAACATGGATACCATTTTGGTTCTTCATTTTTTTAAAGCATTAGGAGCAAAAATCAGACCTCAAGAAAATTTGTGGAACTACTTAGGATGTTAGCTTCAACATATATTTTTTCTAGCTTATGAAAATATGAACAATTCCTTCAGAAAATTCGTGATAAGTGGCTGCCTATACAAAGACCGAAAATCCAGCAACATGATTAAAAATCTCTTTTCACAAAAATGATTGCTAACATCATCCAAACATACCATCAAAATTAATACATCAATATCAACATATTTTCAACCAATATAACGAGAAATTTCAAACCAAGATCAACCAGAAATGTTTAGAATAAATTTGGAAGAAAGGCCACAGAAACCCTACTTTGGTGGCTTTAGGGATCTTGGCTCTAAGGATGATCCAACAATGGTTTCCTTCACTTCAAAGCCTTTAAACCCACACCAAACCCTTCCTTAGGCAGCAGATTGTGAGCCCTCAAAGTATAAAAAGGTTATTGATTCAAATTCTAATCGGTTGGTTTGGTAGATTATGGAGAGTAGAATAAGTTTTTTGAAGCAATCTTGGTGTTTTAGTGACTTTGAGCTTAGGTTTTGGGGATTTGAAAGCAAGAATGAAGGTTGGAGAGAAAGAACAATGGAGGGCTGTGTTTCAAGGCCTCTTGGCCAAAAATGGCCGAAATGATGATGGCGGGGTGATAAGGTTGGTGGCTTTGTATTTATCATGAGTTAGATGTCATAATTGTGTAGTCAAAGTATGTATTTCTTTCTTTTAAAAGAAAATAACAAGATGGATTCCTAGGATTTGTTTTCTTGCTCAAATAATGAATCTTAGCCATCCACTTAGCTCAAGATAAACGGCTCACTTTAACTTAGGGGTAAATAGCTTTTTCAATATTAAAATCGCACATCGAAATTCCACCAAATAGTTGAGATATTGGCTCCCAAGTAAAATATAATAAATGAAAGACCATAATTGAAACTTACTTTCCAAGTTTCAATCCTTTCCATCTACTTGGCATAAAGTGGTTGGTAAAGGTTACTTGGCCACCAAGCAACTTGTTTGATGTTAAAAACGCACATCAAAACTCCTCCAGGTAAAACACCATACTCGGGTAATCAACATTACCCAAAAATTAATTCTAGGTATAACTTTTCATTCCTTACCATTTCTAACCTTAACCCTCTCTTTTCTTACTCCTGGGCATTTCCTGGTCCCAGATTGGGTTTTGGTTGTCCCAACGGCTGACCGCAAGGTTACTATTCATGCCCAACCTTGAAATTTTTTTTTTAACATGTCTGTTGGGCCATCCTCATCGTTGCTAGAACTATTAGATTTTTGAAATTATGACTAATAAAACTCAAATTAATTTTTAAATAATTTTTAGGATGTTACATTCTACGCACTCTATCACCACAGTGCAACTCCCACGCCTGCATCTCAAGGAAGTCCATGAATGTCACCATCAACCTTGTTTAAAGACAAAGATGGAAAGAAAGAGAGAAGTGAGAAACTTATACAAGAATTTCAGTAGGGTTTTTTGTCTCCATACACGTGTCATCATCATCCTCATGAACCTTAAGTTTCATTATGAAAATAGTGGACATTAATAAGGCTCATTTATTAAGTTCCAAATACCATTAGCCGAGGCCCGTATCTTTTAGCATTAATCTTAATGTCATGAATGCATGTCAATACCTTATGCAACATATCATTCAAATCATAGTAAATTATCATAGCATAAGGAACACAAAATATTATAGCATAACCTTTCCTCTTTAATATCTTATGTGACTTAAATTTCACATTCTCTTCTAAGGGCCACCCTAATACTCAGCCCCTTTTGAGAGTTCTAGGCTATGAGCTCATACCTAACTAGTTGTCACTAGTCAACACTTATCTTCTCAATAAGCTAATTCTTGGAGTCTAAAGGATCACCTTTTTGGGTCACCTCCCATAACCATTAATTCCTGGAATATAAAGGATCCCTTATTGGATCACCTCTTATAACCATTAATTCTTAGAGTCTAGAGGATCATTTCCATGTGTCTTATGTCACTTTTAATCTTAGCATGTCATTTAGAGATGCAAACATGAGCATATAAACATGACCAACACCATAACTTAACATTCAACTTTTCATGCTCACAATTGTACAATTTTTCTAAGTTCACAAATTTGGCGAAAATTCCATAGCATAATGGCTGGCAAGGAGTTTCCCCAAATTTGCTTTATACCATGGAACATATCAATCATGCACCTCAATTATTCATTCATAATCACAACATGTCACAATTCATCATGTATTTGATCACTTAAGCATATCACATTCTTTCTATATATCCATAAGCATGTCAGCATCAATATCTCATTGAAAAGTAAACATGTTGCTACCTAGTATGCCAGAAATCAAGGATCAGACTCAAGTAATGCATATGCTATGCTCAATAGGATATATACAACATAATAGAAATCATTACTTGCATAATTCTAGAATCAAGCATGCATAGTCATCAATACATAATCTTGCACAATTATTTAAAGTCATACAATTTCTAACCAAATCATATAAAGATAGCCTTCATAACATATCAATATCACCAAGTTATTGATAATTACACTTTAGGGGTCAGAGTGCAAAGTTTCACATTTTTGACACTTAGCAAATGCCAATGCTTCTAAAACTTATTCTTAACATCATAAATGGTATTTTGAATACATGGACACATTCAATATCATTACTAACTTTAATCAAACCCATTCGGCCAAAATTCCATAATGAGAAGTTCAAGACACAATTTTCTACAATTTGCAAAAGTTCAACCTAACACTTGTAATTATCCTTTTAAGCACCTAAGATACCAAAATATTTTTTACAACAATTATTACTAATTTTTAAGCATGTGAACAATACCAAACAATACTAAACAATGCTGGACAGTATCAAGAATATAATTTCAAATGCTTTGGAAATTATATTTTTGAGTGGAGATATTTTTGTGTTTTGTGAGTGTTAGGATTAGGATTAAGGATATGTTTAATTGGGGAAAGGTTAAGGATTGATAATTAGGTGTTTAAGGCTTCCAAGATAAGGTTAGAAGGGCGTCTTGCATGATTAACTAGGTTAATCTTAATTAATTAAAAATTCAAATGCCAACATGTCCCTAATCTTAACGAAAAGAATGAGAGAAAATGTACCACTTGTCTCCTACTTTTGCTTTTGTGTCTCATAAAGTACTTTTGTCTTTTTCTCACTAATCTTTGATTAAGAATGAGATTAAATTTCTAACCAATATTGGGCCGCAATTAACACCAAATAATTACTTTAACTCCAAATTAATTTATAAAAAAAAACTTTAATTAGAGTCTAATATTGCCTATATTCCCTTAATTACTTTAATTAATCTTAATTAGTACTAACTAGGGGCAAAATGATAATTTTATATAAAAACTCCTTAAACTCACCCAAACATTAGATATCCCTCATATTAACATATCTAACTCTTGGGTGATCATTAGGTTCTGCCATCACTTAATCCTCGTTAAATTACCTCAAGGGTATTTCGGTAATTTTGCACAAGAAAAACTAAGAATTTAGATTTTCACGTCTATTGTCATCCAAAACACATCTAATCCCCTTCAAACATCAAACTAACCCCTTCAGGATAGCCGGGACTAGCCATCATCGATTTATGGGATTTTAGTCAAGGGCATTTTGGTCATTTTGCACACGAAAAATTAGGGATTGCGATTTTCACACAAATTGCTATTTAAACTACATATAGTCTCATTTCAATTATTAAAATTGTAATCTTAAAAGCTTCTAGAAATGTGAATTTTGGCTACTGATTGAAATTATTTGATTATGTATAGTGTTGTTTGAGATTGTCTAATTGTGTAAGAATTGCTAATAGTTAGTGTAATAATTATTTTTAGCATTTGGGGAAAAACTAGTAACTAGAAAGGATAAAAAATGTAATTTCTAGAGTACTTAGGAATTAAAATTTTGGATTCTATTCCAGCATGATTTAATTCTATTTGATACTATGTATATGGGTAAAAATCACTAATAATAAGTGTGGGAATTAATTTTAGCATCTTAGGAAAAGCAGGAATTAGAAAAGGTCAAAAATGCGATTTCTAGAACTCTTATGATTATATTTTCTAACACTACCCAATGCTGTTTGGTACTATTCATCAGGTTAAAAATTGGTGAAAATTATTGTAATAGCCATTGTTGGTCTCTTAGATGCATAAAAGAATAATTACAAGTGTTAGATTAGACCGATTTGTAGTTTTAACCTATTTAAGGGCTAATGAGTAATTCCTGACAATTTGTATTTGTGACGATCTTTAGTACATTATGTATTTATATGTATATCTTGTTGAGCATAGCATGTACATTAGTTAGTCCAGTCCTTGATTCCAACATACTAGGTAGGAGCATGTTTACGTTTCAATAAGATGTTGATAATGGCATGCTTTTGTGAATTATGCTGTGATGAGTTTCAATTATGATTGAGATATTTGAGATGCATAATTGATGTGTTCTATGAGCATGAAATGTTAATTGATAAGTTATGATGATGTAATTAAATGTTCATGTTTGCACCTCTAATTAACATGCTAAGATTAAGGTGACATAAGACACATGGAAATGATCCTCTAGACTCAGGAATTAATAGTTAGGAGAGGTGATCCAATAAGGACCATTTAGACTCTAGGAATTAATAGTTATGAAAGGTGATCCTATGCCCCTTATCCCATACTTTGGGAGTCGGGAATTAGCTTATTAAGAGGATAAGTGTAGACTAGTGATGACTAGTTTAGGTATGAGCTCATAACCTATAACTCTCGAGAGGAGAGAGTATTAGGGTGGCCCTCATAGAAGAGGATAAAGAAGTTTTAGTCACCTAATGAAATAAAGAAAAAGGGATCATGTCATGATAATCATATTCTTTATGCCATGCTTACTTAACATGTTTATTATGGTATGTTGCATTAGCATTGACATACAATCATAGTATAATATGATGCATTCATAACATCAAGACTCATACTAAAAGACATGGACCTCGACTAATGGTATTTGGAACTTAATAAATGAACTATATATATATATATATATATATATATATATATGCCCACTATTTCATAATGAAACCTTAGGTTCCTAAGGATGTAGATGATGGCATATATTAGAAGGCGAAAGCCCCTGAGATTCTTGTATGAGATTCTCATTCCCTTTTTCTTTTCTTTCCATCTCATCTTTAGAGGTTGATGGCGTGCTTCGTGATATACGTTGATGCTCTTACCTAGGAGATGCACTTCGATGTTGCTCACTAGATGTATCATTTTGCGGGTCGATGTGTTGTTCACTTTTTTGTGTTCATGGAGCCCCCCTTTGCACACCTGGTTACTAGCTACAGGTTTAAACTCCACCCGTTTATAGCACCCATGGAGATAGGAGGGGAGCGAGGGAGAGGCTACCTGACTCAACCCATGAGATAAGTTACGGAACTACTCGACCACAATGTGGAGTTCATGTCCATCCCTAGGACGACTTGACACTCCCATTGACATCGCCAGGGTGCTTAGTGTAACGCCCGGGACGG
Organism: Dalbergia oliveri; assembly: GCA_030441495.1. NCBI lineage: Eukaryota > Viridiplantae > Streptophyta > Magnoliopsida > Fabales > Fabaceae > Dalbergia > Dalbergia oliveri. Next base: position 22,750,565 of record JAMLFY010000003.1, read on the forward strand.
CAGGGAGTGATTGCCTGTTAGAAGGCACGACAAGGAGCGGCTCCTCCAAGCAGAGGGGTACATTAATGAACCGATTACACACCCGAATGAGAGGATCCTGAGTCTGTATAGGTATGAGACTATACAGTTAAGGAGGGCTTATATGAATTGATACTACCTATGCCACAAAGATGCATCTTTCTTTTCGGTAGCCTATCACAAAAGAACTCCAGGTGAGCGTGCTTGACTTGGGGTAATTTGGGATGGGTGACCTCCTGGAAGTTTTCCTAGGAAGCGTGTGAGTAAGGCCAAAGCAGCTGAAAAGACCCGTGTTGATTTGTGGGGACAGTCGTCAATCCATAAAGCAGGAGGGGATGTTACAAATGGTATCAGAGCCTGCACTTCTCCCAGTACGGTGTGGTTCGGGTTCGAACCAAGCGGAAGCTGGTGGGCATGTAATGCCCGAGGACGGCGGGAGTGATCACCGAGTGTGAAAAGGCACAGACAAAGAGCGGCTCCTGCCTCCAAGCAGAGGGTACATGAATGAACCGATTACACACCTGAATGAGAGAGATCCTGAGTTGCATAGGTATGGGACTATAGGTTAAGGAGGGCTTATATGAATTGATTGGTACTACCTATGCCACAAAGATGCTTTTTTCTTTTTGGTAGCCTATCACGAAGAACTCAGTTAAGCGTGCTTGACTTGGGGTAATTTTGGGATGGATGACCTCCTGGAAGTTTCCCAGGAAGCGTGTGAGTGAGGCCAAAGCACGCTGAAAGACCTGTGTTGGTTTGTGGGACAGTCGTCAATCAATAAAGAGGGGATGTTACACTTGGCTATATTCCTCCCTTCCAGGGCAGGATCAGGAGGAGTCGGCAGTGGACCTCGAAGCACTTGCGCATGTTTCATGGATAGGATAGCCTTTTTTTGCCTTTTGATTTAGAGGTTATCTACTTAGGCCCAGCCCGGTAGGAGTAGCGGGAAGAGAGGTTTTGGCTAGCTTGTACTTAATTTTATTTTCATGATTTCTATGGATGATTGTACTTAACCTAACCTTTGTTGGTGGGTAGAATACTATGCTACATATATGTATATTTTGGTGTGCAAAGAGAAACACTTGATGTTGGTATATATATATATATATATATATATATATATATATATATATATATATATATATATATATAAATCTATGATGACATGTTTTCTGCTCATGATTTTATGTATGCCTATGATGTGTTTTATTTCTCTTCTTATACGCAAAACGGATGACATAGTTTAGTTCGGTATGTGCGGCTCACGTTTTGATATTAATTTCAAAAAAAAATTTACTTGTATTTTCATTAAGTATTTTAACAATTTAAAGTCAAATAATTTAAACAAAGGGTAATAACTAATAATTAACTTAAATGCATCCTAGGTGTGTTAGGTTAAATATTAGGGTGTTACAACGTATAGGAATGAGCTCAATCCTAATAAGTAGTCAATTTCCCATATATGGCGTTATCCACTATAGATACCATTTCATATAAACTAAGTCTTTCCTATGTCGAATGAAAAGAGAAAAATGCACCGAATTGAGTTCGATGGCCACAAGTGAAACTAGGGCATTTTAAGATAATCACATTTCATTTATCATATGCATGCTCATGTTAGTTTGAATTGTTTGACTATGATGATTTACTATGTGTTTGAACATTATGATATATGTGCATTAATTAATTGAATGCAAAAAGAAACCTACTTCAGAGGTATGATTTTGAACTTTAAAAATGAATATTTGGTATGTAATGTATGATCATATTTTTCTAATAAACTGAAGTGGCTGGGACAATGATGATGACATTTATAATTGTGTATTTGGGATGGCCTACTGAGAATTTTAGAATTCTCACCCCTATGTGTTTGTGTTCCTATGTCGTCTCCAGGTTGATTCCAGAGAATAGTGAGGCTGCTACATGAAATAAATTGGAATTTTAGTAGTTTAGTGATTGAGACTTGTATCTATTATGCTTAGTTATATGTATATGTCTCTAGATATAAGAGATAACAGATGTGAAGATCATAGAAGAGCTTCCTTTTGTTCTTGACTTTGTTTTCAATAAATGTTTTGTTTCTTTGCTATATATTTTAATAGAACCATGAATTAGTTACTATATAATTTGATCGATTCGCTATAAATAATTAAGAAATGTCTGCTAAGTTATAAGTAAAAACTCCTAAGTATAATGTCATGACTTAAGGATGATATTGTACTTGGGAGGGTGTTACAAAGAAGAGAGCTCAAGGTGAGAGAGTAAGAGTATTTTTTTGACATAACTTGATAGACAAGTTTTGGCCAAAAAAGTGGATGGAAGAAATGAGAGAATGTGAGTGTGAGTGTGTTGAAAAAGTCAACATATGAGAGTGAGAGAGAGGAAATGATCACGACCATGTATAGGTTTTGGGGGCAAAATTTTGTTTCATGTGGGTGTGGAATTAGGGTTTTTGGGTAATTTTACATAACTAAGGGCAACATGTTAATTTTACATAAAAACTCCCCAAAACTCACCCAAACACCAGATATCCCTCAAATTAACATATCTAACTCTCGGGTGATGATCAAGTTTGGTCGTCACTTGATCTCGCATCAAATTACCTTAGGGGCATTTTAGTAATTTCACGTACGGAAAACCAGGAATTGAGATTTTCACATCTATAGCCATCCACAACATATCTAGTCGCCATTAAACATCAAACTAACCCCTTAAGAAAGTTAGGACGGTCGTCCTTGATTTTCTGCAAAAATTACACAGGGGCACTTTGGTTATTTTGTATAGGGAAAATTGGGGATTTCAATTTTACAGATTGCTATCTAAACCACATATAGTCTTATTCTAATATCAAATTTGTAACATCCTCCCAAGTACAACCCCATCCTTCAGTCATGAAATCTTACTTGAGAGTTATTACTTATTAATTAGTGGATCTTTCTTAAATATCTATAGTAAGCTTGATTAATGTGTGTAATAACGAAATTCTATTAAAATATATAACAAAGAAACACAACATTTATTGAATGCATAGTTAAGTACAAAAGGAAGCTCTTCTAGGAGCTTTAATACATATACGTTCTCTATTACATTTACATACATATAACTCCAACTAAGTACAGTAAAGTAAAAACATTAACTACTAAATTACTGCAATTCTGAGTTTTTCCATGTAGGCCGCATCATTCTCTGGATCAACCTGAGGCGACGGATTAGAAAAACACATAGAGGTGAGAATTATACAATTCTTAGTAGGGTAACTCCCAATTACACAATCATAATGTCATCGTCATCGCTCCTAGCCACTTCGATTTATCATGAAAATGTGATCATGCAATACATATTAAAGATTCATTTTAAAGTTCTAAAATCCTCTTTCCGAAGTGGGTAGTTTTTAACAATCAATTACTTAGTGCACATATATCATGAAGCTCAAACACATAGTAAGTAATTCTAATCAAGAGATTACATGTGATATGATTATGCATATGCTAAATAGTGAAATTATTCTAAAGTGATCTGGTTTCACTTATAGCCATAGAAATCAAATCAGTGCATTTTTCTTTTCATCGACATAGAAAAGGTTTAGTTTATACCTAACGGGTATCTGTCGTGGACAACTCCACAATAAACAGTTTATACTAAATGGTATTTATAGTGGATCACACCACACAAGAGAAATAGACTTCTTATCAGAATTGAGGTCATTCCTATACGTGATCATCAGATTTCATTTTTTCCTCTTCCGATCACACACAGTTCTATTCCTAGCCAATACGTTTATCGACTCAAAATATCTTTGGGCAATTTCCTCTTTTTGCCTTCCCCTATAATATATCAAGGGAAATTCCTCTTTTTTCTTTCCCCTCATTCAACCTAAGTCTTGTTTATATTTTGTCCATATGTCAAAACATGCACGATTGAAGTTTATACATTCTCTTTCTTTTTTCAAATGCATGCATAAAGCACATATAGGCATTCATTCACAACACAATTTCAATCATGCCTCATAAACCACTCTTTACTTCCTCTAGCATGCATTTATATGTCACAAGTCACATGGCCAAATAGTTAACATCAAGTATTCATGTCATACTAGAACCAAAATGCCATTACATTATCAATTCAAGTCTTGGGTTCATTTCCAGCAATTGGGCAGATTTCACACCATTGTAGCACGAATTTATTTTCTCATAAAATAATCAATTCAGAGGCTATAAAAATTACTCAAGACACTTCAATGTGTCTACAAGGTTCTATAAAAATTTCAGAGCAAAAAGAGTTCTCTAACTATGTTAACAAAATTAGATAAATTTGGTGCTCAGAAACCACTTAACCTCAACTAGAACCCGAAATGCATAATTTTTAACCCTAGCAAATGATAGAATCAATTCAAAATAAAAATCAAATCTATAATTCAAGAAAAGGCCAAAGAAAACCCTACTTTGGTGGCTTTAAGGATCTTGGCTTTAAAGATGTTCCAAGAATGATTTTTCTCACTTTAAGACCTTCAAACCAACATCAAACCCGCCCTTAGGCAGTAGGATATGAGATATCAAGGTGACAAATGGTGAGGAAATGAAATTCCAATCGGTTAGTTTGATAGATTATAAGGAGTAGAACAAGTTTTCTAAAGAGAGTTTATGGTTTTAGTGACTTTGAGCTTAGGTTTTTGAAGCTTGAAACTTATTAATGGAGGTTTGAGAGGAAGATCAATGAAAGGGCTATATTTTCTGCCTCTTGGCCGAAAATGAAGATGATGGAGTGATAAAGTTGGCTGTGTTGTGTTAATCCTGAGTTTGGTAATAGTATTTATCTGGTTTCAAGCTTTTCTTTCTTTCTTTCTTGTTGAAAAAGAAATGAAATGAATAGTTAGGATTGTTTTCTTGGTCAAAGAATAAATCTTGTCCATCTACTTAGCTCAAGATAAGTGGGTTACTTTAACTTTGGGAGTAAGTAGCTTTTTCGGTGCTAAATCGAACACCAAAATTCCACTTAACGGATAAGATATTGGCATCCGAGTAAAATAACAATAAATGAAAGGCAATGATTAAAACTTACTCTTCAAGTTTCAACCCTTGCCATCCACTTGGCATAAAGTGGTTGGTAAATGTTACTTGGCCACCAAGTAACTTGTATGGTGTTAAAAACTACACATCAAAACTCTACCAAATGGGTAAAACACTATCGGGTAATCAAACATTACCTGAAAATTAATTCTAGGTATAAATTCTTATTCCTAACTATTTCTAACCTCAACCCTCTCTTTTCTCAATTTTGGGCATCTCGAGTCTTAATTCTATAGTTTCAGCTGTCCTGATAGGCCGTAGAGCCCGCAAGGTTACTATTCACCCGCCCGAATATTTTTTTAAACACATCTATTGGGCCATCCTCATCATTACTAAAACTGTAGATTTTTTAAATTATGACTAATAAAACTCAAATTAATTTTTAAATAATTTTTAGGGTGTTACATTACCATCAACCTTAAAAATAATTTTGCCCTCAAAATTCAATTGACAACAATTTCAAAAGACAATTTCATAAGTCAAACAGGAATTAACACACAGGCAAACAAAAGGCAACAATTGAATCCTAAATGTTCCTACCTCATATTAAATTATCAAGTGCTGAGGTATGCTTAACTCTTAGTGCTCTTGTGTGGTTTGTATACTTCTCTGACATTTCCAAATCTTATGTCCTGGTTTTCCACAAGAGTAGCATACATTTTGTCCAGCCTACAAGGTCTACCTTCATGGTCCTTCCCTCATTTTGGGCAATCTTGTCTCGTAGTTGACTGTTGTTGTGGTTTATCCTCATGCAGATTGGGCTGAACCTTCTTTGAGGAGTGGCATCCTCATATTCTTGATCTTCATATGCCAGTTTCTTCTTAGAATCGTTCCTAGCAGATTTGGCAATTGCTAGCTTTCTATTGGATTCTTCTGCAAGCCGACACTCGTTCACTAGAGTATTAAAATCTTTAATCTCTAAGGGACTCACAACTACTTCAATATCCTCTTGTAAACCTCCTTCATACTTCATGCACTTCCAAACTTCATCAGGATTGTGCCGATAGATAGTAGAAGATTGGTAGAGCTCATCAAATTTTGCTGTGTACTCCGCTACACTCATGGATCCTTGCTTAAGTACCCATGAACTCCAGCTCCTTGGCGTTTCAATTTAATCTTTCCATCATCCAGTTGGCCATTGGAGCTTGTGCTCTCATATCGGGCCATCTTCCTAGAGTACTCATCATGTCATCAGATTCAGCCATCCTGTTCCTAATACGTCTACCTGCCATTAGTTCCTAAACACACCAAACAAAGATATTGAGTTGATCAGGCTCAACACTATGCTAAGTGTGATAGCAACCAACTACAATACCACTAGACTGTCATGCATATCTAAACCCTATATCGTATCATATAGATAATATTCAAGGCATGACTTATCTACACTTTGGAAGCATAGTTAGTCCATTCCTCAAGGTCCTACAAGGATGACTGCCCTTATACCATAATATAACATCCTCCCAAGTACAACCTCATCCTTAAGTCATGACATCGTACTCGAGAGTTGTTACTTACTAATTAGCGGACTTTGCTTAAATATCTATAGCAAGCTCGATTAATGTGTGCAATAACTAAGCAAAATTCTATTAAAATATATAACAAAGAAACACAACATTTATTGAATACATAGTTAAGTACAAAAGGAAGCTCTTTTAAGAGCTTTAATACATGTACATTCTCTATTACATTTACATACATATAATGCCAACTAAGTATAGTAAAGTAAAAACATCAACTACTAAATTATTGCAATTCTGAGTTCTTTCATGTAACAGTCCCATCATTCTCGGATAACTTGGGGGCAACATGGGAACTCAAAAACACATAGGGTGAGAATTATACAATTCTCAGTAGGGTAACTTCCCAATTACACAATCATCATGTCATCGTCATTGCCCCAGCCACTTTAGTTTATCAAGAAAATGTGATCATGCAATACATATTGAAGATTCATTTTAGAGTTCTAAAATCATCCTTCCAAAGTGGGTAGCTTTTAACAATCAATCACTTAGTGCACATATATCATGAAGCTCAAACACATAGTAAGTAATTCTAATCAAAAGATTACATATGATATGATTATGCATATGCTAAATGCAGTGAAATTATCCCAAAGTGACATGGTTTCACTTATAGCCATAGAAATCAAATGGGTACATTTTTCTCTTTTATCGACATAGGAAAGACTTAGTTTATACCTAATGGGTATCTACCGTGGACAACTATAGTTTATATCAAATGGTATCAGAGCCTGCACCTCTCCCAGGACGGTATGGTTCGGGATGAACCAAGTGAAGCTGGTGGGCATGCAATGCCCGATGATGAGGATGGGGAGTGATCGCCAGTGCAAGAAGGCATGGACAAGGTGTAACACCCTAATATTTAACCTAACATGCCTAGGACGTATTGAGATTAATTATTAGTTATTACTCTTTTGTTCCATTCTTTAAATTCATTTTATCAAAATACTTAGCAGAAAATATGGATAAATTTTTTTTTTTTGAAATATAAAACAAAACGTGAGCCGCGCATGCTAACATAAACCGAATGTAGAGTGCCATCAAAGTAAACTAGGAAATATAAGTCATGCATATACACGTTTAAAGAACACGATCCATCATAACATAATATGGTTCATAATATACCGAAAATAAAATAAACGAGCCACACCCATACAAAGTGGGCTGAGCCTTAGATACATAAATAATAGAAAGAAAATACGGAAAGCAGGAAATACATGGAATGACAAAACATCAAATGCCAGTTCAGTTCCCTTCCCTAGCCCTACGAGTGCTCAACCAAAAGTCACCCCTATCAAAAGATGCAGGAAGAGAAGGGGATCCTCATGACAACTTGGCACTCCTACGGTCTTCCATCATGGTCTACTGGTGGAGCTGATCCTCCAGTGAGGGGGTACATACCCAATGAACTGGGCAAGCTCCTCGAGCATATTTAGGCGGAATGGGGGACAAATATGGCCTCCGCGGCATGGACACATCTCCAGTCATCGGGCTAGCCTGGGCTAGGTCACTGTGTCCTCATTGCCTTTACCCATGTCCATGGGTACCGTGGGTGTAGAACCCTCCGAGTAAATGTGAGTGGGGGAGTCCTCGAATGGATCAATCTCTGAGTACCTTGTACAAGGAACGTACTCTGGATAGTCGCGAACTCCGAAGCTGAGGGCGAGCACGTCGAGTCTACTCATCACGAGGTCGAGAGCACTCAAAGATCAGATCATCGCCATAGGGGAGGTAGGGTGAACCTGAAGCTGGAGACTGGGTAGGCAAAAGGGCATCCCATGTAACCAAAATACGAATAGCACAGTTGTAACACTCTAGTAATTAACCAAATACACCTAGGTTGAATTGGATTAATGACTAGACTTTACTCTTTACTTTGGTTCTTTCATTATATTTTGAAAATACTTAGTGAAATTACGAGGCATTTTTTTTTTTTTTACATAATTGAAATCGTGAGCCGCATAACATAAACGATTAAGCGGTAGTAAAATAAGACATTTAATAATCTAAATATATCATATTGGCTCCATCACATAACATCCATAATGCACATCACAACATATATACAATAACCTTACTCAAAAGGTGAGTTAAGTTCATACATCATATCTTACATATTCACACCATAGGAAACTATTTATAAGGAAATTCATGCCCCTAAACTAGATAACCTTAAAAGATGAGAAAGGCTACTCTAAAACTAGGATGTATAACACTCTTAAGACTACTTAAGAACTCTCTAGGGCCACCGTCTTGGAAACGGGGAAGAAACCCGATCACTCACGAGCTTCCTCTGAAGGGGGCACACGAGATGCACCAGGCTAGGGTCGCATGGACGATTTCTTGCTAACCTCGGCTGAACAACTATTTCCTCACTACCCTCTCTTACACGTGGGAGAGTAGGAGCAGAGCTCAGAATAAGCATGAGTAGGAGAGTCCTCTGAAGGATCAGTTTCAGAATATCTCGTTCGTGGATTATACTCTGGAAAACCATGGACAGGAGATGAGGCGGGATAAGAACGTAACATTCTTTCATCAAGTGGACGTGCATGTTCGAAAACCATTTCATCATCATAGGGAGAAGTAGGAGAAAAATGATAACTAGGGACAGGATGTGCAAATGGACGACCTACGTAAATAAAAACACGAACCGAGCACCTTCCTTCAAAGTGATACGAATGATGCACGGATCATATTGGAATTCCCAAGTAAGGGTGTCAACGAACAGGACGAATGTTGCCATCTGAATCTGAAGACAATGACGGAAATAAAGGAAAGGGAGTGAGAATCTTACTAAAGAATTCTCAGGAGGGTATCTCCTTCTACGGTGTCATCATCAAAGTCTCCAGGAACCTCTGGGTTATTATAAAATAGTGAACATACGAAGATTAAATTTTAAGTTCAGAAATACTTTTACCGAGATTCGGCAAATTTTAATTATGCGTCTTATAATGCATCATAATCTTAACATGTCATATTCCTCATCATCATCATTAATATAACATGCATAGAAGAACATCATATTTCTCATCATCAACTCATGTATGTTATGGACAGAAGAATATCATAATAGCTACACATGGACATGGTGCACATAATTTATTTCTTTAGTACCTTAGGTGACGTTAAAATCTTATTATCCTCATTATTTTCCTTGGGCCACCCTATACTCCACCCTTTTGGGAGTAATCTAAGTTATGAGCTCATACCTTACTAGTCGTCACTAGCATATATTTATCCTTTTTGATAAGTTAAAGTCCTGACTCTATCCTTTTGAGAGAACAGGTTAGGGGGCTAGAATCACCTTTTCACCACCTATAGTTTGATGGGTCCAGAGGATCATTTTCTTATAAATTTTAAGTCACCAATAAGTCTTTGCATGTTACAACTCGCAATTCATAATAATTCTAACATTTTCTTATTTACAGTCTTATTCTGGAATAATATATATCAACTATAATCATGCATTTGAGAGATTCCCAAGAAAGAGAGGTGGGTCACAATGGACACACTTAAATACCAAATCTTTCCTTAGCCAGAATCTTTCCAAATTGCACTCTTACAGTAATACACTTTCTTCCAGGAACAGAATATGTCTTTATTTCATGCATAAGTTTTCATTGTTTGCAACAGCAACTATAACATACAAACCAGGGAATCAATCAATGACACCAAATTCTTAATAAGCATCAAATCACATTTTAAGTACACATAAAATTACTAGCTTCCCATAAAATTCTTACAAAGTTTTAAAACTCTTTTAGAACTAATTCTTTTTGTTAAACTTGAAAGAAGTCATAGGACTTTAGGCCTAACTTAACCATGGGACCGATTTATAACTTGAAAGAATGTTCATAGTTAAATCTTTCACTTAAGATAAAAGGAGCAAGTCTTGAGCTTTAGAGATTTAGGTGACATCTTAGAATTATTACCATGCTATGCAACCTTATTTTAATCTTATCTTTATAAGGTGATAGCTTGGAATTATAAACATGATATGCAATTCCATTTCTTTATCTTTAAGATTTAAGGTGATGACTTGAAAATTAAACATGATGCAAGAACTTGTAATATAAACATGATGCAAGAACTTGTAATATAAGCATGATGCAAGAAACGGAGGTACCGCAGGAAGTAGAGGAAGAAGAGAATCTTAAGCAAGGAGCGCGTAGTCCGCATAGGACCGTGAGGGAGAAGAGAATTACATTTTTTTTAAGACTTCTTAAAGAATAAATTCTTTAACTCCAATTACCTCATTTCTTCGCTTATGATTCATAGGCAAGTCTTTGAGCTCTAGGATTTTTAGGTGATGACATAAAATAAACATACCATGCATTGATTCTTTTAGCCATTATAAAATAAAGTGAGAGCATAAAATAAACATGAGATGCAACTTCTTTATTATTTTTAGAGATTAAGTGACAACTTGAAATTTAAACATGAAATGCAAGCTTGAAATTTAAACATGAGATATGCAAGTTCATTTATTTATTCTTGAGAATTTAGTTATGACATAAAATAAATATGGCTGCAAGACATAAACTTAAACATAGATGCAAGTTCACTTGATCTCTTTACTAGAGCTCCTTCAAGACTTTAAGAAAATTATGATTTCAACCCAATATATGTATCTTAGTAAGACAAAGTAAAAAAAATACATATTTCATATTCAAACCTCAAGATAAAAACATTATTCTTTAAAGTTTTGCATTAAATGGAATGTTCAAGCTTTAGAGGCCTAACTTGTGATGGATTTACAACCCATATTCAAGGTCCTCATCATCAAGCCATCATTTCATTCCTTCCTAGGCCATTTGGCCGAAACCATGAAAGGAAAATAAGGAAAGAAAAACTGAAATTTTAGAAGCTTTGGAAACTAGTGAAACCTTCAAGTTTTAGATATCTAACTTGTGAAAGCTTTGCAACCAACACTCAAGAATCTCATCATCAAACCATGGTCTCATCATAAGCTAGGCCATATGGCCGAAATACTTTAAAAAGAAAGGAAGAAGAAACTGAAAATGAAAACTTAAAAGAAAGCTCATGAAAACATCATTTTTGAGCTAGAAACATAACTTGTCTTAGCATAAAATGAACTTAGAAACACCTCCCTACCTAATTTGATCTGAAATAAAGGAAGAGAACTTGGTTTCCTTGAGTGAAATGAAGCAAAATATCCTTGAAAAGCTGAAGGGAGAATTCGGCCAAGAGAAAGAAAGAAAGAAAGCTTTTGGTGCTCCTAAGACTAGAATTTGTGTAAGTTATGAACTAAGCATCTAAACTATCTTCAAGCATGCCTATTTATAGAGATTTTGAAGCTCATAAATGGACAAAGGAAGGAAGGAAATCTGACCAAAAATTAGAGAAAAAAATAAGGAAGAAAAATCATTTTGTTTGGTGGCTTAAAACATGGAATCATGTTTCCATGTTTTCATGATTCTTTGTTTTCATTCTTTGGATTTTTGTGTAATAATTTTCTGACTTATTACTCAATAATTTCGGCCATTACAGCCTTGTGGAAGAGGATTTTGTGTGTTCCATGTATTATTTAGGTGTAGGCAAGGTATTCATGCAATTTAGAGAATTTACGGTTAAGGGCTTAAGTGAATTACTAAGCAATTTGGGTGTTTTAAGCAATTTTAGGTTCTAATCAATCTAAATAAATAATTTTGACTCTAGATTATTAATTAGAATTTAATAAGCTTTAATTTGAGCCTAATATTGTTTAGGTTTCGTTAGACAAATCGAAAATCTCAAAATTTGCAAAACTGCAACGAGGGGCAAAACGGTAATTTAACCCAAAACTGGACCATCCGACTTAACCAAGGGTCATTCATAACTTAAAAACACCTTTTAAAATATTTTAGTGAGGTTCGGTTCAGCGGCACGCAAAAAGTTAAAACGGCGCATGAGCGTTTTGGTCATTTCGCGTCGGAACTCAAAATTGAGATTCTTCTGCTCTATTAACACATATAGCACAAACAATCCTTTATTATCCTCAAAACATCCCCTTGAGGACGGGTGGGGCCCACGATCCTCATTTTCTAGAAAATAACCTCAGGGCATTTTGGTCATTTTACACATACAGAAATCGGGTTTGCAATGCTTGTACGAATTGCTCCTAACTTCTCTTCTAACGTTATATTCCTTTATTGAGAATTGTTTGGTCTCAAATTTTATATAATATTTACCTATGGTAATTTGGTAATTTCTAATGACAGTAAAGATTACAGTAAAAATTGGGGCGTTACAAGCGACCCTTAAAGTGGAAAGAGCGTGGTTGGGTCGTAGTGCACCTCCCATCCTGGAGTATCAATGAAGATCACGAACGTGGCCATCGACCTGAAGACGTGGGAGAAAGAAAGAAAGATAGAGGGAGTGAGAATCCTAATAAAGAATCTCAGGAGGGAAAACCTCCAATCCTAGTGTCATCGTCTATGTCCTCAGGAACCTCAGGTTTCTTTATAGAAAGGTGAACATGCATAAGGTTTGATTTTAGAATTCTAAAGTATCATTTACCGAGGCCCACTTAATTTTAGTATGCATCTTGGATGTCATGAATGCAACATACTTTATCATGAAATGCATGGCAATGCAAAATATGGTATGCTAATCCAATCATAAGAGATGTTTCATGAATCATAACAATCATAGCATGACTTTCTTCCACTTATCTTTTAGGTGACTTAGATTAATTCTTTCTTCATATAGGGCCACCCTATTTCTCTCGCCTTTTGAGAGTTCTAGGTTATAAGCTCATACCTCATTAGTCATCACTAGCATAATCTTATCCTATGATAAGTTAATACCCAACTCTTGGAGTGTGGGATAGGGGGCAATAGGATCACCTTTCATAACCTTTAATTCAGGAGTCCAAAAGGTCCTTTCTTTGGATCACCTCTCATAACCTTTAATTTGGAGTCTAGAGGATCACTTCCATATGTTTTATGTCACCTTAACCTTATTGAATCACCTCTCATAACCTTTAATTTGGGGAGTCTAGAGGATCATTTCCATGTGTTCTATATTACTTAGAAATGCAATACATGAACATGTAATCACAACTTATCATTCATTATTTCATACTCATAGAACACATCAATTATGCAAATTAAATGTTATACATCATATCATTCTCCTAAATCACGTAGGCATGCTATTATCAACATCTTTTTGAATAGTAAACATGTCTATACTCATGTGCAACATATAATAGAATACACATTGAAAGAACATAACACAACGTATACAATTTATTCCAACATAATTCATTCTTTAGTAACTAGTCATTCTACATCTTTATTTCTAAATTGGTATCACCTTAGCAACATAATAACAAATCTTTAGATTAGTAGCAAAGTTAGAGAGCTTGATAAAAATACATGCTTATTTAATAATATATACATATTCCATGAGTTGAAGTTTCTTATTTAAGTCAAAATGGTGAGTCCTGAGCACTAAGTTAATTCTGTAAGGGCATAATTTTAGACGTGCAATGCAAGCTTCATTTTTAGTCTTGGCATTTTAGATTGATGGCAAGAGAATATAAATATGCTTATGCAAAGCTTGAATTTAAATATGAGAATGCAAGCTCTTAGTTTTTACATCTTTAAGTTTTAGGTGATAACAAGAAAATAAATATGCTAAACAAGGAAATATAATGCAAGTCCAATTCTTTATTTTAGTTCTCTAGGCCCCTTAGAGTATTCACTCTAAATCACATTTCAACTTTAAGGTTGAAATAAGTGGGCTTTGAGATTAACCATTTAGGTGATATGAAGATGCAAGCCCTTATTTTAATTTTTAAGTTTAAGTGATGGCTTGAAAAAGTAAATATGCTAAGCAAGGAATGTAAAAATGAATGCAAGTCCAATTCTTTATTTTAGTGCTCTAGGCCCCTTAGAATATTCACTCCAAATCACATTTCTACTTTAAGGTTGAAATAGACGGGCTTTGAGTTATTTGTTTAGATGATAGCATAATCATAAAATACAAGGCTTAAATATAAATATGCTATGCAAGGACTTGTAATATAAATATGAATGCATTCCATTTATTATCTCTTTAAGTCCTAGACTCAAGAATACCATTTAACCACATAATATCTTCATTTGCCAAAAATTTTCTCAAAAGTGCAACCTTCAAGCTTTAGAGGTCAAAGATGGTTTTGCAACCAACACCCAAGATCCTCATCATCAAGCCATGGTTTCTCCATGATGTAGGCCATAAGGCCGAAAACAAAAAGAGGAGAAAAGGAAAAACAAGAACCGAAAATGTAGAGGAAGAAAAGAAGAATTTACAACTTAAAACAAAGTAAATCAAAGGAAGAAAATAGCCAACTTTAAAACAACTCCCTACCAAAGATGTTTTTCTTGCAAGAAAGAAAGCTTCGTTCTTGCTTAAAATGAGAAGAAAAAAAATCTTCTCTTGATGTCTTGATGGTTTCGGCCAAGAGAGATGAAAAGGAAAGGATGAGTTTTCTTAAGAGCTTGAGCTTAGAAATGGAAAGGTTGTGTGTTTAAAAGGTGGTTTGAGGTGATAGAGTGGTGGTTCAAGGTGGCTTTGTGGTGGTTTGTGGTTAGGAAGTGGTGGAGGGTGGTGGCTCTTGGAAGAATGAAGAAGGAGTAGAAGAAGAATTTCTTTGAACTTAAAGAAAGAAACTTTGGAGTTTTGTAAAGATGAGCAAATGTTTGCAAGCTTACTTGGATGCCTATTTATAGAAAATGAAACACAATGGGGGTGAAATGGAGGGAGTGTGGCCGGCGGCCTTTTAAGGGAAAAGGAAAAGAAAAATATCTCTTTGCATGGTATGACTTTGGGTATGGCTAGGTATGGTTCAAAGCATGGTTCAAGGTATGGGCAAGCATGGTTCTTTAAGCATATTTTTATTGAATTTCAACATGTGATAGATGAATTTGGGGAGGAGTGGCCAGTTGATTTAGGAGCATTTGGGGCAAAGAAAATCTCATTTTAATGTTGGTTTATGTGTGTGTTTAGAAGTTGATTTGGTTGGGTTATGGATTAGGGGTTGTAAGTAAGTGTTTAGGTACGGTAATGGATAATTAAGGATGTCAAGACATTATTAAGGAGTGGTCTTGCTTCATTAGTGAAATCAAAACTCATTTTATTTTAAAACCATTCACAAACATAATTCCTTAATTTAAGGAATTGGAGAAAGAAAATACTATTTAAAATTCTATGACATGGAATCTTTGATTTTAAAACAAAGATTAAAGTGTATCTAAGCAACCATAGGTTCTAATCAACCTTAATTAATTATTTTGACTCTAGATTAGTAATTAGAATTTACTAATCTTTAATTAGAGCCTAATATTGCTTATGTTTTGTTAATCGTATCATTAGGCCCCAAATGTGCTAAGCCAGGGGCAAATGGTAATTTTGCACAAACACGTCCTGGGATCACCTGGGTTTATACAATCATCATTAGTCATTTAAAATTAGCATTCTAAACTTCCTGGAGAAGTTCGAACTCAAACAGCACCATACCTGCATCAAACGCTATAGGGTATTTTGGTTATTTTGAGCTGAAAGTTTAGAAAAATGAGATTTTCATCTCTGCTATCAATCATAACACGTTTAATCCCCTTCAAGCATTGGGTTGATCCTTTGAGTATTGCGGTCGCCATCCTTGAATCCCTGGTGAAATGACCTCAGGGCATTTCGGTTATTTATGCTCAAATTGAAAAATTGGGCGTTACACAAGGAGTAGCTCCTGGCAAGCCTCTAAGTGGAGGGTACATGAATGAACCGATTACACACCAGAATGATAGGATCCTAGACTCTATAGGTATGTGACTATACAGTTGATGATGACTTATATGAATTGATTGGTGCTACCTATGCCAACAAAGATGCATCTTCTTCGGTAGCCTATCACTAAAGAACTCCATATTTAATCGTGCTTAACTTGGAGGATGGGTGACCTTTGGAAGTTTTCCCAGGAAGCATGTGAATGAAGATAAAGCAAGAAAAGACCCGTGTTGGTTTGTGGGGATAGTTATCAATCCATAAAGTAGCATAGGATGTTACAAAATTACCCCATTGAGAATGGCCTAGGCTAGTCGTTTGATTCCGTGCAAAAATGATATGGGCATTTTGGTTATTTTGCACAACAGGAAAAATTGGGGCATTACATTGACAGTTTTTCATCAGGATTTGTAGATGGATGTTTGAGCTGTAATTTTTTTATGACGAAGCTAACATGTTAAGGTGTTTTAAATATTTTTCTTGGTCGTTTTGAGACTTTTACTAATTTTTAAAAATAAAAAATAGAGACTGTTAGGATTGTTGTTTGACCAATTCTTAAGCTCTAAAATTTTCTAATTTTGTTAATATATCAAATGATTGAATTTTGTCTTGAAAATTGTAAAGGTTGTTAAGGACATATTGAAGTCGAACCCTAAATTTTTGTAGGATTTTATATGTTCATTTGATATAATAATAAAATTGGGAATTCAGGTTATTGGTTGCAATCAGGATGTTTCTTGTAACACCCTAATATTTAACCCAATACGCCTAGGACGTACTTAGATCAATTATTAGTCATTACTTCCTTTAAAATCTCTTTTAGAAATTAACTTAGCGGAAAATACAGATATAATTTTTTTTTAAAGGAGACATGTAAGACAAAATGTGAGCCTTTGTGCGTGACATATATATACAACGTGAAGCGGAAGAATACATAAAACATACAGAACATAAACATAAAGGAACACATCCGTCATGAAAACATGCCTCATCATATTCATTAACATAGTTTAGTACAATACTAGAAATATAACCGAAACATAAAGTCTTACCCATACTAGTGGGCAGAGCTTGCAGGACAATAGCATTGCAGGACAATAGCATAAAAACAAATATATGAAACAACCCCAAAAGATACTCCCCACAAAAGCAACCCTCCTCTAAAACCTACGGACGTCGTAAATCCTCGGACGGAGATATGTAGCCTACGAACCCCAAAGCTCCTCGATGTGGCCCATTGAAGAGGGACGTGGTCATGCGAATCGGGGAGCAACGTGACCACCTCGGCGGGGGCATCTCTCGCTGCTGACGTGCACGCCTCATAGGCCTCGGCTGGAGGTGTGTCCTCACTACCCCTCTCCAGCCAAAGGCACCGAAGGGGCGGAATCCTCCGATACGGATCGGTGAGTCCTCGACAGGTCCCTCCCCGAGCGACGTATGGGATACGAACTAGGATGGTCACGCACAGCTGAGGACGATGGTCGGGCACGCGCTTCCGCTCATCTTGAGGTCGCGTCCTCTCAAAAATCAGTCGTCGCCAAAGGGTGAAGTCGGATCGAAGCGAAGCTGGAGACGGGGAAAGCAAAAGGACGTCCCACGTATGCAAAAATACGTATGGCACAACGACCCTGAAGTGGTAGGACTGATGCTGGATCGTAGTAGCTCCCACACGGGTGCGTCAACAAAAACCACGAACGACGCCATCGATATCTAAAGACGTAATGGAAAGGAGAGAGAGGGGTGAGAATTCTTGCTAAAGAATCTCAGGAGGGAAATCCTCTATCCTAGTGTCATCGTTTACGTCCCAGGAACCTTGGGTTTATTATGAAAAGGTTAAGCATGCATAAGTTCATTATGAGGTTTTCACAAAGGTATTTATCCAAGGTCCATGTCTTTTATAATGATTCTTAATGCATGTATGCAACATAATAGTCATGGATGCATGGCAGTACTTTAGGTAAATCAAACAAACATCAAACAACATATAAGTGGCATGTAACTTTTCTCTTGAACATCTTTCCTTTTCTCATACTTGTGACACCAATAATATAGTAACCGCACCCCTTAAACTAGGCTATGAGCTCATACCTTAACTAGTCGTCACTAGTTCTTACTTATCCTCTTGATAAGCGAATCATAAACATATTCATCATAATCATCATAATCCCGACTCCGAGTACGGGTAGAGGGCCTAAGGATCACCCATCATGGGACTTTTTCCTTCTTCGAAACGCATCGACTAGTTAAGACCAGCGACTTTGTCCGCTTTGGTAGGCTAATGTCTATGCCCTCACGGTTTTACCTTCTCCTCAGAGAGGAGAAGTACGTCTCGGTGTGTCACCTTAAACATCATATACTTTCATTCTTCGAAACGCATCGACTGGTTAAGACCAGCGACTTTGTCCGCTTCGATGGCTCACGTCCATACCCCCCACGGTTTACTTTCTCCTCACCTAGAGGAGAAATGCGTCTCGGCATAACTTTAAACTTCATATTTCTCAAAAACTTTCTTTTTGTCCCTCAAATTTGACGGAAATTCGGCATAACAACTACTCTCCGAATTTCCTCAAATTTGAGTCATGCCACATAATTTCAGTCACATGCATCATTTTCATGGAACTTTCTCATTGCAATAACTTTCTAGTTCACATGAGCATATTTCTCAATTTCATTCATATTTTGAAACATTATGCATCTCAAACACAACATTTCATCATATCACCATATCAAATTTGGCACATAAAGTTTCATGCTCAAGGAACTAACATAATCACATCATCATAAGTGTGCACGAGGTTCATCATCATAATCATACTCTCTCGTCCACATATCTCATAGTATCTTATGCTTTGACCCTTACGGGCTTTAAACTTGTATTTCGGTCATTCTAATCCTCACTAAGGATTTTTATAACACCTAAAGGATCATTACTTAAAATTCTCACTAAGTTTTAGGCACTCTTAAAATTCCAAACAGCATTATGTAGTTTGGGCAGAAAAATATCATATACTTACGGGGTCTAGAATCTCCGTTCGTGACCCTTTTTAAGATCCATCTTCGCCTAAGGCTTCATAATCAATCCCTAAACCAATTATGAGGGATTCCTAGGCATGTTTACTAAGTTATAATTCACTTTTCCTCAATTTAGCTTTGCTGGACAGAATCACATTTTGCCATGTCTAAGTGTGCTAGAATTCCTATTTTATGTCCTTATCATCACCTTAAGCTTAGTAATTAATACCTAATCATTTATGAAAGGTTTTTATGCATATCCTACTGATTATGAACCATTTACACTTGAATTAATTATGCTGGAACAGTTTTGCAAATTTGTGCATTAAGGTGTTCTAGAATTCTCATTCTTGATCCTTTTAAGTTACTTATTCTTTTCTAACTTCTCTAAATCGATCCTCCCTTCACTCAAACATAATTTTACACATTTTAACACCTTAGAACAACATTTGTACAGCAGCCAATCATGAAGGGCAGAACCGAAATCATAAGCCCATAAAATCACATAATCTTGTAAATTAAAATGCATACAAGTTACTAGTTTTCTCTTGGAATAATTCTAGGGATTCAAAACTCTTTTAGAACTCAAATCCTTTCATTAAAATCATGCCTTTACACATAAGGTCAATAGCTAAATTAACTTGCTTGCAAAATAGTTTTAAAGTATATAATTTTATGCATAATGTTGCTTAGGTGCTCCTAAGCTTGGAAAAATTACAAAACACAAACTATGGACACTTGTGATTAGAGGAACTCATATTAAGTCCATCATCATCACCACAAGGCCGAAATGGCTTCTTTAAGAATGCCAATATTTTCTTGAAAACCTTACATAGGATACTTGGGCAAGCCTTTGAGCTTAGGAGGCTTAGGTGATGACATAAACTTAAACATGATATGCACTCATTTTATTCTTCATTAGAAAGTAAAGTGAGAGCATAAAATAAATATGGGATGCAACCTCTTTATTATCTTTAAGGTTAAGTGATGACTTGAAATGTAAACATGAGATGCAAGCTTGAAATTTAAACATGATAATGCAAGTCCAATTAATTAGTCTTGAGAACTTAGTGATGACATCAAAATAAACATGCTATGCAAGGCATAAAGTAAACATGAATGCATCTTATTTTAGATCTTAGCTAGAGCTCTTGCAAGACTTTAAAGGAATAAAACCTCAACCCATTATGTATCATAAGGCAAGCTTTAGAGTTCTTAGCACCTAGACTTCAAGGAAGTCTTAAGGTTTGAACTTCATCATCAAGCTTAAGAAAATAAATACAAAGCTCAACACTTTGTCCAAATAAAACACATAAGAACTAAGTCATATTCTTTATTTTATTGCTCATGGGCTTCAATCTAGAGTAAAACTCTTAGAACGGCCGACCAACTTTAAGGTTGGCAAGGGTAAGCTTAGAGCTCTTTGAAAACATGTGATTAATTTTCTTTAACAAAACTTTTGTGATCTACTTTTCATTTTAGCAAACCTTGTTCAAACAAAGCTTAAAGAAACCGAAATCATCCAAGAAAGGAAGAGAAAAGAAACCTTTGAGGAAGAAAGGAAAGAAAATTCGAAAGCATAAGCAAGGAAAAGAAAGAAAAACACAAGCATGTATGGTCCAAGACCAAGTTGTTTCAAGCTTTAGAGGTTTCTCACAAGACATCATCAAGTCTTTATCTTGAAACCTCATCATCAAGCTTATGTTATTTTCATAAAATGGCCTCTTGGCCGAAAATGAAAAGAAAGGAAGAAAGGAGTTTGAACCAAGAGAAAACTAGAACTTTCTTTAAGGAAAACAAGTGAAAACTTTTAAAACAACCCCTACCTAAGGAAGTCTTTGAAATGGAAGAAAGAAAGCTTGATTCTTGAAGAGTTTGAGAAGACAAAATCTCCTCTTGGAAGTGATGATGGATTCGGCCAAAGAGGAAGCTCAAGGAAGATGATTTTTCCTTGAGTTTCTAAGCTTGGGAATGGAAAGTTTAAGTGTTTGAGGGATGGTTTAAGGTGAGGTAGTGGTGGTTTTGGTTGTTTGTGGTGGTTTATGGTGGTGGCAAGGTTTTTTGAGAGGAAGAAGAATGATGAAGAAGATGAAGAGAAATTGAGAGCAAAAGGAAGAAAATGCAAGAAAGCTGAACTTGGCAAAGCTTCTAAAGTGTAACCAAGTTCTTCCAAGCTTGGTATTTATAGAAAATTTGCAACAATGGAGGCTGATTTAGGGAGATGGCCGACGGCCTCATGGAGGGAAAGAGAAAAATATCTCTTACAAGGTATGGCTTTGGGTATGGGTTCAAGCATGGTGAGGTATGGGCAAAAGTATGGGCAAGGCATGGCTCTTTGAGTGATAAATCAAGCAACATGTGGCACTCCATGGGGGCCAAGCATTCGGCCAACCTTGTCAGCCAAGGGGGAAAGAAATTTGTTCATGTAATTGTGGTTTAGTGATGTGTTTAGGTGTTTCTTTGATTAAGGTTTTGGTTAGGAGTTGTAAGAAAGTGTTTAGGTGAGGTAATTGGGTAATTAAGGTTGTTCAAGACTTGATTAGGGAGTGGTCTTACTAGATTAACAATTTAAATTCATTTTCTTAGTCAAATGAGGTATGGCACAATTCCTTAATTTAAGGAATTAGAGAGAAACACTATTCAAGATTCCATGACTAGGAATCTTGAATTAAAGAATGCAATTAGAGTTTAACTAAGCAATCTTAGGTTCTAATTAACCTTAATAAATTATTTTGACTCTAGATTAATTATCGAAATAAATTAATCTTCTATTAGAGCCTAATATTGCTTAGGTTTGCTTAATTGCGTCATTAGGCTCACTGTACACTGTTCTAGGGGCAAAATGGTAATTTTGCACTAAAACTGGGACCTTCCGGGCTCCTAAACATCAAATATTACTCTAAAACATCATTCTAAACTTCCTGAAAAAATTCCGGGCTCAAACGGCACCTTTACCCGTGTAGACGGGGGGTATTTTGGTCATTTTGAGCCGAAAGTTTAGAAAACGAGATTTTCACCTCAGATATCAAACATAATAGGTATAATCCCCTTCAAACATTGAGTTGACCCATTCGAGGAGTGGGATCGGCTGTCCTAAAATTGGTAAAAAATGACCTCAGGGGCATTTCGGTCATTTGCACTCTAAGCAGAAATGACGTTACATCTTAACCTCTGAATTTGTACAATTTTGTTAACATAGCTAAAGAACTTGTTTTGAACTAAAATATTTACATGACCTTGGGGACATATTGAAGTATCATAGATAATTGTTGTAACCTTTAATTTGATTGTTTGATATGCAAACTCATTTTTGCTACATAGGTGTAAAATCTCCAAAGTGCTAGAATTGTACCAATGCTTTGAATTGATGATATAATCACATTCTGTTCAGTCTGACATGAATGCTTGATTGTGAGTATTTGAGCATGTGACTTGTGATATATAAATGAATGCTAGAAGAAGTAAAGATTGGTTTGAGGCATGATTGAAATCACTTGCAAATGAATGCCTATATATGCTTTAATGCATGCATTTCAAAAGGAAAGTAAATGACGTATATATGTGACAAAAGAATGTATGAACTTCAATCATGCATGTTCTGAGATATGGGTAAAACAGAAACAAGACATATGTTGAATGAGGGGAAGGCAAAAAAGGAACTTCCCTAGAGATATTATAAGTTGATAGACATATCGGCTGAATAGATCTATGTGAGATTCGAAAGGAAAATGAAGTCCAATAATCACGTATAGAAAACTTAGTTTTTAAGTAGTCTATTACCCATGTGTGGTGTTATCCACTATAGATATCATTTGGTATGAACTAAGTTTTCTTTATGTCAATGGAAAGAGAAAAATGCATGGAATTGAGTTCTACGTCACAAGAAATATAAGATCCCTTCGACTTGTCAAAGGCACGAAAAGATAAAAACAAAAAAAAAAAAGATATGAGATCCCCTTCGATGTACCAAGGGCACATAATGATGAGAATGGTATAGATGAGTCCCTTTAACTTGTCAAGGGCACTAAAGAAAGATGAGATCCCTTTGATATATCAAGGGCAAGGAAGTTAAGAAAGATACCAAAGTAAAGGAAAGATCACTACATTTATCATATGCATACGTCTATTTTATTAAATTATTTGTTTAGAATGAATTACTATGATGTTGAGTACCATGACATATATATTAAGTGATTGAATGCTAAAAGAAACCTACTTTGGAAGGATGATTTTGAACTTTAAAATGAACTATTATTATGTAATGCATGATCACATTTTCTCAATAAACCGAAGTGGCTAGAACAATGGCGATGACATTTATAACTATATATTTGGGGAATGCCCTATTGAGAATTTTACAATTCTCACTCCTATGTGTTAGCTCCAGAACCCTTCAGAAGCTTCAAGATAATATGTTTTGAATGACAGCAAAACCAATTTAAGGAAAATATTTTGAAGAATGACTAATGTTTACCTTGAGTTTCTTGAAATAGCAAACAAGTTCTTTTGTTAAGCAAAATATAGCTCCTTTAGCGAAAATAATTTTAATTTACATGTGTAAACATGATTTATCCCATATGAAAAGATGGGAACTACATGAAAGTGATAATTATATCATAAATCAAGCATATATATGCCTAACTAATTGAAGAAAAATAATCAAAATAAGAAATCAAGATTTAGGACTTTAGAAAGTAGCACTGGACCTCAGAAAGTATGCTTAGAATGAAGATAATCAATCAAAATTTGAAGCCAAAGTGTTCTACAATCTTCAATCATCATGTTCACAATCTTTTATCATCAATGAAGCCCTGATTGAAGACTAGAAGACAAAAGATTCATCAAGGAACTAAATACGTACATCAGAAAGTTCACTTAGTGAAATAGTGGGCTTTACAAGAAAAGGAGGGAAATTTGAAATTCAAATTTAAAAGTCAAAACCAGTTACATACTGGCATGTCATCTCTTCTACCAACTTGGTCAGCTATGAGCTTCTAGAAGGAAAAGTTCATAAACCACATTAAGGAAGTAAAAAGTAGTTTTTTGAAGGGACATCAGAAATCTCAACTTTACAATGGCTTCTGCAAATCTAATAAACAATCAAGCTACTCTTCTAGATCGTAGTTCCAAGACACAAGCAAATGATCAACATGTGTCACTTGGAAAACCGATCAAGGGCAACAATAAAAAATGAAGACTACCTATAAATAGAGATGTTGTGTTTTCAAACAAAGGGATTGACGCTACACTAGTGTTGAAACTCTATGAAAATTTCTCCTCATCTCTTTTAAAGTTCATTGCATCTTGTACTCAGTTTTCTTGTTTCCAAAAATCTTCTTTCTACATTCCTCATTACTTATATGTTATTCAAAGGAAAAAAAGAGAAGCAAAAAATATTTCAACCCCCTTCTCGTGTGCTTTTCTACTTACAAGTGGCATAAGAGCTTGGCCTTTAAGGGTTGAGCATTCCAACGATTGCAAGGGACAGAGATTCGAGGGACAAATGGCAGAGAATATCCACATTGTAGAAGGACACTCAATCAACAGGCCACCATTCTTTGACGGTGGGGATTATGCTTTCTGGAGACCGAATGGAGTTGTTCAAAAAATACACAAGTCTTGAATTGTGGGAAATAATAAGGAGGTGACTATGTTCCAACTGAAGAGGTTCCAGAACTAATAATGCACCTTCAACTTCAAGAGAAGTCCCTAGGAGTAGATGGATAGAGCAACACAAAGTCAGAGTTTAGCTGAACTCTAAAGCTAATTTCACTTTGCATGTACAAACATGATTTATCTCATATAGAAAGATTGAACTTAATAAAAGTGAATATTATATCGTGTAAAGTATGCATACATGCCTTATGGATGAAAGGAGATCAAAACAAGGGAAAGAAACCAAGGTCTGGACTTCAAAAAGTAGGACGTGACTTTAGAAAGTACACTTGAAATGAAGATATCTATCTAAAATTGAAGCCAAAGTGTTCTACTATCTTTAATCATCACACTTACAATGTTTTGTTCACCAATAAGCCATGATTGAAGAAGAAGACCTAAGAATTATCAAGGAGATGATACTGCACATCAGAAAGCTCACTTAGTGATCCTGTGCGCTCTACAGAAATGGGGTGAATCTTTCAAATTCAAATTTGAATTTGAAAAGTCAAAACCCAGTGACTAAAGACGTGTCATCTCTTTTGCCACCATGGTCAACTACCTCAGCTTCTAGAAGAAGGAGTTCAGAAACCATGTTTGGAAAGTAAGAGTAGTTTCTGAGTAGCATCAGAAACCTCAATTTTGGAACGGCTTCTGCAATAGCCCTAACAAACGATAGGCTACTCTTATAGATTTCTTTTTCAAGATACAAATGGATGATCAACACATGTCACTTGTAACCCAAAAGCAACGGTCACAAGGAAGACCATCTATAAATAAAGATGCTTTGCTTTCAAAGTATATAGATTGACGCTGCACAAAGAACAAAAACTCTATTAAAATTTCTCCTCATCTGCTTGTAGAGTTCATTACATCTAGTAATCA
>JAMLFY010000003.1:22776991-22840671 GCA_030441495.1 Dalbergia oliveri
GTTCTAAGGTGTTAAATGTGTAAAATTATGTTGAGTGAAGCAAGGATCGATTTAGAGAAGCTAGTAAAGAATAAGTAACTTAAAAGGGATTTGAGATGAGAATTCTAGAACACCTTAATACAAAGAAGTGCAAATCTGTTCTAGCATAATTAATTCAGGGATAAATGATTCATAATTAGTAAGACATGTACAAGATCCCTTCATAAATGATTAGGTGCTAATTTCTAAGTATAAGATGATGATAAGAGATCTAAAGTGGTTTATAACTTAGAGAACATGCCTAGGAATCCCTCATAATTGATCTAAGAATTAATTATGGAGCCTTAGGCGAAGATGGATCTTAAAAGGGTCGTGAATGGAGATTCTAGAGCCCCTTAAGCAAATGATATATTTTCTCCCTTTTATGTTAAGTGCTGAGTGGAATCTTGGTGAGTTCAAATCTTAGAGGAAAAGTTTAAGTGCCAACCCCTTGAGGGTAATAATGATGCAAATACAAGTTTAAAGCCCGTAAGGGTCAAAGCATAAGATACTGAGATAGGTGGACGAGAGAGTATGATTATGATGATGAACCTCGTGCACACTTATGATGATGTGATTATGTTAGTTCCTTGAGCATGAAACTTTATGTGCATAATTTGATGAAATGTTGTGTTTGAGATGCATAATGTTTCAAAGATATGAATGAAATTGAGAAATATGCTCATGTGAACTAGAAAGTTATGGCAATGAGAAAGTTCCATGAAAATGATGCATGTGACTGAAATTATGTGGCATGACTCAAATTTGAGGAAATTCAGAGTAGTGTTATGCCGCCGAATTTCCGTCAAATTTGAGGGACAAAAAGAAAGTTTTTGAGAAATATGAAGTTTAAAGTTATATGCCGAGACGCATTTCTCCTTCGGTGAGGAGAAAGTAAACCCGGGGGGTATGGACGTTGAGCCATACCGAAGCGACAAAGTCGCTGGCTTAACCAGTCGATGCGTTTCGAAGAATGAAAGTACATGATGTTTAAGGTGACACACCGAGACGTACTTCTCCTCGGTGAGGAGAAGGTAAAACCGTGAGGGCATAGACATTAGCCTGCCAAAGCGGACAAAGTCGTTGGTCTTAACCAGTCGATGCGTTTCGAAGAAGGAGAAAGTCCCATGATGGGTGATCCTTAGGCCCCTACCCGTACTCTGGAGTCGGGATTATGATGATTATGATTATGTTTATGATTCGCTTATCAAGAGGATAAGTAAGAACTAGTGACGACTAGTTAAGGTATGAGCTCATAGCCTAGCTTAAGGGGTGCGGTTACTATATTATTGGTGTCACAAGTATGAGAAAAGGAAAGATGTTCAAAGAAAAGTTTCATGCCACTCAAATGTTGTTTGAATTATTGTTTGATTTACCTAAAGTGCTACCATGCATCCATGAAACATTATGTTGCATACATGCATTAAGAATCATTATAAAAGACATGGACCTTGGACAACAACCTTTGCGAAAACCTCATAATGAACCTATGCATGCTCAACCTTTTCATAATAAACCCAAGGTTCCTGGGACGTAAACGATGACACTAGGATAGAGGACTTCCTACTGAGATTCTTTAGTAAGAATTCTCACCTCTCTCTTTTCTTTCCGTTACGTCTTCAGATATTGATGGCGTCGTTCGTGATTTTCATTGACCCGCCTACATGGGAGGTGCACTATGACCCGAGCATCAGTCCTACCACTTCAAGGGTCATTGCGAGGTGCGCGTTTTTGCATACGTGGGACGCCCTTTTGCTTTCCCCGTCTCCAGCTATCGCTTCGATCCGACTTCACCCTTTGGCGACGACCTGATCTTTGAGAGGACACGACCCGAGATGAGAGAGACCATCGTGCCAACCTTCCTCGTCGGAGGCACGCGATATCCTGAGTATGTTCCCCGTTCTCAGAGGCTGATCCTTCGGAGGGCTCTTCCCTTCGTTTCCTATGGGTCGCGGAGGAGGTAGTGAGGACACGGTCACCAGCCGAGGCATGCGAGGTGCATTCGAGACCCGAGAGGCGACCACGACGCGGAGGCCATGCTGTTCCTCGATTCCCATGCCTAGATCTCCGCTTCGTTGGGCTACATCCGAGGAGCTTCGTCAGTCGCGGGCTACATCTCCCCAACCGAGGATCGGCGTCACCAGTAGGCTTGGAGTGAGAGGGTAGTGATAGTTGGGTGTTTATCTTTTGGGATTATTACCATGTATTTGTCTTTATGTTTCTCATTGTACCTAAGCTCTCCCACTAGTACGGGTAAGACTTTATGTTTCTGTTATATTTCTGTTGTGATGTACTAAACTATTTTATCTAATGTGATGAGGAATGATGTTTATGATGGATGTGTTCTTTAATGCTTATGTTTTGTATGTTTTATTTGTTCTTCCGCTTCACGTTGTTTATGTTATGCGCAAAGGCTCGCACTTTGTTTTATATAAATCATTTCAAAAAAAAATTTACCCGTATTTTCCGCTAAGTATTTTATAAATGAATGTATAGAGAAGTAATAACTAATAATTAGTCTTGATACGTGTAACATCCTCCCAAGTACAACCCCATTCTTAAGCTATGATATCGTACTCGAGAGTTGTTACTTGTTGATTAGCGGACCTCTCTTAATTATCTATAGCAAGCTCGATTTACGTACGAGATAACTAAGCGTAATTCTATTAAAACATATTACATGTAAACATCAAGTTTATTAAACATACAGCTAAAATACATAAGGAAGCTCCTTTATGAGCTTTAGTACATATCTATCTTCTAATACATTTACATACATACTCATTTCACTAAGTATAGGAGAATAAAACAGGTAACTACTACACTATAACAATCCTACACTCCTTTGCATAGCAGCATCATCATCCTTTGGCTTAACCCTGGCGACATCGGAAACAAACACATAGGGGTGAGAATTTTATAATTCTCAGGGGCAACTCCCCAATCACAATCATAATGTCATCGTCATCGCCCAGCCACTTCGGTTTATTAGTAAAATTGTGAGCATGCAACATATATCAAAGGTTCATTTTTAAGTCCAAAAGTCATCCTTCCGAAGTGGGTAGCTTTTAACAATCAATCAGTACATGTACATATATCCAGAAGCTCAAACACATAGTAAGT
Organism: Dalbergia oliveri; assembly: GCA_030441495.1. Taxonomy (NCBI): domain Eukaryota; kingdom Viridiplantae; phylum Streptophyta; class Magnoliopsida; order Fabales; family Fabaceae; genus Dalbergia; species Dalbergia oliveri. The sequence continues at coordinate 22,780,133 of JAMLFY010000003.1, forward strand.
AAATTTGCTTAAAGGATTTCATATGATATAGGTGATACATATGTTAAATACAGTAAAGTTATCTCAAAGTGACTTGATTTCCATCATGGCCATAGAAAGCCAATTAGTGCATTTTTCTCTTTTCATTGACATAGGAAAGACTTAGTTATACCCAACGGGTATTTTTAGTGGACAACTCCACAATAGATCCGTTTATACCCAATGGGTATTTATGGTGGATCACACTACACAAGGGAAATAGACGCTGTCAGGACTAAGCTCATTCCTATACGTGGTCATTGAACTTCATTTTTTTCCATTTTCGAATCCCACAGATCTATTCCTAGCCGATACATCTACCGACTATAAATTGGGGGTTTCTCTTTTCAATTTCCTTCCCTCATCCAACCTAAGTCTTGTTTCTATTTTGTCCATATGTCAGAACATGCACAATTTAAATTTATACATCCTTATAATGGCATCATATGTTTTCTCTTTTCTCAAATGCATACATAGGCCACATATAGGCAATCATTCACAATGAAATTCTCATTCTTTTCTCATACTTCAATCTTTAAAATCCATAGCATGCATTTACATGTCATAAGTCACATGACCAAACACTTAATATCAAATACTCATGTCATATTAGAAGCCAAAGTGCCGTTACATTCTCAATTCAAAGCATTGTTCCATTCCCAGCACAATGGGCAGAGTTACTGTCCTAGGAACAACACTTCATTATCATACCAAACAGACATTTAAAGAGTCACAAAAATTTTGTATGACACTTCAATGTGTCTAGAATAACCTGTAAAAATTTTAGGACAAATAGAGCTCTATAGCTACCTCAGTAAAATGTACAAATTTAGTGGTCAGGGGCCACCAATTTCCAGACCAACCGAGTTCCCCTAATTTTTAACCCCAGCAAATGATTGAATTAACTCACAATAAAATTCACAGTGAAACTTAATTATATTAATAACTTCGTGTAAAAATTTCAAGAGCTACTTTAATAATTTTCTATGGTAATAAATTCAGACAAATTTACTGCCTCAGTCTCAACAATCAGAGGAGCATCTGCTTCATTTTGGTTTCTAATTTTTCAGAGGCATCAAACCTTAAAACTAACACCCAAGAAAATTCATGTAGTTATTTTAAGGTGTTCTCTTCAACATATAATTTTTATAGCCCATGAAAACACCCACAAGTATTCCAAAAAATTCGTGAACCACTGATGCCTATAGGACAATAGAAATTTCAGAAACCTAGTCCAAATTTATTTTGATAAAAACCCTCTTTTAACACCATCCAAACACACCACCAAAAATCACACATCAACATCAACATAATATCAACCAAAACAACCAGAAATTTCGGACTTAGGTCATGCCAAAATAGATCAGAAAAATTTGACAAGAAAAGGCAACAGAAACCCTACTTGTAATAACCTATTAGCTCCTTGGCTTCAAGATTAACCAAACTTGATTCCTTCTCCTCCAAAGCTCCCAATATAACTTCAAACCCCTCTGATATCAGTGAGGTGTGAGGGAGAAAGGTAAGGATTGATGAGTGATTGAGATTTTGTTCGGTTAGATTTGTAGGGAATTGGGTGTAGAACAAGCTTAGTGAAGAACTTTTGATGATCCAACAACTCTAGCTTGGAGTTTTTGGGCTTGGAACTCAAGAACAAGCTCTTGAGGACAAAAATGGTGGCTGCTCTCTTCTTCCCCTTGCTGACCACGAAATTGCTCTTATCTTGGAGGAGAAGTTGGTGACTAGGCTTGCTTTAATAATTGAAATGGAGATATTTAGTAAAAAAATCATTATTTATGTCATAAAGCAACAATGGATGGCTAAGGTTTAATCTTAGATTCCAAGATTAAATCTTGGCCTTCCACATGTCCTTAGTAGGTGGACATCATCCATTTGTGGTGATGGAAATACCTTTCGGTGTTAAAACGTACACCGAAATCTCACCGAACGAGTAAACCAATTAAACCGATATTACCCGAAAATTAATTTTAAGTATAAAATTATCATTCACACCTATTTCTAACCTTATTCCCATGTTTTCCTAATTTTGGGCACCTCTGGCCCGAACCTAGGTTTCAGCTTGGCGGGCTTGTGGCCAAGGTTACTATTCACCGGCCCGAAATTTTTTTTTTTTTGAGATGTCCATTGGGCCGCCCTCATCATTTCTAAAATATTAGATCTTTGAAATTAAGATTAATAAAGCTCAAATTAATTTTTAATTAAATTTTAGGGTGTTACATTACCACCCACCTTAAAAAGAATTTTGCCCTCAAAATTCCTTTGAAAACAATTTTCAAAAGACAAACTTTCATAAATCACACAAGGAATTCACACATACAGTTCAAACAATTCAATCAAATTCTAAACGTTCCTACCTCTAATAGATTGTTGGGTGGGATATCCCTTTAACTCTTGGTGTTCCTGTGAGTTGGCTTCTAGGTTTTGGATATCTTTCGGGACACTCCAGATCTTATGCCCTGGTTTTCCACAACGGTAGCATACGTATTGTCCAGCCAAGCAAGGTCGTTCCCATGATTCTTCCCACATTTTGGGCAATCTTGCCACACAGTTGGCTTTGGCCACTGCTCGCCTTCGTATGGGATAGCTTGAACTGCTTCTTTTGGGCGAAGCTTCCTCAAAACTTTCATCTTCAACTGCCAGTCGTTTACTAGAAGTGCTCTTAGAAGATTTGGCCATGGCTAGCTTCTTGTTGGAGTCCTCTGCACGTCGGCACTTGTTCACTAGGGTTGCATAATCTCGAATCTCTAAGAGACCCACAGCAACTTCAATATCTTCTCGTAACCCTCCTTCATACTTCATGCATTTCCAAACTTCATCAGGATTACGTTGGTAGATAGTGGAAAACTTGCAGAGCTCTTCGAACTTGGCCGTATACTCTGCTATGCTCATAGATCCTTGCTTAAGCGCCATGAATTCCAACTCCTTTGCATTTCTTACCGAAAGGGGAAATACTTGTGGTAAAAAGCATCTTTGAAGATATCCCAAGTAACTTCAGTTTGGGATGCTTCAAATAATCCCTTGGTGCCAACCCACCAAAATTCGGCATCCGCTTCTAGCATATAGGTAGCAAAAGCCACTTTTGGATCTAGGACAAGGAAGAACTGAGAAAATCTTCTCCATAGCTTTAATCCATTCTTCTGCTTTGTTTGGATTAAAAGCTCCTGAAATGGCGGAGGGTTTGCTTTCCTAAACTCAGCGAACTTCTGGTATTCCATGTCCACTCCTACTCCTCAGGATTCCCAATTGGATTTCCTTCAGCATGTTGATCCAACCTTTCCATCATTCTATTGGCTACTAAGCTTGTTCTCTCATAGCCTCTGCCATTTCACGAAAGGTGTCCATCATTCCAGTGTTATTCCCCTCGCTCCTAGTTTGCCGATTTGAAGTCATCAATTCCTGTCACACCAAACAAGAATTATTGAGTTGATCAGGCTCAATACCAAGCTAAGTGTGGCAGCAATCCACAACATTCCAACCATGTCATACACATATATAGAATTATAATGCATGACATTTACTAAGGAAGCATAGTCCATTCCTCAAGGTCCTACAAGGATGAACTTCTCTGATACCATAATGTAACATCCTCCCAAGTACAACCCCATTCTTAAGCTATGATATCGTACTCGAGAGTTGTTACTTGTTGATTAGCGACCTCTCTTAATTATCTATAGCAAGCTCGATTTACGTACGAGATAACTAAGCGTAATTCTATTAAAACATATTACATGTAAACATCAAGTTTATTAAACATACAGCTAAAATACATAAGGAAGCTCCTTTATGAGCTTTAGTACATATCTGTCTTCTAATACATTTACATACATACTCATTTCACTAAGTATAGGAGAATAAAACAGTAACTACTACACTATAACAATCCTACACTCCTTTGCATAGCAGCATCATCATCCTCTGGCTTAACCCTAGGCGACACGGAAACAAACACATAGGGGTGAGAATTTTATAATTCTTAGGGCAACTCCCCAATCACAATCATAATGTCATCGTCATCGCCCAGCCACTTCGGTTTATTAGTAAAATTGTGAGCATGCAACATATATCAAAGGTTCATTTTTAAGTCCAAAAGTCATCCTTCCGAAGTGGGTAGCTTTTAACAATCAATCAGGACATGTACATATATCCAGAAGCTCAAACACATAGTAAGTAAATCTGCTTAAAGGATTTCATATGATATAGGTGATACATATGTTAAATACAGTAAAGTTATCTCAAAGTGACTTGATTTCCATCATGGCCATAGAAAGCCAATTAGTGCATTTTTCTCTTTTCATTGACATAGGAAAGACTTAGTTATACCCAACGGGTATTTTTAGTGGACAACTCCACAATAGATCCGTTTATACCCAATGGGTATTTATGGTGGATCACACTACACAAGGGAAATACGCTCAGGACTGAGCTCATTCCTATACGTGGTCATTGAACTTCATTTTTTTCCATTTTCGAATCCCACACAGATCTATTCCTAGCCGATACATCTACCGACTATAAATTGGGGTTTCTCTTTCAATTTCCTTCCCCTCATCCAACCTAAGTCTTGTTTCTATTTTGTCCATATGTCAGAACATGCACAATTTAAATTTATACATCCTTATAATGGCATCATATGTTTTTCTTTTTCTCAAATGCATACATAGGCCACATATAGGCAATCATTCACAATGAAATTCTCATTCTTTTCTCATACTTCAATCTTTAAAATCCATAGCATGCATTTACATGTCATAAGTCACATGACCAAACACTTAATATCAAATACTCATGTCATATTAGAAGCCAAAGTGCCGTTACATTCTCAATTCAAAGCATTGTTCCATTCCCAGCACAATGGGCAGAGTTACTGTCCTAGGAACAACACTTCATTATCATACCAAACAGACATTTAAAGAGTCACAAAAATTTTGTATGACACTTCAATGTGTCTAGAATAACCTGTAAAAATTTCAGGGCAATCAGAATTATATAACCACTTCAATAAAATAGGCAAATCTGGTGGTCAAAGTCACAATTTCATAGTCTAGACTTGTGTTCTCAGAATATTTAACCCTAGAATTCAATGGAATCAAGGTACAAGAAAATTCACAGAGGTATTTCAACATGTTATTAGTCTTGTGTAAAAATTTCAGGAGCTATCTCAATTAATTACTATGATTAAAAATTCAGGCAAGTTTGTTACTTCAGTCTCAACAATTTAGAGGAATAGTTACAATTCGGTTCCTAATTTTTTTTGAGGCATCAAACCTTAAAATTAACCCCTAAGAAAATTCATATGTTTAGTCTAAGAGGTTAACTACAACATATAATTTTCATGGCTCATGAAACCACCCACAAAATTTCCAGAAAATTCGTGAAAAGTTCTGATTACAGAACATAAATCAATCCAGCAACCTAGTTCCAATTTCACTTGAGAGAAAACCCATTTTAAAACCATCCAAACACAACACAAAAATTCATACATCAATATCAATATGTTAATCATCAATATCATGAAAATTTTCGGAATTAGGGCAAGCCAAAACAGAATTGAAAAATTTCACAAGGAAGGCAGAAAACCTACTTGTAATAACCTATTAGCTCCTTGGCTTCAAGATTAACCAAACTTGATTCCTTCTCCTCCAAAGCTCCCAATATAACTTCAAACCCCTCTGATATCAGTGAGGTGTGAGGGAGAAAGGTAAGGATTGATGAGTGATTGAGATTTTGTTCGGTTAGATTTGTAGGGAATTGGGTGTAGAACAAGCTTAGTGAAGAACTTTTGATGATCCAACAACTCTAGCTTGGAGTTTTTGGGCTTGGAACTCAAGAACAAGCTCTTGAGGACAAAAATGGTGGCTGCTCTCTTCTTCCCCTTGCTGACCACGAAATTGCTCTTATCTTGGAGGAGAAGTTGGTGACTAGGCTTGCTTTAATAATTGAAATGGAGATATTTAGTAAAAAAATCATTATTTATGTCATAAAGCAACAATGGATGGCTAAGGTTTAATCTTAGATTCCAAGATTAAATCTTGGCCTTCCACATGTCCTTAGTAGGTGGACATCATCCATTTGTGGTGATGGAAATACCTTTCTGTGTTAAAAACCCAGAAATCTCACCGAACGAGAAACGCCGTACCATTAAACCGATATTACCCGAAAATTAATTTTAAGTATAAAATTATCATTCACACCTATTTCTAACCTTATTCCCATGTTTTCCTAATTTTGGGCACTTCTGGCCCGAACCTAGGGTTTAAGCGTCCCGGGCTGGCCCGCAAGGTTACTATTCACCGGCCCGAAATTTTTTTTTTTTTTTGAGAGGTCCATTGGGCCCCCCATCATTTCTAAAATATTAGATCTTTGAAATTAAGATTAATAAAGCTCAAATTAATTTTTAATTAAATTTTAGGGTGTTATAATACGTCCTAGGCGTATTAGGGTGTTACATTATGGTATCAGAGGTTTCATTCTCATCTAGCCTGAGGATTGGACTGACCATGCTTTAGAAGCATGTTACGTTAGTATGTCATGTGTAGTGCTTAGCTATTAGAGATAAGCTATAGGATAGGCATTCATGACCTTGTCTGCTGTCTGTGCCATGGTAACTAGCTCATTTAGCTTGGAATGTTGAGCCTGATCACCTCGGTATTTGTTGACTTGTGTGCTTAGGAACCAATGGCACCCCGGACAGAATAGGAATGCAAACGCCAGGTGAACGAGGAGATGAGACTGGAGCGCTGTACGCGAAATGGCTAGGGCGATGGAACGCATGTTCGACCGCATGAATCAACCAAGGGACGCGCTCAAGGTCCCCGCGCGAAGCGTGGAACAAGCCCGTTTTGGGAGTTCCACAAGGCTAATCCCCTAACCTTTCGTGGAGCTCTGAACCCCGACAAGGCTGATGAGTGGATCAAGAACATGGAAAAGATCTACTCGTGGTTACCCGGAGGAACAGAAAGTCACCTTTGCTGCCTACATGATGGAAGCCGACCGAGTTTTGGTGGACCGGCACCGAAGGCTGCTAGAAGCTACGGCGCAGCCATCAATTGGGAGCTGTTAAGACGTACTTCTGAGAAGTATTTCCCGAATCCGTGAAGAACGCCAAGGACATTGAGTTCATGCAGTTGGTCCAAGGTGGAATGTCTGTCGCCAGGACACGGCGAAATTTGAAGAGTTGATCAAGTTCTCACGGGTTTTCCAAGGGAACCCCGATGAGGTATGGAAGTGTGTTAAGTTCGAGGCCGGTCTAAGGGCCGAACTTAACTTTGCTGTGGCACACATGGAGATTAGGGACTTCCGACCCTAGTCAACAAGTGCCGAATCATCGAAGAAGGGCACAAGAAGATGAGTGCTGCAAGGGTGGATCGTCCCCGTGGTTGGGACCTCAAGCCCCGAAGTTCAAGCCATCAAATCAGACTCAAATGAGGAACCACTACCATCCCTACCAATCCAATCAGTTCAAGCAACAACAACAACATCATCAACCACAACAACAAAGAGGACCCAACAATCAACCATCTCAACACCCAAGGCCGCCGTTCAACCTAACGGCCGCGGAAACCGCAACCATCAACAAGGCGGAATGGGCGGTCCTCGCAATAACAACAACAACAATCAACAAGGAGGGCCCAATGGGAACAAGAACAAGGCACCCCAAGGAGCCCTCCGCCTTCCCCGGATCCGCACAAGCTGGAGTGCCCCGCGTGGAAAGAATCATGGCAATCGTCCCCTAGCCGGGCAAGGAGTGTGTTTCAGATGTGGCAAGCTCAACCACTATGCGAAGGACTACAAAGTAATGGAGGGTCATCAGTCAATCCCGACCGCAACACCAAGGACGAGTCTTTACCCTCAACGCAGAGGACGCACATGGATCCAACGACCTCATCGAAGGTAAGTGCGAACTAAATGGTAGAACCTTAACTGTGCTATATGACTCTGGTGCTACTCATTCTTTTATCTCACATGCTAGTGTCGAGTCTCTAAATTTGCAAGTTTCTAAGCTTCCTTTTGATCTCATTGTTTCTACTCCTACCAACCGTCCTGTACATACATGTAACTGTTGTCTAAATTGCCATCTTACCGTTGAAAATAGATCTTTTGTCATAGATTTAATTTGTTTACCCTTGAAAGACATAGGAGTAATCCTTGGCATGGATTGGCTTCACGCTAACCATGTGTTGTTAGACTGTCATACCAAATCTGTTATTTTCGTCATCCCCCTAGCAAGACTAGTCAAACCTTGAAACTTTATGTGAATGTCGTAGATGTCTTCTGGAGTGGGGAGAAAACTAAGGGATATGTCCTTCTAGCCGCTAGCGAGGTAGACTTTGAGCAGAACATAGATGACATTCCTGGTAAGAAGTACCCGAGGTATTTCCGATGAGATACCCGAGTTCCCTCCTAGAGAGAGGTGGAGTTCTCCATCGAGTTGGTACTGGGAACGGGACCTATCTCGATAGCCCCGTATAGGATGTCACCCTTGGAGTTGAAGGAATTGAAAACCCAGTTGGAAGAGTTGTTAGAAAAGAGTTTTATCAGACCTAGTGCCTCACCTGGGGAGCCCGGTTTTGTTTGTTAAGAAAAAGGATGGGAGCATGAGATTATGTATAGATTATAGGCAATTGAATCGTGTGACGGTGAAGAACAAATACCCTTTGCCTAGGATTGATGATCTTATGGACCAGTTGAAAGGAGCGGTGGTATTCTCCAAGATTGATTTGAGGTCGGATACCACCAAATTCGAGTAAGAGATGAGGATATACCTAAAACCGCTTTTAGGACACGGTACGGACACTTTGAGTTCGCCGTGATGTCCTTTGGACTGACAAATGCACCCGCCGTGTTCATGGACTATATGAATAGGATCTTTAGACCCTATTTAGATAAGTTCGTGGTTGTTTTCATAGATGACATACTCATCTATTCCAAGACTCACGAGGAGCATGAAAGTCACCTGAAGTTGGTTTTAGAGGTGTTGAAAGAGAAGAAGTTGTATGCTAAGCTCTCTAAGTGTGAATTCTGTTGGAGGAAGTGAAGTTTTTGGGACATGTAGTATCAAAAGGAGGTATAGCTGTTGACCCTAGTAAGATAGAAGCTGTAATGAATTAGGATAGACCGACCACCGTATCGGAAATACGGAGCTTTTTGGGTTTAGCAGGCTATTACCGTAGGTTTATCAAAGGTTTTTCCTAGATTGCTTTCCCTAACCAAGCTAACTAGGAAGAACACCCCGTTTTCATGGAATCCCGATTGTGAAAAGAGCTTCCTAGAGTTAAAGGAAAGGTTGACCTCGACCCCAGTTTTGGTTTTGCCCGACCCCAATGTACCCTTCGAGGTATATTGTGATGCTTCGGGAAAAGGTTTAGGCTGTGTGTTGATGCAAAATAGGCAAGTGGTAGCCTATGCGTCTAGACAACTCAAGCCTCACGAGGTTAATTACCCTACCCATGACCTAGAGTTAGCCGCCATAGTGTTTGCCTTGAAAATTTGGAGGCATCACTTGTACGGAGTGAGGTTTGAAGTTTTCTCCGATCATAAGAGTCTTAAGCATCTCTTTGATCAAAAAGAGCTAAACATGAGGCAAAGAAGGTGGATGGAGTTTCTAAAGGACTATGATTTCGGCTTAAGTTACCACCCGGCAAGGCCAATGTGGTTGCCGATGCCTTGAGTCGAAAATCATTACGCTTATCCCACATGATGGTCAAGGAAGTTGAGCTCATAGAGAAGTTTAGGGACATGAATTTGGGGATGTCAATAACAGAAAGAGTGTGAAGATGTGTCATCTTAGGAACAAGTGGGTTTAAACAAAGGGTGATGATGGCACAAGTAGAAAATGAGGAGTTTAGGGAGACTCTAGAGGCGGTTAAGGCTGGAAAGCTTAAGGGTTTTGAGCAAGGGGCAGATGGATTGTGGAGGTTTGAAGGGCGGATGTGTGTACCGCAATATGGTGACCTCGAGAAAGTATCTTGGAGGAGGCCCATAAAAGCCACTTCACCATCCATCCTGGTGCCACCAAGATGTATCAGGATTTAAAGAAGATGTTTTGGTGGCCCGGATTGAAAAGGACGTAGTAGCCTGGGTTAGTAAGTGCTTGGTCTGTCAAAAGGTGAAGATTGAGCACCAAAGCCTTCAGGAATGTTGCAACCTTTGCCTATCCCCGAATGGAAGTGGGATAGTATATCTATGGATTTTGTGACCAGCCTACCCTGAACCCAAGCCGGCCATGACGCTATATGGGTAATAGTGGACAGGTTAACCAAGTCGGCCCATTTCCTACCCATCAAGTTAACCTTTTCCCTAGATAAGTTGGCCCAGTTGTACATCCAAGAGATAGTAAGGTTACACGGAGTTCCATCGACGATAATCTCGGACCGAGATCTCGGTTTACGTCGCGTTTTTGGGAAGCCTTTCAAAAGGCGTTTGGTTCTAAGTTGTGCTTAAGCACGGCTTACCACCCCAAACAGATGGACAATCAGAAAGAACTATCCAAACATTGGAGGATATGCTAAGGGCATGTGTTTTGGATAGAAAAGGGAGTTGGGATAAGTACCTCCGCTATCGAGTTCGCGTATAACAACAGTTATCATGCGAGTATCGATATGGCACCGTACGAGGCCTTGTATGGAAGGAAGTGTCAGTCGCCTTTGTGTTGGCATGATCTCTGAGAACAAAGCATTTTGGGACCGGATGTAGTGAGGGAAACCATAGAGCAAATAAAAATGATCAAGGATAGAATCTTGACTGCTCAAAGCCGACAAAAGAGCTATGCGGACAAGCGGCGAAAGCCGTTAGAGTTCCAAGAAGGTGAGCATGTTTTCTTGAGGATAACCCCCACTCCAGGAATAGGTAGAGCCATGAAAGTCAAGAAATTGAGTCCCCATTTCTGACCTTTTGAAATCCTTCAGAAAGTCGGACAGTACAAATAGCTCTACCTCCAAATCTGTCAAATCTTCATGACGTCTTTCACGTCTCCCAGCTGAAATATCATCCGACCCTAGCCATGTGTTAGAGCCAGAGCATGTACAGTTAAGGGAGGACCTAACTTTCATCTGCCACCAACGAGGATCGTGGACCGTGGTGTCAAGCAGTTGAGGAGTAAGTCCATTCCTTTGGTGAAAGTCGCGTGGGACGAGACAAGACGGAGGAGTACACATGGGAGTTGGAATCCGAGATGCGGATGAAGTATCCCGAGCTTCTCTAAGGTAACGAATTTCGAGGACGAAATTCTTTTTAAGGAGGGGAGTAATGTAACGCCCCTTCCGCTGTTAGAGTACAAATGACCGAAATGCCCTGAGGTCATTTCTACCCGAAATTAAAGGACAGTTGCCAACCCTCGAATGGGTCAACTCGATGTTTGAAGGGGATTATGCTGTTATGGATGATATCCGAGGAGAGAACCTCGTTTTCTAAATTTCGGCTCAAAATGACCAAAATACCCATGCTGTGTCTACACGGGTAAAAGGTGCCGTTTGAGCCCGAACTTTTCCAGGAAGTTTAGAATGATGTTTATGAGCAATGTTTGATGTTTAGTCCCGAAGGTCCCGGGCAGTTTAGTGCAAAATTACCATTTTGCCCCTAGAACAGTGTACAGTGAACCTAATGACGCAATTAAGCAAACCTAAGCAATATTAGGCTCTAATCGAAGATTAATTTATTTCGATAATTAATCTAGAGTCAAAATGATTTATTAAGGTTAATTAGAACCTAAGATTGCTTAGATAAACTCTAATTGTATTCTTTAAATTCAAGATTTCTAGTCATGGAATCTTGAATAGTGTTTTCTCTTCAATTCCTTAAATTAAGGAATTGAGCCATACCTCATTTGACCAAAAGAATTATTTTAAATTACTAATCTAATAAGATCACCCTCCTAATCAAGTCTTGAACCACCTCAATTAACCATTTTCTCACCTAAACGCTTGCTTACAAACTCCTAATCAAAAAGCCTAATCATAGAAACACTTAAACACATCCTTAAACCACAATTACATGAACAAAAATCCCTTCCCCTTGGCTGATGAGGTGGCCGAAAATCTGTCCCCAAATGGTGCCACATGTTGAGTTGTGATGCACTCCAAGCCCATGCCTTAGGCCATACCTTGCCCATGCTTCCAACCATGCTTGCCATGCCTAAGCCCATGCTTTTGTAAGAGATATTTTCCTCCTCCCTTGACCTTGAAAAGTCATCAGCCATTCCCTCCCCAAATCATCCAACATGTCTCATTTTTCTATAAATACCAAGCCTTGATGAACCTTGTCACACTTTGGTTCACTTGGTAAGTTCACACTTCTTGCAAATTCTCTCATTCCTCTCAAATTCCCTCAACTTGGCTGATTTCTTCCTCAAGACTCCAAAAGGATTTCCTTCTCCTTCCATCTAGAAAACAAAGCTTTCTTACATCTCTTCAAGACTTCTTAAGGTAGGGGTTAAGTTTTGATGATTTTTGTTTGTGTTCTTCAAGAAAGTTCTAGTTTTTCTCTTGGTTTCAAACTCCTTTCCCTTCCCCTTTCTTTTTCGGCCAAGAGGCCTTTTTACAAAAAGAATGTGAGCTTGATGATGAGGTTTCAAGATAATGACTTGTTGTTGTCATGTGAGAAACCTCTAAAGCTTGAAACAACTTGGTCTTGGACCATACATGCTTGGATTTCCTTTCTTTTCTTGGCTTAAGTTTTTGGTTTTTCCTCTTCCTCTTTCCCTTAAGGATTTCAGTTTTTCTTCTTTGGATTTGAACAAAGTTTGTAAAATATGTCTAGTAGATCACAAAAGTTTTGTTAAGAAAGTTAATCTCATGATTTCAAAAAGCTCTAAGCTTACCCTTGCCAACCTTAAAGTTGGTTGGCCGTTCTAGAATCCTCTAGATTGAAGCCTATGAGCAATAAAATAAAGAATATGACTTAGTTCTTGTAGTTTTGTTTAGACAAAGTGATGAACTTTGGGTCCATTTCCTTAAGCTTGATGATGAGTTCAAACCTTAAGATTTCTTTGAAGTCTAGGTGCTAAGAACTCTAAAGCTTGCCTTATGATACATAATGGGTTGAGGTTTATGTTCCTCTAAAAGTCTTGCAAGAGCTCTAGCTAAGATAAAAACAAGATGCATTCATGTTTAAATTTATGTCTTGCATCTCATGTTTATTTTGATGCTATCACTAATTTCACAAGAGTAAATAATGAACTTGCATTACCATATTTAAATTCCCAAGCTTGCATTTCATGTTTATATTTCAAGTCATCACTTAATCCTTAAAGATAATAATGAAGTTGCATCTCATATTTATTTTATGCTCTCACTTTACTTTCTAATGAAGAGTAAAATAAAGTGCATGGCATGTTTAAGATTTTGTCATCACCTAAATACTCTAGAGCTCAAAGACTTGCCCTAAGTATCCTAAAAAGGAAACTCCATTCAAAAAGAAATGGATGAGTTTTGGTATGAACCAACAATGGTTTGATTTTGTAAAATACATGAATAATTTCAAGGAAATGTTGGAAAACTGTTTTATGAGGTCTCAAGATGTTTAAAATAGTTTGGAATGTGTCAAAATCATGTTTTCTCAATTTTTAGGTTCTGGTAATCGATTACCACCCATGTAATCGATTACCAGAAGGTTTTGAAGGACTTTTGGTTTGGTAATCGATTACCAGAGGCAGTGTAATCGATTACTATGGCTTTTTCATGCCCAGAACCTTTTTGAAACTAATCGATTACATTACATGTAATCGATTACCATATGTTCTTTTCTAAAAATTTACCCTAAGTAATCGATTACCGTCGTATGTAATCGATTACCATATGTTCTTTACTATTCGGAAACGGATTTAACCCTAAGTAATCGATTACCGTCGTATGTAATCGATTACCTGTGTTTACTTTTTGAAACTGATTTAACCCTAAGTAATAGATTACCATTATGTGTAATCGATTACCCTTGTTTTGAAAACCCAGAATGAATTGAGCTCCTGGTAATCGATTACTAGGAACATGTAATCGATTACCAGAACACCTTTTGTTTCAGAAACATCCCAAGAGAAAACTAGTAACTTATATGCATTTCAACCCAAGAGATTATGTGATCTTATGGGTTCATGATTTTGGTTCTATGTTTGGCTACTGTATAAATGTTGTTCTAAGGTGTTAAATGTGTAAAATTATGTTGAGTGAAGCAAGGATCGATTTAGAGAAGTTAGTAAAGAATAAGTAACTTAAAAGGGATTTGAGATGAGAATTCTAGAACACCTTAATACAAAGAAGTGCAAATCTGTTCTAGCATAATTAATTCAGGGATAAATGATTCATAATTAGTAAGACATGTACAAGATCCCTTCATAAATGATTAGGTGCTAATTTCTAAGTATAAGATGATGATAAGAGATCTAAAGTGGTTTATAACTTAGAGAACATGCCTAGGAATCCCTCATAATTGATCTAAGAATTAATTATGGAGCCTTAGGCGAAGATGGATCTTAAAAGGGTCGCGAATGGAGATTCTAGAGCCCCTTAAGCAAATGATATATTTTCTCCTTTTATGTTAAGTGCTGAGTGGAATCTTGGTGAGTTCAAATCTTAGAGGAAAAGTTTAAGTGCCAACCCCTTGAGGGTAATAATGATGCAAATACAAGTTTAAAGCCCGTAAGGGTCAAAGCATAAGATACTGAGATAGGTGGACGAGAGAGTATGATTATGATGATGAACCTCGTGCACACTTATGATGATGTGATTATGTTAGTTCCTTGAGCATGAAACTTTATGTGCATAATTTGATGAAATGTTGTGTTTGAGATGCATAATGTTTCAAAGATATGAATGAAATTGAGAAATATGCTCATGTGAACTAGAAAGTTCCATGAAAATGATGCATGTGACTGAAATTATGTGGCATGACTCAAATTTGAGGAAATTCGGAGAGTAGCTGTTATGCCGCGAATTTCCGTCAAATTTGAGGGACAAAAAGAAAGTTTTTGAGAAATATGAAGTTTAAAGTTATATGCCGAGACGCATTTCTCCTGCTTCTGAGGAGAAAGTAAACCGTGGGGTATGGACATCGAGCCATACCAAAGCGGACAAAGTCGCTGGTCTTAACCAGTCGATGCGTTTCGAAGAATGAAAGTACATGATGTTTAAGGTGACACACCGAGACGTACTTCTGGTGAGGAGAAGGTAAAACCGTGAGGGCATAGACATTAGCCAAAGCGGACAAAGTCGCTGGTCTTAACCAGTCGATGCGTTTCGAAGAAGGAGAAAGTCCCATGATGGGTGATCCTTAGGCCCCTACCCGTACTCTGGGAGTCGGGATTATGATGATTATGATTATGTTTATGATTCGCTTATCAAGAGGATAAGTAAGAACTAGTGACGACTAGTTAAGGTATGAGCTCATAGCCTAGCTTAAGGGGTGCGGTTACTATATTATTGGTGTCACAAGTATGAGAAAAGGAAAGATGTTCAAAGAAAAGTTTCATGCCACTCAAATGTTGTTTGAATTATTGTTTGATTTACCTAAAGTGCTACCATGCATCCATGAAACATTATGTTGCATACATGCATTAAGAATCATTATAAAAGACATGGACCTTGGACAACAACCTTTGTGAAAACCTCATAATGAACCTATGCATGCTCAACCTTTTCATAATAAACCCAAGGTTCCTGGGACGTAAACGATGACACTAGGATAGAGGACTTCCCTACTGAGATTCTTTAGTAATTCTCACCTCTCTCTGTTTCTTTCCGTTACGTCTTCAGATATTGATGGCGTCGTTCGTGATTTTCATTGACCCGCCTACATGGGAGGTGCACTATGACCCCGAGCATCAGTCCTACCACTTCAAGGGTCATTGCGAGGTGCGCGTTTTGCATACGGGACGCCCTTTTGCTTTCCCCGTCTCCAGCTATCGCTTCGATCCGACTTCACCCTTTGGCGACGACCTGATCTTTGAGAGGACACGACCCGAGATGAGCAGACCCGTCTGCCCAACCTTCCTCGTTGAGGCACGCGGATATCCTGAGTATGTTCCCCGTTCTCGATAGAGGCTGATCCTTTGGAGGGCTCTTCCCTTCGTTTCCTATGGGTCACGGAGGAGGTAGTGAGGACACGTCACCCAGCCGAGGCATGCGAGGTGCATTCGACAGCCCGAGAGGCGACCACGACGCGGAGGCCATGCTGTTCCCTCGATTCCCATGCCTAGATCTCCGCTTCGTTGGGCTACATCCGAGGAGCTTCGTCAGTCGCGGGCTACATCTCCCAACGAGGATCGGCGTCACCAGGAGGCTTGGAGTGAGAGGGTAGTGATAGTTGGGTGTTTATCTTTTGGGATTATTACCATGTATTTGTCTTTATGTTTCTCATTGTACCTGAGCTCTGCCCACTAGTACGGGTAAGACTTTATGTTTCTGTTATATTTCTGTTGTGATGTACTAAACTATTTTATCTAATGTGATGAGGAATGATGTTTATGATGGATGTGTTCTTTAATGCTTATGTTTTGTATGTTTTATTTATTCTTCCGCTTCACGTTGTTTATGTTATGCGCAAAGGCTCGCACTTTGTTTTATATAAATCATTTCAAAAAAAAATTTACCCGTATTTTCCGCTAAGTATTTTATAAATGAATTTAAAGAGAAGTAATAACTAATAATTAGTCTTGATACGTCCTAGGCGTATTAGGGTTAAATATTAGGGTGTTACAATAGACACAAAGTTCAACACTTTGTCTAAACCAAACTACAAGAACTAAGTCATATTCTTTATTTTATTGCTCATGGGCTTCAATCTAGAAACTCTCAGAATGGCCGACCAACTTTAAGGTTGGGAAGGTAAGCTTAGAGCTTTTTGAAAACATGTGATTAATTTTCTTTAACAAAACTTTTGTGATCTACTTTACATTTTTAGCAAACTTTATTCCAACCAAGGCAAAGGAAACCGAAATCATTTAAGGAAGAAAAGGAAAGAACCAAAAATGAAACCAAGAAAAAGAGAAAGAAACACAAGCATGTATGGTCCAAGACCAAGTTATTTCAAGTTTTAGAGGTTCCTCACATGACAACAACAAGTCATTATCTTGAAACCTCATCATCAAGCTCATGTATTTTCATGAAATGGCCTCTTGGCCGAAAATGAAGAGAAAAGAAAGAAAGGAGTTTGAACCAAGAGAAAACTAGAACTTTCTTTAAGGAAAACAAGCAAAACTTGAGAACAAAACCCCTATCTAAAGAAGTCTTTGAAGAAATGAGAAGAAACTTGGATTCTTGATGGAATGAGAAGACAAAAATCTCCTTTATGGAAGTGATGATTCAACCAAGAAGGAAAACCAAAGAAGATGATTTTTCCTTGAGAAAGCAAGCTTGGAAATGGAAAGATAAAGTGTTTGAGAGGTGGTTTGAGGTGAGGGAGTAGTGGTTCAAGGTTGTTTGTGGTGGTTTATGGTGGTGGAAAGGTTTCTTTGAGGGAGGAAAAGAAGAGCAAGATGAAGAGAACTTTGAGAGAAAATGAAAGAAAAAGCAAGAGAACTAAACTTGGCAAAGCTTCTAAAGTGCAACCAAGTTCTTCAAGGCTTGGTATTTATAGAAAAATGAAGCAATGGAGGCTGATTCAAGAGGAGGGACGGTTTCTTCATGCCAAAGGGGAGGAAAATATCTTCAAAAACTTGTCATTCAAAGGCATGGTTGAAAGCATGGCTAGGGATGGTTCAAAGCATGGCTTGAGGTATGGCCTTTGAGTGAAACAAAATCAACATGTGACATAAATGGGGAGGATGAATTCAGCCAACATTTCATCCAAGGGGAAAGGATGATTTGCTCATGTAATTGTGATTTAAGGATGTGTTTAGGTGTTTCTTTGATTAAGGTTTTGATTAGGAGTTGTAAGAAAGTGTTTAGGTAAGGTAATTGGCTAATTAAGGTTGTCAAGACTTGATTAGGAGGGTAATCTCACTAGATTAATAATTTAAAATAATTCTTTTGGTCAAATGAGGTATGGGCACAATTCCTTAAATTAAGGAATTAGAGAAAGAAAATATATTCAAGATTCCATGACTAGGAATCTTGAATTAAAGAATGCAATTAGAGTTTATCTAAGCAATCTTAGGTTCTAATTAACCTCAATAAATTATTTTTGACTCTGGATTAATTTTCGAAATAAATTAATCTTCGATTAGAGCCTAATATTGTTTAGGTTTGTTTAATCGCGTCATTAGGCTCACTGTATATTATTCTAGGGGCAAAATGGTAATTTTGCACTAAACGGGAACCCGGGCTGACTAGATAACAAATATCACTTATAAACATCATTTAAAATCTTTTTGTAAAGTTAGGGCCCACCGTGAAACAGCAAACAACGGGCGTTTTGGTAATTTCGCGTCGAACTCAAAAATGAAATTATTCTCCTCTATTACCATACGTAACACATATAATCCCCTATTAATCAACAAAACACCCCCTTGATGGCCTGGAACCCGATCCTCATTTTCCGGGAAATGACTTCAGGGCACTTCCCATTTGGACACAGGAAATTTGTGTTACAACCAATCTTTCTCTGACATATAGATGACACCGTCATCAGAAGCATGAATGATGTTGGAGAGGTTGGCTATGCTTAGCTCTATATCAACGCCTCTAATATAAGAGATTAGCACTGTACGCCAGATTTTCGCCTGTTAGAGTACAAATGACCGAAATGCCCTAAGGTCATTTCTACCCGAAATTCAGGCAGTTGCCCGCAACCCTCGAATGGGTCAACTCGATGTTTGAAGGGGATTATGCTGTTATGGATGATATCCGAGGAGGAACCTCGTTTCTAAACTTCCGCTAAAATGACCAAAATACCCCTGTCTACACCTAAAGGTGCCGTTTCCCAAACTTTTCCAGGAAGTTTAGAATGATGTTTATGAGCAATGTTTGATGTTTAGTTCTGCTCAAGGTCCGCAGTTTTAGAAAATTACCATTTTGCCCTAGAACAGTGTACAGTGAACCTAATGACGCATTAAGCAAACCTAAGCAATATTAGGCTCTAATCGAAGATTAATTTATTTCGATAATTAATCTAGAGTCAAAATGATTTATTAAGGTTAATTAGAACCTAAGATTGCTTAGATAAACTCTAATTTTATTTTAAATTCAAGATTTCTAGTCATGGAATCTTGAATAGTGTTTCTCTCCAATTCCTTAAATTAAGGAATTGAGCCATACCTCATTTGACCAAAAGAATTATTTTAAATTACTAATCTAATAAGATCACCCTCCTAATCAAGTCTTGAACCACCTCAATTAACCATTTTCTCACCTAAACGCTTCTTACAAACTCCTAATCAAAAAGCCTAATCATAGAAACACTTAAACACATCCTTAAACCACAATTACATGAACAAAAATCCCTTCCCCTTGGCTGATGAGGGTGGCCGAAATTCCCCCAAATGGTGCCACATGTTGAGTTGTGATCACTCCAAGCCCATGCCTTAGGCCATACCTTGCCCATGCTTCCAACCATGCTTGCCATGCCTAAGCCCATGCTTTTGTAAGAGATATTTCCTCCTCCCTTGACCTTGAAAAGTCATCAGCCATTCCCTCCCAAATCAGCCAACATGTCTCATTTTTCTATAAATACCAAGACTTGATGAACCTTGTCACACTTTGGTTCACTTGGTAAGTTCACACTTCTTGCAAATTCTCTCATTCCTCTCAAATTCCCTCAACTTGGCTGATTTCTTCCTCAAGACTCCAAAAGGATTTCCTTCTCCTTCCATCTAGAAAACAAAGCTTTCTTACATTCTTCAAGACTTCTTAAGGTAGGGGTTAAGTTTTGATGATTTTTGTTTGTGTTCTTCAAGAAAGTTCTAGTTTTTCTCTTGGTTTCAAACTCCTTTCCCTTCCCCTTTCTTTTTCGGCCAAGAGGCCTTTTTACAAAAAGAATGTGAGCTTGATGATGAGGTTTCAAGATAATGACTTGTTGTTGTCATGTGAGAAACCTCTAAAGCTTGAAACAACTTGGTCTTGGACCATACATGCTTGGATTTCCTTTCTTTTCTTGGCTTAAGTTTTTGGTTTTCCTCTTCCTCTTTCCCTTAAGGATTTCAGTTTTTCTTCTTTGGATTTGAACAAAGTTTGTAAAAATATGTCTAGTAGATCACAAAAGTTTTGTTAAGAAAGTTAATCCCATGATTTCAAAAAGCTCTAAGCTTACCCTTGCCAACCTTAAAGTTGGTCGGCAGAATTTACTCTAGATTGAAGCCTATGAGCAATAAAATAAAGAATATGACTTAGTTCTTGTAGTTTTGTTTAGACAAAGTGATGAACTTTGGGTCCATTTCCTTAAGCTTGATGATGAGTTCAAACCTTAAGATTTTTTTGAAGTCTAGGTGCTAAGAACTCTAAAGCTTGCCTTATGATACATAATGGGTTGAGGTTTATGTTCCTCTAAAAGTCTTGCAAGAGCTCTAGCTAAGATAAAAACAAGATGCATTCATGTTTAAATTTATGTCTTGCATCTCATGTTTATTTTGATGCTATCACTAATTTTACAAGAGTAAATAATGAACTTGCATTACCATATTTAAATTCCCAAGCTTGCATTTCATGTTTATATTTCAAGTCATCACTTAATCCTTAAAGATAATAATGAAGTTGCATCTCATATTTATTTTATGCTCTCACTTTACTTTCTAATGAAGAGTAAAATAAAGTGCATGGCATGTTTAAGATTTTGTCATCACCTAAATACTCTAGAGCTCAAAGACTTGCCCTAAGTATCTTAAAAAGGAAACTCCATTCAAAAAGAATTGGATGAGTTTTGGTATGAACCAACAATGGTTTGATTTTGTAAAATACATGAATAATTTCAAGGAAATGGAAAACTGTTTTATGAGGTCTCAAGATGTTTAAAATAGTTTGGAATGTGTCAAAATCATGTTTTCTCAATTTTAAGGTTCTGGTAATCGATTACCACTCATGTAATCGATTACCAGAGGGTTTTGAAGGACTTTTGGTTTGTAATCGATTACCAGAGGTGTAATCGATTACTACGGCTTTTTCATGCCCAGAACCTTTTGGAAACCCTAATCGATTACATTATAGTGTAATCGATTACCATATGTTCTTTACTTTTAGGAAATAGATTTAACCCTAAGTAATCGATTACCGTCGTATGTAATCGATTACCTATGTTCTTTACTTTTCAGAAACGATTTAACCTAAGTAATCGATTACCATTATGTGTAATCGATTACCCTTGTTTTTGAAAACCCAGAATGAATTGAGCTCCTGGTAATCGATTACTAGGAACATGTAATCGATTACCAGAACACCTTTTGTTTCCAGAACGTTCCAAGAGAAAACTAGTAACTTATATGCATTTCAACCCAAGAGATTATGTGATCTTATGGGTTCATGATTTGGTTCTATGTTTGGCTACTGTATAAATGCTGTTCTAAGGTGTTAAATGTGTAAAATTATGTTGAGTGAAGCAAGGATCGATTTAGAGAAGCTAGCAAAGAATAAGTAACTTAAAAGGGATTTGAGATGAGAATTCTAGAACACCTTAATACAAAGAAGTGCAAATCTATTCTAGCATAATTAATTCAGGGATAAATGATTCATAATTAGTAAGACATGTACAAGATCCCTTCATAAATGATTAGGTGCTAATTTCTAAGTATAAGATGATGATAAGAGATCTAAGTGGTTTATAACTTAGAGAACATGCCTAGGAATCCCTCATAATTGATCTAAGAATTAATTATGGAGCCTTAGGCGAAGATGAATCTTAAAAGGGTCGCGAATGGAGATTCTAGAGCCCTTAAGCAAATGATATATTTCTGCCCTTTTATGTTTAGTGCTGAGTGGAATCTTGGTGAGTTCAAATCTTAGAGGAAAAGTTTAAGTGCCAACCCCTTGAGGGTAATAATGATGCAAATACAAGTTTAAAGCCCGTAAGGGTCAAAGCATAAGATACTGTGAGATAGGTGGACGAGAGAGTATGATTATGATGATGAACCTCGTGCACACTTATGATGATGTGATTATGTTAGTTCCTTGAGCATGAAACTTTATGTGCATAATTTGATGAAATGTTGTGTTTGAGATGCATAATGTTTGAAAGATATGAATGAAATTGAGAAATATGCTCATGTGAACTAGAAAGTTATGGCAATGAGAAAGTTCCATGAAAATGATGCATGTGACTGAAATTATGTGGCATGACTCAAATTTGAGGAATTTGGAGAGTAGCTGTTATGCCGCGAATTTCCATCAAATTTGAGGGACAAAGAAAGTTTTTGAGAAAATAAAGTTTAAAGTTATATGCCGAGACGCATTTCTCCTCTAGGTGAGGAGAAAGTAAACCCGTGGGGGTATGGACGTCGAGCCATACCGAGCGGACAAAGTCGTTGGTCTTAACCAGTCGATGCGTTTCGAAGAATGAAAGTACATGATGTTTAAGGTGACACACCGAGACGTACTTCTCCCTTGAGGAGAAGGTAAAACCGTGAGGGCATAGACATTAGCCTCCAAAGCGGACAAAGTCGCTGGTTTAACCAGTCAATGCGTTTCGAAGGAGAAAGTCCCATGATGGGTGATCCTCAGGCCCCTACCCGTACTCTGGGAGTCGGGATTATGATGATTATGATTATGTTTATGATTCGCTTATCAAGAGGATAAGTAAGAACTAGTGACGACTAGTTAAGGTATGAGCTCATAGCCTAGCTTAAGGGGTGCGGTTACTATATTATTGGTGTCACAAGTATGAGAAAAGGAAAGATGTTCAAAGAAAAGTTTCATGCCACTCAAATGTTGTTTGAATTATTGTTTGATTTACCTAAAGTGCTACCATGCATCCATGAAACATTATGTTGCATACATGCATTAAGAATCATTATAAAAGACATGGACCTTGGACAACAACCTTTGCGAAAACCTCATAATGAACCTATGCATGCTCAACCTTTTCATAATAAACCCAAGGTTCCTGGGACGTAAACGATGACACTAGGATAGAGGACTTCCTACTGAGATTCTTTAGTAAGAATTCTCACCCTCTCTCGTTTCTTTCCGTTACGTCTTCAGATATCGATGGCGTCGTTCGTGATTTTCATTGACCCGCCTACATGGGAAGTGCACTATGACCCGAGCATCAGTCCTACCACTTCAAGGGTCATTGCGAGGTGCGCGTTTTTGCATATGTGGGACGCCCTTTTGCTTTCCCCGTCTCCAGCTATCGCTTCGATCCGACTTCACCCTTTGGCGACGACCTGATCTTTGAGAGGACACGACCCGAGATGAGACCCGTCGTGCCCAACCTTCTCGGAGGCACGCGGATATCCTGAGTATGTTCCCCGTTCTCGATCAGAGGCTGATCCTTCGGAGGGCTCTTCCCCTTCGTTTCCTATGGATCGCGGAGGAGGTAGTGAGGACACGCCACCAGCCGAGGCATGCGAGGCGCGTTCGAAGCCGAGAGGCGACCACGACGCGGAGGCCATGCTGTTCCCTCGATTCCCATGCCTAGATCTCCGCTTCGTTGGGCTACATCCGAGGAGCTTCGTCAGTCGCGGCTACATCTCCCCAACGAGGATCGGCGTCACCAGGAGGCTTGGAGTGGGAGGGTAGTGATAGTTGGGTGTTTATCTTTTGGGATTATTACCATGTATTTGTCTTTATGTTTCTCATTGTACTGCAAGCTCTTCCCACTAGTACGGGTAAGACTTTATGTTTCTGTTATATTTCTGTTGTGATGTACTAAACTATATTATCTAATGTGATGAGGAATGATGTTTATGATGGATGTGTTCTTTAATGCTTATGTTTTGTATGTTTTATTTATTCTTCCGCTTCACGTTGTTTATGTTACGCGCAAAGGCTCGCACTTTGTTTTATATAAATCATTTCAAAAAAAAATTTACCCGTATTTTCCGCTAAGTATTTTATAAATGAATTTATAGAGAAGTAATAACTAATAATTAGTCTTGATATGTCCTAGGCGTATTAGGGTTAAATATTAGGGTGTTACAAGCACCGACTAGATACTTGTATCAACTGGAAGTAGAAAGCAGTAACCATTCCCATGAATATTTGATCGGAGAAGTTTAAGAATCCTTCCCATCCCTGAAGGAAACAACCTCCAAAAGGAGAAGAACTTAAGCCATGATCTCTTGTCAAGCATTTTCCAGGGCCTACTTGTCCTTAAAAGTTGTCATAGTGTTTCTGGTGGTGAAGTTCATCAAACATGGAAATGTCCCCATGTTGGCAATACGCTCGGAGCAAGGTTTTCAATCATCCATTTTTCAAGGTTACATATAGGAAAGAGCAAGAAGGTTTGTAATGTAACACCCTAAAATTTAATTAAAAATTAATTTGAGCTTTATTAATCTTAATTTCAAAAATCTAATAGTTTAGCAATGATGAGGCGGCCCAACAACCTTCCAAAAAAAATTTGGGCCGATGAATAGTAACCTTGCGCCCCCACCCTGAGCTGAAACCTAGATTCGAGCCCGAAGGTGCCGAAATTAGGAAAATATGAGAATAAGATTAGAAATGTGTGGGAATGGCAATTTTATGCTTAGAATTAATTTTTGGGCAATATCGGTTTAATCGGGATTACATTTACCCGTTCGTGAGATTTCTGTATGATTTCTAACAGAAAGATATTTCCATCATAACCAATGGATAATATCCACCTCTTTAGAGTATGTGAAGGCCAAGATTTAATCTTGGAATCCAAGATTAAATCTTAGCCATCCATTGTTGCCTTGTCACATAAATGATGATTACTTCACTAAATATCTTCCATTGCATTTATTAAAGAAGCCTAGTCACATTTCTTCCCCAAAAAATACATCAAAATTCGGCCAGCAGCAAGGAGGAACCAGAAACCTTCATTTCCATGAGCCAAACTTGCATTTCAACCCCAAAAACACTAGCCTAGACTTGGTAAAACCCAAAACTCCCTTCACAAAACTTGTTCTACACCCCAAACCCCACAAATACAACCGATTAGAATTTTAATTCATCACTTTTTCCCACTTTGAGCCATCATACATCACTGTCTAAGGGAGGTTTGTGACTTGATTTGGAGTCCTTGTAGTGAAGAGAAATCAATTAGAGCATCTTTTGGAGTTAGAACTCTTCAAGCATCACAAGTAGGTTTTTTTGCTGCCTTATCTTGTCAAATTTTTCTGATCTATTTTGGCATGACTTAAATCCGAAATTTCTGGTTTTATTGGCTGATATTACATAAATATTGATGTATGAATTTTGGTGGGATGTTTGGATGGTGATAGGAATCACTTTTGTCAAAAGGATTTTGAGTGATACTTACTGGATTTTTGGGTTTCTTATAGGGTGTATAATCACGATTTTTCTGGGCATGTTGTAGTCATGGTTGTGAGCTGAAAAAATTATATGTTCAAGTTAACATCTTGGGCTAGTCCCACAAATTTTCTTGAGCTCTGAATTTGACTCTAAATGCTTTAAAAAAATCGAAAACTGAAATGGTTTCTGTGCCTGTCCTGGATTAGTGCAACTGAAGCTGTAAATTTATATTATTTTTTTAACATAGCAAATGATTGATTTTCCCTTGAAATTTTTACAGAATGTTGAAGACATCTTGAAGTTCAACCGTGATTTTTATTTTGATTTGATTCAATCATTTTCTAGGGTTAAGAATTATGAGAACTCTGGTTTGAGCTGTGAATTGGTGGTCCCTGACCACTAAATTTGTACAATTTACTGAAGGAGTTAGAGAGCTCTATTTGTCTTGAAATTTTTACAGGGTCTCCTAGACATATTGAGGTGTTATTAAAATTTTTTATAGACTCTGAATTAATGGTTTGGTATGCAAATAAATTGTGCTATGAACATGAGAAGTCTACCATTGTGCTGAAAATGAATTGATGATTGAAATTGATGAAATAATAGCATCTTGTACTAGTATAGCATGAGAACAAGAATATGAATATGAATAATTGAGCATGTGAATTTATTTATGAGGTTAGGTACGGAAAGGTCCCCTTTAATGGGCACGAGAAAGTCCCTTTTTATGGGCATGGAAAGGTCCCCGTTAATGGCAAGAAAGTCCCCTTTTATGGCATCTAAAGTCCCTTTAATAGGCACGAAAAAAGGTCGCCTCCGATGTCCTGAGGCACGTATATTTCAAAATGTAATGCTATGCTATTGAGTAGTATTATGTGTGTGTATTAAGTGATTGAATAATAAAAGCTACCCACTTCGGAAGGATGATTTTAAAACTTTAAAATGAATCTTTAATTTAGATGACATGATCACATTTTTCTAATAAACCGAAGTGGCTTGGGCGATGACGATGACATTTATGATTGTGTAACTGGAGTTACCCTACCAGAATTATGTAATTCTCACCCCTATGTGTTTGTGTTTCCGTGTCGCCTTCAGGTTAAGCCAGGATGATGATGCTGCTATGCAAAGGAGTGTAGGATTGTTATAGTGTAGTAGTTGTTGTTTTATTTGTACTTAGTGAAATGAGTATGTATGTAAATGTATTAGAAGAATAGATATGTACTAAAGCTTATAGAGGAGCTTCCTTATGTATTTTAGCTGTATGTTTAATAAACTTGATGTTTACTTGTAATATGTTTTAATAGAATTACGCTTAGTTATCTCGTACGTAAATCGAGCTTGCTATAGATAATTAAGAGAGGTCCACTAATTAACAAGTAACAACTCTCGAGTACGATATCATAGCTTAAGAATGAGGTTGTGCTTGGGAGGATGTTACATGTAACACCCTAACTTTCACCTAATACGCTCGAGTCGCATTTGGCTAGTTGTTAGCGGTTACGTCTTCGTTTCAGAACTTGACTTGGCTTTCTTTAAAATACGAGTACTAAAGATATAACTAAATTTTTCTTTTTGAACTTAAGACTTAAAATACGAGCCGCGCATGCGCATAGGGACCGACTTCTAAACAAGAAACATAACAACCAGGTATACATCACCATAACCATCATAAATAAACCATAGAATAAATGCAACATAACTTGTAGTATTATATTATAATCATAACAAAACAACAATGCCCTTATAAATATAAGGACACCTCAAGATACTAGATACATCAAGCAAGGTTAACTAACACTAAACATAATTATAAATAGGCTAGATTAATCTTCAAGCTTCCATTGCACCTTCTAATCTATGTGTGTAACTCCTACGCTCACGCTTCAAGGAAATCACGAACATCCGTATCAATCCGTCTGGAGACGACACGGAGGGAAAGACAAAAGGGGTGGAATACTTATACAAGATTCTCAGGCTCCTCGACTTTAACACATGTGTCATCATCGTCGCCCTGCCACTTCGGGTTTCATTATGAAAGAGATATACATGCATAGCTTCAATTTTAATTTCTCAAATCTTATTATCCGAAGTGGGTTTCTTTTAACATGAGTCTTGATGGTATGAATGCAGAGATATTTTATGTATGCATGGCAATACTTGAGCATGACAATACACGTAGATAACACTTATCACTTAATCAAAGCATCAATGAAACATATGCATGTGCGTCTTTTACTTTTTCATATTTGAACTTCGTGAGTTCCTTTCATAACTTTTTCCACCCTCATCATGGTCACCAAAATCCACCCAACATGCCAGCCCTGACAATTTTAACATGGTCACCAAAACTTCTAATCACCCATCACCTAGGAATGAGCTCACCCTAACTAGCCGTCGTGAGATTCATACGGGTAAAAGAAGGGGAACACATTTTTTTCCTTGGATCACCTCGTACAACCCTTAACTTGGGAAGTCATAATGGGATCATTTCCTCTTTATCATATCTTGCATGAATGCAACATGAGCATGCAACCATAGAACCTCATATGACATATCATATATTCTCATGTATTGTAAACATAGTATACCACATCATCATAGCAACATGCCGCAAATACACATATAGCCTCAAGTTCATGATATTAACATATTCACATCATCATGAGTATACCTACTCGGTCTCATGCTCACATCACACCTCCTATCTCATGGTGTTTTATGCTTTGGCCCTTACGGGTCTTAAACTTATGTTCCAATTATCCTAATACCCATTTTACATCTTTATTACACCTAAGAGATCATTACTTATAATTCTCACTAAGATTTAGGCTTGCTAAAAATTCCAAACAGCATTATGTATTTTGGCAGAAAACTTACCTCATGATTACGGGGTTCTAGAGTTTCTATTTTAGACCCTTTTTAAGATCCGTCTTAGCCTACGGCTTTATAATTAACTCCTAAACCAATTATCAGGGAATCCTACACATGTTCACTAATTATAAACCACTTTCCTTAGTTTTAAACATGATGGACAAATTACAAATTTTGTGCATCTAAGTGTTCTAGAATTCTTATTTTAAGTCCTTTTTAGTTACTTGTTCTTTCCTAACTTCCCTAAATCATTCCTTGCTTCACTCAAACATAATTTTACACATTTTAATACCATAAAACAGAATTTATACAATGGCCAAACATGAGAGGGCAGAACCGAAAGGTAAAGCCCATAAAATCATATAATCTCATGAATTAAAATGCATACAAGTTGCTAGTTTTCTCTTGGAATCATTTTAGAACTTCAAAACTCTTTTAGAAACCAATAAATCTCATTGAAATCATAAAAATGTATGCTAGGTCAGTAGCTAAATTATTTAGCTCAAGGAATGAATTTAAAACTTAAAACTTTGTTCATAAAGTTCCTTGAGTACATCTAAGCTTAGAAAAATTCCAAGACTTAGACTATGGACACTTATGATTAAATGAACTCATCCAAGTCCATCATCATCATCACAAGGCCAAGATGGCATTCCTTGAAATGCCTCTATTTTCTAAAACTTTATGCAAGATACTTGGGCAAGTCTTTGAGCTCTAGGAAGTTTAAGTGATGGCATAAACTTAAACATGATATGCACTCATTTTATTCTTCATTAGAAATTAAAGTGAGAGCATAAAATAAATATGAGATGCAACCTCATTATTATCTTTAAAATTAAGTGATGACTTGAAATATAAACATGAATATGCAAGCTTGAAATTTAAACATGATAATGCAAGTTCATTTATTTATTCTTGAGAGTTTAGTGATGACATCAAAGTAAACATGCTATGCAAGGCATAAATGTAAACATGTGTGCAACTCATTTTATCTTAACTAGAGCTCTTACAAGACTTTAAAGGAACATCATAACCTTAACCCAAATATGTACCTTAACAAACATAAAGTTAGCTTTAGAGTTCTTAGCACCAAGACTTCAAAGAAGCCTTTGGTTTGAACTTCATCATCAAGCTCAAGAAAATGTGCACAAAGCTCAACACTTTGTCTAAACAAAATACAAGAACTAAGTCATATTCTTTATTTTATTGCTCATAGGCTTCAATCTAGAGTAAAACTTTTAGAACGGCTGACCAACTTTAAGGTTGGCAAGGGTAAGCTTAGAGCTCTTTGAAAACATATGATTAATTTTCTTTAACAAAACTTTTGTGATCTACTCAACATTTTTAGCAAATTTTGTTCAAATCAAGGAAGAAGAAACCGAAAACATTAAGGGAAAAAGCAAAAGAAACTGAAATCTTAAAGGAAGGAAAGAAAGGAAAACCGAAGCATAAGCAAGGAAAAGAAAGAAAAGCACAAGCATGTATGGTCCAAGACCAAGTTGTTCCAAGCTTTAGAGGTTTCTCACATGACAACAACAAGTCATTATCTTGAAACCTCATCATCAAGCTAAAGTTTCCTCATGAAAAGGCCTCATGGCCGAAAAGAAGAAAAGGAAAGGAAAGCTTAGAAAACCAAGAGAAAACTAGAACTTTTCTTGAAGAAAACAAGTAAAAACCTTAAAACAAAACCCCTACCTAAGAAGTCTTGAAGGAAATGAAAGAAAGATTGGATCCTTGATGAAATGAGAAGATAAAATCTTCTCTTGGATGGCAATGAGGATCGGCCAAGGGGACACAAGGAAGATGAATTTTCCTTGAGAAAGTAAGCTTGGAAATGGAAAGGTTTGGTGTTTGAGAAGTGGTTTGAGGTGAGGGAGTGGTGGTTCAACGTTGTTTGTGGTGGTTTATGGTGGTGGAAAGGTTTCTTTGAGGGAGGAAAGAAGAGCAAGATGAAGAGAACTTTTATAGAAAATGAAAGAAAAAGCAAGAGAACTAAACTTGGAAGCTTCTAAAGTGCAACCAAGTTCTTCAAGGCTTGGTATTTATAGAAAAATGAAGCAATGGAGGCTGATTCAAGAGGAGGAGGCTGAGTTTCTTCATGCCAAAGGGGAGGAAAATATCTTCAAAAACTTGTCATTCAAAAGCATGGTTGAAAGCATGGCTAGGTATGGTTCAAAGCATGGCTTGAGGTATGGCCTTTGAGTGAAACAAAATCAACATGTGACACAAATGGGGAGGATGAATTCAGCCAACATTTCAGCCTAGGGGAGGAGGATAATTTGTCCATGTAATTGTGGTTTAATGATGTGTTTAGGTGTTTCTTTGATTAAGGTTTTGATTAGGAGTTTGTAAGAAAATGTTTAGGTGAGAAAATGGCTAATTAAGGTTGTCAAGACTTGATTAGGAGGGTGATCTTGCTAGATTAATAATTTAAAATCATTCTTTTGGTCAAATGAGGTATGGGCACAATTCCTTAATTTAAGGAATTGGAGAGAGAAATACTATTCAAGATTCCATGACTAGGAATCTTGAATTAAAGAATGCAATTAGAGTTTAACTAAGCAATCTTAGGTCCTAATTAACCTTAATAAATTATTTTGACTCTAGATTAATTATCAAAATAAATTAATCTTTGATTAGAGCCTAATATTGCTTAGGTTTGCTTAATTGCGTCATTAGGCTCACTACACGTTCTAGGGGCAAAATGGTAATTTCGCACTAAACCTCTCGAGACCTTCGGCCCAACTAAACATCAAAAACCACTTATAAACATCATTTAAAATCTTTTGGTAAAGTTCGGGCTCACGGCACCTTAAACGATGACAACGCCACATGGGCGTTTTTGTAATTTTGCGTGTAACTCAAAAATGAGATTCTTCCTCTCTATTACCACATATAACACATATAATCCCCTATCAACATCAAAACATCCCCTTAAGGATGGCCGGGACCTGATTCTCACTTTTCGAGTAAAATGACCTCAAAGGCATTTCGATCATTTGTACACGGGGAAATGGGCATTACAAGGTTGAGGCTTGAAAAAGATTTAGAGATGAAGATTTGTGAGGGAGCAAGATGCTTCGATTTGCATAAGAAAGGGTTTGAGATGAGAGGAAACGGAACGGTTTGAAGTAGCGTAAGGTAGACGATAAAGGTAAAGAAGTAATGTGTGAGAAGTAGGGGGTTATTTAAGTGATCTACGTAATGACTAAAGGTGAAACGACGTGCGAGAGAGAAAGCTCAAAAGAGTGGGAATTGTCCTGCCTTTCATCTTTTTAAAGAGTGGTTTCTGACTCTTGAGAGCATTTTTTGATGAGTTTTCTTTTTTATTTGCATTGTTCACTTTTCTGACCCATTGGAGACTACCACTTACTCATCATAACTGATCTTCATATTCTAAGTATGATCCCATACACATACTTCCATTATCTGATCATCATCTCTTCTTTGAACAACCCATCTTCTTTCTAATCTCGCAAATTGAAAATTCTTCAATTTGATATTTGGTCTTGCAAATTGATATCTTTGATTGGGCTTCAGCTTGGAGTTATGGTGAGAGAGAGAATATCCAGAGATGTTTGTGTATGAATGCTTATGCAGATTTTAAAACACTTAAGTTTAAAAGCTTTTTCAAGACACAAAAACAATCTTCAGCTAATGCCTTTACGAATATATTTGACACTTGGTCTTCAGGATTCACAGAACATTAACTCAACATCTCCTTTTTGAACGTGATCATGGATAAAATGGTGTTTAACGTCAATATGCTTGGATCTAGAATGCTAGATAGGATTTTTAGCAAGATTAATAGCACTAGTATTATCATAGTAGATAGGGATTTTGGAATACCTCAAGTGATAATCTTCTAGCTAGTTCCTTATCTATAGCATCTGGGTGTAATAATTTGCAACAGCTACATATTCAGCCTTAGGAGTAGAGAGAACAATTGTATTATGCCTTTTACATGACTAAGTGACCAAGTGATCGGATTTTTCTCCAAAGAAAAGCAGTAACCATGGTGCTTTTTCTCTTAACTCTATCTCAGAAGTCAGCATTACAATAACCTACAATCTCACAAGAAATACCTTTTTCATACCATAAGCTAAGATTAGTAGTACCCGATAAATATCGAAGAATTCTCATAATAGCATTTAAGTGTGATTATTTTGGGTTAGATTGAAATCTAGTACAAATTCCCACACTTAATTGAATGTTGGTCCACTAGTTGTAAGATACAGGAGTGAACCAATCATTCCACGATAATTATTTTCTGAGACTTTTTCACCATTCTCATCAATATCAATGATTTGAGATGAATGCACAGGGGTGCTCATTGGTGTAGCTTGATCCATATTAAATTTCTTCAAAAGCTCCTTTGTATATTTTTCTTGATGGATCAAGGTTCCTTCCTTTTATTGTTTTATTTGCAAACCAAGGAAGAATTTTAGTTCACCCATTATACTCATCTCAAATTTAATCTGCATTAATTTTGAAAACTTTTCACAGAGAATGATGATCAGGAGCCAAATATAATGTCATCAACATATATTTAGACAATGAAAGTATTATTTTGTTCAAGAGTAAAAAGAGTAGTATCAAGTTTATTACCTCTCTTGAACACATTCTTCAGAAGAAGGTACTCAATCTATCATACCAAGCTCAAGGAGCTTGTTTCAAACTATAAAGAGCCTTCGTTAGCTTGAAGATATGGTTGGAAAGGTTTTCATTCTCAAAACTAGGAGGCTACTTCACATAGACTTCCTCAGAAAGGAATCCATTTAGAGATACAGACTTAACATCCATTTAGTAAAGAATCCTTTTAGGCAGCAAAAGCAAGTAGCATTCTGATGGCTTCAAGTGAAGCTCCTGTGTAGAGGTTTCATCATAATCAATTCCCTCTTGTTGATTATAACCTTGATTAACCAATCTTGCTTTGTTCCTAATGACTTTGCCTGCTTTATCGAGCTTATTCTTGAACACCTCCTTAACACCTACTTTGTACCAATGATGGTCTTGCCTTTTGGTCTTTCAACAAGTGTCTAGACTTTACTTTTCTAGAACTAGTCTAGTTCTTCTTGCATAGCATCCACCTAACTTTGATCACTCAAAGCTTCATCAATGCATTCAGGTTCAATGGTGGAGATGAAAGCATAATTTGACATATTTCTAAAGGATGATCTAGCTCTTACACCCTTGGAAATGTCTCTAAGAACTCTATTTTAAGAACTCCTTTAATCAGAAACTCCCTTGTAGTTTCTGGCTTTGAAGTTCTTCAGCTTCTCCTTCATCTTTAAATTACTTTTCTTGTGTTCAAAAATGCTAATTTCTAATTGCTTTGGAGTTTTGAGCAAGCTTTTTGAAGTGCTTGTGTTCTGGAGCTTACTTTTTGAAGGTTTGTCTTTCATCTTCTTGCTATCAGAAGTTTCCTTTAGACTTATTCTTTTAAGACACTCTTCCAGTTCTTCGAGATCATCAGAATGTACGTCTCATTTCTGTTAGAGTACAAATGACCAAAATGCCCTTGAGGTCATTTTTACCCGAATTCAGGTTTACCCTAGTCCTTGAATAGGTCAACTCAATGTTTTAAGGGATTCAATTGTTACATTTGATATCCGAGGTGAAATCTCGTTTTCTTAACTTTCGGCTCAAAATGACCAAAATACCCCTAGTGTTCTACACGGTAAAGGTGCCGTTTGAGCCCAAATTTTCCAGGAAGTTTGGAATGATGTTTACGAGTGATATTTGATGTCTAGTTGGGCCAGGAGGTCCCGGGTTTAGAAATTACCATTTTGCCCCTAGAATATTGTACAGTGAGCCTAATGACATAATTAAGCAAACCTAAGCAATATTAGGCTCTAATTGAAGATTAATTTATTTTGATAATTAATCTAGAGTCAAAATAATTTATTAAGGTTAATTAGGACCTAAGATTACTTAGTTAAACTCTAATTACATTCTTTAATTCAAGATTCCTAGTCATGGAATCTTGAATAGTATTCTCTCTCCAATTCCTTAAATTAAGGAATTGTGCCATAACTCATTTGACCAAAAGAATGATTTTAAATTGTTAATCTAGCAAGATCACTCTCCTAATCAAGTCTTGACAACCTTAATTAGCCATTACCTTACCTAAACACATTCTTACAAACTCCTAACCAAAATCTTGATCAAAGAAACACCTAAACACATTATTAAACCACAATTAAATGGACAAATCATCCTTCCCCCTTGTTGGAAATTCTGCCCAATTCCCCTTCCCCATATTTCATCACATGTTGATTTTATATTACTCCAAAGACCATGCCTTGAGCCATGCTTTGGACCATACTGAAGCCATACCTCACCATGCCTTGCATATACTCACAACTATACCAATCAAGAGATATTTTCCTCCCCCTTGGCCAAGAGAAACCGTCGGCCACTCCTCCTCCAAATCAGCCCTCATTATTTCAATTTTCTATAAATACCAAGCCTTAGAGAACTTGGTTGCACTTTAGATCATTTGCCAAGTTTAGCTTTCTTGCAATTTCTCTTTCCTCTCAATTCCTCTTCATCTTGTTCTTCTTCCTCCACCATCAAAGAAACCTTTCCACCACCACAAACCACCACAAACAACCTTGAACCACCACTCCCTCACCTCAAACCACTTCTCAAACACCAAACCTTTCCATTTCCAAGCTTACTTTCTCAAGGAAAATCCATCTTCCTTGTGTCCTCCCTTGGCCGAATCCTCATTGCCATCCAAGAGAAGACTTTGTCTTCTCATTTCATCAAGGATCTAAGCTTTCTTTCATTTCTTTCAAGATTTCTTTAGGTAGGGGTTTTGTTCAAAGTTTTACTTGTTTTCTTCAAGAAAAGTTCTAGTTTTCTCTTAGTTCAAAACTCTTTTCTCTTCCTTTTCTTTTTGGCCATGAGGCCTTTTTCATGATAAAAGCTTTGGCTTGATGATGAGGTTTCAAGATAATGACTTGTTGTTATCATGTGAGAAACCTCTAAAGCTTGAAAAACTTGGTCTTGGACCATACATGCTCTTGAGTTCTTTCCTTTTCTTTGCTTAAGTTTTCGGTTCCTTTTCCTTTTCCTCTTAAAGGTTTCAGTTTCTTTGCCTCATTCTCTTTAAATATTTCAGGTTCTTTCTCCTTTACTTGAACAAAGTTTGTTAAAAATGTTAAGTAAATCACAAAAGTTTTGTTAAGAAAATTAATCCTATGTTTTCAAAGAGCTCTAAGCTTACCCTTGCCAACCTTAAAGTTGGTCAGCCATTCTAAGAGTTTTACTCTAGATTGAAGCCCATGAGCAATAAAATAAAGAATATGACTTAGTTCCTTGTATTTTTGTTTAGACAAAGTGTTGAGCTTTGTGTCCATTTTCTTGAGCTTGATGATGAAGTTCAAAACCAAGGCTTCTTTGAAGACTTAGTGCTAAGAACTCTAAAGCTCACTTTATGTGTTAAGATGCACATTGGGTTAAGGTTATAATGTTCCTCTAAAGTCTTGTAAGAGCTCTAGTTAAGATAAAATGAGTTGCATACATGTTTATGTTTATGCCTTGCATAGCATGTTTATTTTGATGCTATCACTAAGCTCTCAAGAATAACTAAATGAACTTGCATTATCATGTTTAAATTTCCAAGCTTGCATTTCATGTTTATATTTCAAGCCATCACTTAATCTTTAAAGATAATAATGAGGTTGCATCTCATATTTATTTTATGCTCTCACTTTATTTTCTAATGAAGAGTAAAATAAGTGCATAGCATGTTTAAGTTTATGCCATCACTTAAATATCCTAAAGCTCAAAGACTTGCCCAAGTATCTTACATAAAGTTTTAGAAAGTGGAGGCATTTCAATGATGCCATTTTGGCCTTGTGATGATGATGATGGACTTGGATGAGTTCATCTAATCATAAGTGCCCATAGTCTAAGTCTTGAAATTTTTCTAAGCTTAGGTGTACTCAAGGAACTTTATGAACAATGATTTATATTTTAAATCTATTTTGAGCTAAATAATTTAGCTACTGACCTAGCACACAATTATGTGTTTTCAATGAAATTAATTGGTTTCTAAAAGAGTTTTGAGTTCCTAAAAATTCCAAGAGAAACTAGCAACTCATATGCTTTTAAATCATGATATTATGTGATTATTTGGTGCTTATGTTTTCGGTTTTGCCTTGTGCACTTGGCCACTGTATAAATTCTTTTTTATGGTGTTAAAATGTGTAAAATTATGTTTGAGTGAAGCAAGGAATGATTTAGGGAAGTTAGGAAAGAATAAGTAACTAGAAAGGACTTAAAATGTGAATTCTAGAACACTTAGATGTACAAATTTGTAATTCTATTCCAGCATAATTAGATTTAAGAAAAATGGTTTATAATTAGTGGATATGTGTAGGAATCCCTCATAATTGGTTTAGGAGTTAATTATAGAACTTTCGGCGAAGACGGGACTTAGAAAGGGTCAAAGATGGAGATTCTAGGACCCCGTAAGCATATGATAATTTTCTACCTAAGTGATGCAATGCTGATTGCATTGTGTTAGTAGGCATGAATATTAGAAAGAATTATAGGTGATGATCCCTTAGGTGTGATGATGGTTTATAATAGGTGTTAGGATAACTAGATCACAAGTCTAAGACCTATAAGGGACAATGCATAAGATGTTATGAGATAGGAGATGTGATATGAGGAAGAGGCTGAGTGAGAATATATTTGTGATGTATGTGAATGTATTAAATGCCATGAGTATAAGAATGTGTGGTATGTTGTGTGATGAGAATAGAGGATATGTTATGTGATGTTCTATGGTGGCATGCTCATGTTGCATCCATACAAGATATGATAAAATGGAAATGATCCCATTATGACTTGAGTGAAGGGTTGTGGGGTGATCCAAGAAAGAGATATGATTCCCCCTTTATTTTTCCCGTGTAAATCTAGCGACGGCTAGTTAGGATGAGCTCATTCCTAGGCGATGGGTGTATTTGGAGTTTTGGTGGCTATGTGAAAATCGGGGCGACATGTTGGATGGATTTTAGTGGGTACAATGAAGGTGGAAAGTGGAAAAGTGGAAAAGTTAAGAAAGGAACTCAAGGAGTTCAATTATGAAAAGTAAAAGACACACATGCATATGTTTCGTGAATGTTTCATTGGTGCTAGTGATTAAGTGATATATATTGAGTGTGTGAACTGTCATTTGTAACGCCCTAACTTTTACTGTCATTTAGAAATTACCGAATTACCTAGGTAATTCTTATATAAATTCGAGACCGAACAATCCTCAATAGAGGAATATAACATTAGAAAAGAGGTTATGAACGATTCCTGAGTCGCAAGCCCAAATTTCTGTACGTGTAAAATGACCAAAATGCCCCTTCCCGCCCTCAAGGGGATGTTCTGAGGATAATAGGGGATTGTTTGTGTTATGTGTGTTAATAGAGGAGAAGAATCTCAATTTTGAGTTTCGACGCGAAATGACCAAAATGCCCCCGTTTTAACTCTGAATTGCGTGCCCATTGAGCCCGAACCTCACTAAAATGTTTTAAAACATGTTTTTAAGCTATGATTAACCATTAGTTAAGCTCGGGTGGTCTCGGGCAATTTTTAAGTAAAATTACCATTTTGTTTCTCTTTGTGCAATTTTGCGAATTTTGAGATTTTTGATTCGTATAGCAAACATAAGCAATATTAGGCTCAAATTAAAGGTTATTAGATTCTAATTATTAATCTAGAGTCAAAATTATTTATTTAGATTGATTAGAACTTAAAATTGCTTAAAAACACTCAAATTGCTTACTAATTCACCTAAGCCCTTAATTGTAAATTCTCTAATTTGCAAAGATACCTACCTACACCTACATAATACATGGAACACACAAATTTTATCCTCCTTGGGCTGTAATGCACAAAATTTTGGTCCATAATGCATCAGAAAATTTGTCAAAAAATGCACAAAAACCAAGGTATGAAAACAAGGAACCATGAAAACATGATTCCATGTTTTAAGCCACCAAACAAGATGATTTTTCTTCCTTGTTTCCTCCTCAAATTTGGTCAGACTTTCCTCCTCCCTTTGTCCATTTATGAGCCTCAAAATCTCTATAAATAGGCATGCTTGAAGGAGTGTTAGAGGCCTTAGTTCATAACTTACACAATTCTAGTTTTTAGAAGCACCAAAAGCTTTCTTTCTTCCTCCTCTTGGCTGAAACTTCTTCTCCCATTTCTCAAAGAGATTTTCTTTCATTTCACTCAAGGAAACCAAGTTCTCTTCCTTTCCTTCAAATAAAATTAGGTAGGGAGTTGTTTTTAAGCTTAATTTCAAGTATTGATAAGTGTTGTTCTTGGTTAAAATGATGATTTTATGTACTTTCTTCTTGCTTCATATTTCGGTTTTCCTTCTCCTTTTCTTCTTGTATATTTCAGCCTTATGGCCTAGATTATGATGAGACCATGGTTTGATGATGAGGTTCTTGAGTGTTGGTTGCAAATCCTTCACAAGTTAGACCTCTAAAACTTGAAGGTTTCATTGGTTTTCAAAGTTTTGAAGCAACTATGTTTTTATGATAAAGGTCTTGAGTTTAGAACTTGAAAAATATATTGACACTTATGTTTCATTTCTTGTTAAGCTTTGTTTTTAGTTTAAAATGATGTTTAACAATTTTTCATTTCTAGATGACTCTTGAACTTCTCCTTTTCTTGCCATTTGATTTTGCCCCAAGGCCTAAGAAAGTTTTCTAGGATAGCTTAATAATGAAATCTTTAAAGCTCACTTTGTCTTGCTAAGATATATATTGGGTTGAAATTATAATTCTTTTAAAGTCTTGAAGGAGCTCTAGTAAAGAAATAAAATGAACTTGCATCCATGTTTAAGTTTATGCCTTGCACATCATGTTTACTTTTAATGTCATCACTAAATTCTCAAGAATAAATAAATGAACTTGCATACCTCATGTTTAAATTTTCAAGCTTGCATTTCATGTTTATATTTCAAGTTGTCACTTAATCTCTAAAGATAATAAAGAGGATGCATCTCATATTTATTTTATGCTCTCACTTTATTTTATAATGGCTAAAAGAATCAATGCATGACATGTTTATTTTATGTCATCACTTAAAGATCCTAGAGTTCAAAGACTTGCCCAAGTATCACAAGCAAAGTTGGAACCATGGTAATAAAAACTCTAAAGCTTCCTTAAGATTATGGGAGTCAAAGAATTCATTCTTTAAAAAGTCTTGAGTTTGGAGCTTAATAAGATGTAATAAGAGTTCTCTTCTCCCTTCACTTGGTCCGATGCGACTACCGCCGCTCCTTCTTAAGATTCTCTTCTCCTCCACTTGTCCAGTGCGAACTACGCTCCAGTTTCTTGCATCATGTTTATAATTCCAAGTTATCACTTTATAAAGACAAGATTAAAATGAGGTTGCATAGCATGTTTATAATTCTAGTTATCACTAAATCTCTAAAGCTCAAGACTTGCTCCTTTTATCTTAAGTGAAAATTTTAATCATGAACATTCTTTCAATGTATAAAATAGCCTCATGATTGAGGAAGGCCTAAAGTCCTATGACTTCTTTCAATTTTAACAAAAATAATTAGTTTCTAAAGGAGTTTTAAGGTTTTACAAATATTTTACGAT
Organism: Dalbergia oliveri; assembly: GCA_030441495.1. Taxonomy (NCBI): domain Eukaryota; kingdom Viridiplantae; phylum Streptophyta; class Magnoliopsida; order Fabales; family Fabaceae; genus Dalbergia; species Dalbergia oliveri. The sequence goes on from JAMLFY010000003.1 coordinate 22,819,965, forward strand.
AAACCAGGATCACATGTGTACTTGAAATGTGACTTCAAGCAATTATATGAGGTTCATGATTCGGCCACTAATCTGAGTTTAGTACTACTATATGATGATGTTTTAATATGTTTGAAGTTGTGATAATTATGGTTTATTGCTAAAGGAATGATTCTATGCATGTTAGAAATAAAACTAGCTTCCTAGAAAATCGTAAAAGCAAGATTTCTAGGACTCTAGAGAATGAAATTTATGCATTCTGTCCAGAACCTTTAGTGGCCTTAAGAACCATATTTTATTATGTTTAGATAAGGGACAATGATTCATAATTGGTTTAATAATTAATTTTAGCATCATAGGGAAAACGGTAACGAGAAAGGGTTAAAAACGTAACTTCTAGCACAAAACCTTAAGAACAACTTACTGTCTATGCTACCCCATATAGTCTAATAATGTTCTTAAGGTTTATAATTGATGGTAATAAATCCCTTAGATGCATAAGTAATTAGTTTGATAATTAAGGTTACCCAATTTTAGAGTTTGTTATTTAAGGAGCTTTACTATGAGAATTTTAGATGACATCTTTTGATGCTTTGGAATGTTAGTTTATATGATGATGTAATGCCTATGAAGAATTTGATATTATTGAATGATTTCATGGCTTGCATGTTATAGTTGCTATTGCAAACAATGAGAATGTTCATGCATCTTGATGATTATGATATAACATGCTAAGACTTAATGGTGACTTAAACTTATGAGGAAATGATCCTTTGAACCCATCAGACTATAGGTGGTGAAAAGGTGATCCTGAGAAAATGATCCTTTAGACCCATCAGACTATAGGTGGTGAAAAGGTGATTCTTGCCCCTAGCCGTTCTCTCAAAAGGGTAGAGTCGGGATTTTAACTTATCAAAAGGGATAAGTATATGCTAGTGACGACTAGTAAGGTATGAGCTCATAACCTAGATTACTCCCAAAAGGGTGGAGTATAGGGTGGCCTCAAGGAAAATAATGATGATGATGATAAGATTTTAAGTCACCTAGGACACTAAAGAAATGAAATATGTGCACCATGTCTTGTGCATAGCTATTGTGGTATGATGTTCTTCTGCATAGCATTTATGAGATGATGATGAGAAATATGATGTTCTTCTATGCATGTTATTATGATATGATGATGAAGAATATGATGTGTTGATGAAAGGAAAAGTTCATTATAAACATGACATGCTAAGTTTATGATGCATTATAAGACGCATGATTAAAATCGACGAACCTCGATAAAGTATATTTTCGAACTTAATAAATCAATCTTAGCATGCTCACTATTTCATAATGAAACCCGAGGTTCCTGGGGACGATGATGATGACACAATGCATCATGAGGTGAGTACCCTACTGAGATTCTTTTTATAAGTTTCTCACTCCCTCTATTTTTTTTCCTTTCCTTCTCGTCTGAAATAGAAGGAATGTCGTGAATCACGTTGAGGCTTTAACTGGTAGCTGAACTTGATCCTGCTAGTTTCACTCGTATATTTCATATCTATCCCTATCGTTGGAGTGTTATTACTAGGTGCCATTAATGGATGTCCTTCCATCCATATATTATTTATGTTTTGTTAGATTGCCTACACCTAGTCTTATTCTGTTGGTAGGCAAACTATCTATGTGTTATGTAATTATGGATGTTATATGATGGAGCCAATATGATGTGTTTTTCATGCTATATCTGCATGTTATTCTTTATTTCGATTATTATTCACGTTATGTGCGGCTCACGTTTTCAATTATGTTTAAAAAAAAATGGCTCGTAATTTCACTAAGTATTTTCAAAGTATGATGAAAGAACTGAAGCAAAGAGTAAAGTCTAGTAATTAATTAGATACAACCTAGGTGTATTAGGTTAATTATTAGGGTGTTACATCATTGCCATGCATATATATAGTAACTGCTGCATTCATGTCATAAAGACTCATGCTAAAAGAAACCCACTTCGGATGATAAGACTTGAGAAAATAAAACTGAACCTATGCATGTACACCTCTTTCATAATGAAACCCGAAGTAGCTGGGCGACAACGATGACACTTGTGTTAAAGTCAGGGAACCTATCTGAGAATCTTATATAAGTATTCTCACCCTTTTGTTTTCCCTCCCTGTAGTCACCAACGGGATTGATGCGGATGATCTTCCTTGAGGTTCGGGTGTAGGAATCACATCATCTAGTCAGACCAGGGCACGGAAGCATGAAGACTAGTCTAGCCTCGTTAACATTTGGTGTTGCGTTAGTTAAAGCTGTTTGGTGTAATTGATACCCTAGGTGATCTTATATTTATAAGGGCATCGTTGTTATGTTATGATTATGATATACTACTATAATTTATGTTTTGATTATTCTATGGTTTATTCATGGTTGTTATGATGACGTATATCTAGTTGTTATGTTTTACGTTTAATAGTCGGTATCTATGCACATGCATGGCTCGCATTTAAGTCTTAAGTTCAAAAAGAAAAATTTAGTCATATTTTATTACTTGTATTTTAAGAAAAGTATGTCAAGATCCGAAACAAAGGCGTAACAACTAATGACTAACCGGAATGCGACTTTAGCGTATGAGGTTAAGAGTTAGGGTGTTACTAGTAAAGTCCTTCTAGAGATCCTTAAACTTGATGTGAATAGTCTCTTCAACACATAGCATTCTCTTATTGTAAACTCTGGAGCTTTAGAGAAGAATATCTTAGGAAAATAGTATCATCAGATTTAGTATCAAACTTTGAGTTTGTCCCTAGTGTTAAGGATAAAACATAATGAGCCAAAGATGTGAAAATATGAAATGTTGGGTTTCTTAGCCTTCCATAGCTCGTAGGGACTTTTGAGGATTGACCTTAGAAAAATTCGTTTTGTGTATAGCATGAGGTATTTCAGCCTCCCCCAAAAACCTTTTAATAAACCACTTTCTAAAAGCATTATTTTGGCCATTTCCTGCAAACCTCTATTTTTCCTTTCAGTAACCTCATTTTGTTGGGGAGTTTTAGGTGCAAAAAGCTCATGGAGGATGCCATATTTTTCACAAAACTCTTTGAAAATATGATTATCAAATTCTCCTCCATGATCAAATCTAATAGAGCTGATTTGAGAATCCTTTTCTATGCAAATACATTTTGCAAAGACTTTGAATCTTTCAAATACCTCATCCTTAGAAGCTAGGAAGATAACCCATGTCCATCTTGGAGTAGTCATCCATAATAACAAAACAATATCTCTTTCCAAGCAAGGCTAGTAGTCTTGGTTGGTCCAAAGAGATCTATATGTAAAAGCCCAAGTGGTCTAATGGTTGAAACCACATGCTTATTATGGAAAGAAGCTTTGGTTTGGTTACCCTTTTCACAAAAATCACAAGTTGAGTCGTTGCCAAATCTGATCCTTGGTAAGCCTTTAACAAGCTCTTTGAGAAAGCTCTAGATGAGCTTTATACGAGCATGCCCAAACTTCTTATGCCATAGCCACTTATCATCCATGACGGATGTGAGACATTTTACATCTTGATCTCTAAGATCATTCAAGAATAACACATATGTGTTATCATGCCTCTTACTAAACAAAATGACTTGTCCAAAGTGGGACTTACTATTTTGCATGTATGAGCATTAAAAACAATAGTAATGCCATGGTCTCAGAATTAGCTAATACTTAAAAGGTTGTAAGCCAAACCATCAAGAAGTAAGACATTAGAAATTTGGTGAGAATCATCCTTACCAACATTTCCTATGCCTGTGACCTTAGCCTTACCTCCATCAGTAAACTTTACTGATCCAGAGCTTTTGGGTCACAGATTTCTGAACCACTTCCTAGATTCGGACATGTGCCATGAGCATCCACTATCCATGTACCACTTGTTATCATGTTCCACATGTATTCTTAGAGACTTGGTAACAAGCACAATTTTTATTTTAGGTACCCAAATTTTCTTGGCTTCTATTGAGTTAGTCTGAGAAGGAGGTTTTCCAACCTTTTTGATAGACTTCTTTTTTATGAAGCATTTGTCAGGTGGATATTCATTCTTAAAATAGAAAGTACAAGACATTTTGTTCTTGTCTTTCTTGAAGAGAGTTGATTTTCCTTTCTCATCAAACTCTTCCTCATATCCCAACCCAATCTTTTGAAAATATGGTTACTGACCTCCAAGCATCAGATCAAGATTCCTTAATCCTTTCACCATTTTTTCTAGGTAAGTTTTAAGAAGCTTTGAAGTTCTTTCAAGCTTAAATAACCTTCTGAGTGTTTTCACTTTACTTGCAACTTTAGATTCTAAGGCATTGAATTTTATATTTAGAATCTTGTTTTCTCCCTTCAGTTCTTCTTTTTCAAGCCTTAGATTCTCAACTTCAATCTTGGCCATTTTAAGTTCTAAAACGTCTTTTTATGTTCCTTTTTCAGATTGAGATAGTGAGAAAAAGAGTTTGAGAATCTTCTAGCAACTCTTCATATAATGATAATAGTTCATCATAGGAGATATTAGAGTTGTTTACCATAAGTTCACTATTTGATGAGTAGCCAATCATGTAGCATAGGTTGGCAACATCTATCTCCTATTGATCTTCTGATCCTTCTTTTCTACCTCAGAATTCACTTCAGGTGGCCAACATCCCTTTCTTCCTGGGCACAAACTTCTTCTATGGGCCTTTGAGTTGAGGACAATTAGGTTTAAAGTGTCATTTCTCCCCCAGGACTAGCAGATGATGCTTTCAGACTTCACCTTGCCTTTCCTGCCCTTCCTGAGGTTGATGTCCCTTTTCTCTTCATTTTACCTCTCCAGGCCTTGGACATTTTCCTCATCAACATGGAAAGTGCAACACCCTAATAATTAACTCAATACGCCTAGGACATATTCCAGTTGATTATTAGATATTACTCTTTGTTTTTGTTTCTTATATCATACTTGAAAATACTTAATGAAAAGATGAGCCAAATTTTTTTTTTTTGAAAGCATAGACAAAACGTGAGCTGCACATAAAGTGATCGTCAATGAAAAGCGCAATATGAAAAAGGATAACATAGATAGAAACATCATATAGGCTCCATAAATAATCATCCATTAGCACACCATAATTAAACATATCATAATCTACCCACCCATGAAAGGTGAGTTAAGTTTTAGTACATCATAGAAAAGCAAATACATAGGAAAGGAAAATACAAAGGAAAACATGCCCACCTAGCGCACCTAAGATAGATAACCTCTATAACATAAGAAGGTTATCCTAAGCTAGTAGTGGTGTGTGCACTAAAGTCATTCTATCCTACTTAAAGCACATATTTTCACTCATTTGGGTTCTAGTAATCGATTACATATGATGGTAATTGATTACCAAAATCAAAACTTGCTTGGACTCAAAAAGATGGCCTGGTAATCGATTACTAGGCCCTAATTTTATCCTGGGTACAAGGAGCATCTAGGTAATCGATTACATAGAATGGTAATCGATTACTAAGGCTAAAATGTTTTGAAAATGAAGAACATCATGGTAATGGATTACATGAACTGGTAATCGATTATAGGAGTTAAAAACAAGTTCTGGGCATGAGGAACAGCCTTGGTAATTGATTACATTATCTGGTAATCGATTACCAGAACCTAAAATTCTTCAAATAACCATTCTGGTAATTGATTACATAGCTGGTAATCGATTACCAGAACCTGAATTTGAGAAAACATGGTTTTTAACACATTCTAAGCTACTTTAACACCTTGAGACCACTTAAAACGTCTTTCTAACATTCCTTTGAAAACATCTTCACATTTTTACAAATCATGACTAAGGCACATCTACTAGTCATGGTTAAAATTTTCATTTGGGGATACCAGGGCAAGTCTTTTTGAGCTCTAGGAGTTTAGGTGATGACATAAAGATAGACATGCTATGCAAGCTTCATTTTAGATCTTTTACCATTATTAGGTGATGACTTGAAACTTAAATATGCTAAACAAGGAAATATAAATATGAATGCAAATCCATTTCTTTATTTTAGTGCTCTAAGCCTTTTAGAGTATTTACTCTAAATCACATCTCAACTTTAAAGTTGAGATAGGTAGGCTTTGAGTTTAATTATTAAGTGATAACTTGGAAAGTAAATATGCTAGACAAAAAATGTAAATATGAATGCAAGTCTATTTCTTTATTTTAGTGCTCTAGGCATCTTAGAGTATTTAGTCTAAATCACATCTCAACTTTAAGGTTGAGATAGGTAGACTTTGAGTTTAATTATTAACTGATAACTTGGAAACTAAATATGCTAGACAGGAAATGTAAATATGAATGCAAGTCCATTTCTTTATTTTAGTGCTAATCCTTTAGTTAGTTTATGATGTGCATAAACCTGGTGGTCATTTCATCAATATTCTCTTGATTTGTCATTTTAAACATCTAGTATTCATGAACCAGCATGTTGATCTTAGTTTCTTCACTTAATCATGTTTTTATGCAGCATGTGAAGTCCATCCCATATTTCCTTTGCCGTATCAAGGCAATGATTTGGTCATATTAAGCTTTGCTCAATGCACACATGAGTAGGTCTTTAGCTTTTGAGTTTAGTTGAACTCTGGCCTTATATTGCTCTGTCCACCTACTCCGAAGGATTTCTCTTGAAGTTAAGGGTGCATCATTTGTTCCTGGAACTTCCTCCCTTAGAATAAAATCTCCTTTGTAACGCCCAACTTTACTGTCATTTAGAATTACCGAATTACCCTAGGTAATTCTTATATAAATTAAACCGAACAATCCTCAATAGAGGAATATAACATTAGAAAAGAGGTTATGAGCGATTCCTGCAAGAGTCGCAAGTCCCAAATTTCTATACGTGTAAAATGACCAAAATGCCCTGAGGTTATTTTACTCAAAATGAGGATCGTGGGCCCCGGCATCCTTAAGGGGATGTTATGAGGATAATAGGGGATTGTTTGTGTTATGTGTGTTAATAGAGGAGAAGAATCCAATTTTGAGTTTCGACGCGAAATGACCAAAACGCCCTGCGCGTTTTAACTCTATTTGCATGCCGATTAGCCCGAACCTCACTAAAATGTTTTAAAAGGTGTTTTTAAGCTATGATTGGCCATTGGTTAAGTTCAGATGGCCAGAATTTTTAGTGAAGTTACCATTTTGCCCATGTCTTTGTGTAGTTTTGCAAATTTTGAGATTTTTGATTCATCTAGCAAAACATAAGCAATATTAGGCTCAAATTAAAGCTTATTAAATTCTAATTCTTAATCTAGAGTCAAAATTATTTATTTAAATTGATTAGAACCTAAAATTGCTTAGAAACACCCAAATTGCTTACTAATTCACCTAAGCCCTTAATTGTAAATTCTCTAATTTGCAAAGATACCTACCTACACCTAAATAATACATGGAACACACAAATTTTATCCTTCTTGGGCTGTAATGCACGAAATTTTGGTCCATAATGCATCAGAAAATTTGTCAAAGAATGCACAAAAACCAAGGTATGAAAACAAGGAACCATGAAAACATGATTCCATGTTTTAAGCCACCAAACAAGATGATTTTTCTTCCTTGTTTCCTCCTCAAATTTAGCCAGATTTTCCTCCTCCTCTTGTCCATACATAAGCTTGAATTCTTCTATAAATAGGCATGTTAGAAGTCATTAGAGGCTTGCTCAAAATTTCACAACTTCAAGTTTTTCCTAAGCTCAAAAACTTTCTTTCTTTCTTCCCCTTGGCCGAAATTCTTTCTTCAACCTTTCAAGGATATTTTGTTTCATTTCACTTCAAGAAACCAAGTTCTCTTCCTTTCCTTCAAATAAAATTAGGTAGAGTGTTGTTTCTAAGTTCATTTTATGCTATGACAAGTTATGTTTCTAGCTCAAAAATGTTGAATCAATGAACATTTTCTATGGCTTTTTCAATTCAATTTTCTTCCTTCTTTCTTTTGAGTAATTCGGCCTTATGGCTTAGATTATGATGAGACCATGGTTTGATGATGAGGTTCTTGAGTGTTGGTTGCAAAGCCTTCACAAGTTAGACCTCTAAAACTTGAAGGTTTCACTAGTTTTTAAAGCTTTATAATTTCAGTTTTTCTTTCCTTTTTTTTCTTCCATGGTTTTGGCCAAATGGCCTAAGAAGGAATGAAATGATGGCTTGATGATGAGGACCTTGAGTATGGGTTGTAAATCCATCACAAGTTAGGCCTTTAAAGCTTGAAAATTCCACTTGATGCAAAACTTTAAAGAATGATATTTTTATGATGTAAAAATAAAGATCTTGAGTTTAGAACTTGAAAGATGTATTTTTCACTTTGTCTTGCTAAGATATATTGGGTTGAATTTATATTTCTCTAAAGTCTTAGAGGAGCTCTAGTAAAGAAATAAAATGAACTTGCATCCATGTTTAAGTTTATGCCTTGCATAACCATGTTTACTTTCTATGTCATCACTAAATTCTCAAGAATGAATAAATGAACTTGCATATTCATGTTTAAATTTCCAAGCTTGCATTTCATGTTTATGTTTCAAGTTGTCACTTAATCTTCAAAGATAATAAAGAGGTTGCATCTCATATTTATTTTATGCTCTCACTTTATTTTATAATGGCTAAAAGAATCAACGCATGACATGTTTATTTTATGTCATCACTTAAAGATCCTAGAGTTCAAAGACTTGCCCAAGTATCACAAGCAAAGTTGGAACCATGGTAATAAAAACTCTAAAGCTTCCTTAAGATTATGGGAGTCAAAGAATTCATTCTTTAAAAAGTCTTGAGTTTGGAGCTTAATAATATGTAATAAGAATTCTCTTCTCCCTCCATTAAAATGTGGACTACCGCGCTCCAGTTTCTTGCATATAATGTTTATAATTCCAAGTTATCACCTTATAAAGACAAGATTAAAATGAGGTTACATAGCATGTTTATGATTCTAGTTATCACCTAAATCTCTAAAGCTCAAGACTTGCTCCTTTTATCTTAAGTGAGAATTTTAATCATGAAGATTCTTTCAATATATAAATCGGCCTCATAATTAAGGTAGGCCCAAAGTGATTTTAAATAGCTACTGATTTAGTTCTATAATTTCTTTCAAGATTAACAAAAAGAATTAGTTTCTAAAAGAGTTTTAAGGCTTTGCAAAGATTTTACGGGAAACTAGTATCTTACATGTACTTAAAATGTAATTTTAAGCAATTATGTGATGGTTTAAAATGTTTGAAGTTGTGATAATTATGGTTTATTGCTAAAGGAATGATTCTATGCATGTTAGAGATAAAACTAGCTTCCTAGAAAACTGTAAAAGCAAGATTTCTAGAACTCTAGAGAAATTTATACATTCTGTCCAGAACCCTTAAAAGCTATAAGAATAAGATTTTATTATGTCTAGGTAAGTGAAAATGATTCATAATTGGTTTAGTAATTAATTTTAGCATCATAGGGAAAGCCGTAACAAGAAAGGGTTAAAGATTAAACTTCTAGCATACCAAAGCCTTAAATATAACCTACTGCCTATGCTGTCCCATGTGGTTTAATAATGTACTTGAAGGTTATAATTAAGGGTAATAATGATAATGAATCCCTTAGATGCATAAAAAAGTAAGATAATGATTGAGGTTACCTGATTCTAAAGTTGTGGTTGTTTAAGGAGCTTTTTGGTGAGGATTTATGATGATGCCTCTTTGATGTTTGAAATGATAAGTCTATGTAGTAATTTGATGCTTATTAAGTATTTGATTTCATTGAATAACTTCATGGTTTGCATGTTATAGTTTCTATTGCAAACAATGAGAATGTTTATGCATCCTGATGATTATGAATTGAGAGTTGTAATATGATATAACATGCAAAGACTTAATGGTGACTTAAACTTATGAGGAAATGATCCTTTGGATCCATCAAACTATAGGTGGTGAAAAGGTGATTCTTGCCCCCTAAACCGTTCTCTCAAAAGGGTAGAGTTGGGATTTTAACTTATCAAAAGGGATAAGTATATGCTAGTGACGACTAGTAAGGTATGAGCTCATAACCTAGATTACTCCCAAAAGGGTGGAGTATAGGGTGGCCTAGGAAAATGATGATGAAAGTAACTTTAAGTCACCTAAGAAACTAAGTAAATGCATTATGTGAATATGATGTTCTGCTATGCATAGTATTTATGAGATGATGATGAGAAATATGATGTTCTGCTATGCATAGTATTATGAAATGATGATGAGGAATGTGATGTGATTTTATGCATAACTATGTTATTATATATGAAAGGAAAAGTTCATTATAAACATGACATGCTAAGTTTATGATGCATTATAAGACGCATGATTAAAACTACGAACCTTGGTAAAGTATATTTCGAACTTAATAAATCAATCTTAACATGCTCACTATTTCATAATAACCCAGAGGTTCCTGGGGACGATGATGATGACACAATGCATCATGAGGTGAGTACCCTAACACCCTAATATTTAATCCCAATACGCCTAGGACGTATCAAGACTAATTATTAGTTATTACTTCTCTTTAAATTCATTTATAAAATACTTAGCGGAAAATACAGTAAATTTTTTTTTTTGAAATGATTTATAAAAACAAAGTGCGAGCCTTTGCGCGTAACATAAACAATGTGAAGCGGAAGAATAAATAAAACATACAGAACATAAGCATTAAAGAACACATCCATCATAAACATCATTCCTCATCACATTAGATAATATAGTTTAGTACATCACAAGGAAATATAACAGAAACATAAAGTTTTACCCATACTAGTGGGCAGAGCTTAGTACAATGACATAAAATAAGAAACATGATAACAAATACATGAAACAACCCTAAAAGATACTCCCATGCTAAGACTCTCCTCCAACACCTACGGACGACGCAAATCCTCGAACGGAGATATGTAGCCTACGAACTCCGAAGCTCCTCGGATGTGGCCCATCGAAGAGGAGACGTGGGCATGCGGTCGAGCGACGTGACCACCTCGGCGAGGGCATCTCTGGGTTGTCGAAACGCCTTACAGGCCTCGGCTGGGAGACTGTATCCTCGCTACCTCTCTGAGTAGCCAAGGCACGAAAGGGCGGAGATACGGATCGGCCGGTGAGTCCTCGATAGGTCTCTCCACGCGGCGTATGTAGGATACAAACTCCGATGATCATGCACAGCTGAGGACGAGGGTCGGGCACTGAGTTCTGCTCGTCACGGGGTCGCGTCCCTCAAAGATCAGGTCGTCGCCAAAGGGAAAAGTCGGTCGAAGCGATAGTTAGAGACTGGAAAGGCAAACGGGCGTCCACGTATGCAAAACGCGCACCTCGCAATGACCCTTGAAGTGGTAGGACTGATGCTCGGGGTCATAGTGCACCTCCCATGTAGGCGGGTCAATGAAAATCACGAACGACGCCATCGATGTCTGAAGACGTAACGGAAAGGAAAGAGAGAGGGGTGAGAATTCTTGCTAAAGAATCTCAGGAGGAAACCTCTATCCTAGTGTCATCGTTTACGTCCCAGGAACCTTGGGTTTATTATGAAAAGGTTAAGCATGCATAAGTTCATTATGAGGTTTTCACAAAGGTATTTATCCAAGGTCCATGTCTTTTATAATGATTCTTAATGCATGTATGCAACATAATAGTTCATGGATGCATGAGGTACTTTAGGTAAATCAAACAATTATCAATCAACATATAAGTGGCATGTAACTTTTCTCTTGAACATCTTTCCTTTTCTCATACTTGTGACACCAATAATATAGTAACCGCACCCCTTAAACTAGGCTATGAGCTCATACCTTAACTAGTCGTCACTAGTTCTTACTTATCCTCTTGATAAGCGAATCATAAACATAATCATATTCATCATCATAATCCCGACTTCTCAGTACGGGTAGGGGGCCTAAGGATCACCCATCATGGGACTTTTTCCTTCTTCGAAACGCATCGACTGGTTAAGACCAGCGACTTTGTTCGCTTTGCAGGCTAATGTCTATGCCCTCATGGTTTTACCTTCTCCTCAGGAGAGGAAGTACGTCTCGTGTGTCACCTTAAACATCATATACTTTCATTCTTCGAAACGCATCAACTGGTTAAGACCAGCGACTTTGTCCGCTTCGGTATGGCTCGACGTCCATACCCCCACGGGTTTACTTTCTCCTCAGGAGCAGGAGAAATGCGTCTCGGCATATAACTTTAAACTTCATATTTCTCAAAAACTTTCTTTTTGTCCCTCAAATTTGACGGAAATTCGCGGCAACGCTACTCTCCGAATTCCTCAAATTTGAGTCATGCCACATAATCTTCAGTCACATGCATCATTTTCATGGAACTTTCTCATTGCAATACTTTCTAGTTCACATGAGCATATTTCTCAATTTCATTCATATTTTTGAAACATTATGCATCTCAAACACAACATTTCATCATATCACCATATCAAATTTGGCACATAAAGTTTCATGCTCAAGGAACTAACATAATCACATCATCATAAGTGTGCACGAGGTTCATCATCATAATCATACTCTCTCGTCCACCTATCTCATAGTATCTTATGCTTTGACCCTTACGGGCTTTAAACTTGTATTTGCATCATTATTACCCTCAAGGGGTTGGCACTTAAACTTTTCTCTAAGATTTGAACTATCAAAATTTCAATAAGCACTTATCATAAAATGGCAGAAAATATTTATGCTTACGGGCTCTAAAATCTCCATTTGTGACCCTTTTTAAGATCCATCTTCGCCTAAGGCTCCATAATTAATTCCTAGACCAATTATGAGGGATTCCTAGGCATGTTCTCTAAGTTATAAACCACTTTAGATCTCTTATCATCATCTTAAACTTAGAAATTAACACCTAATCATTTATGAAGGGATCTTGTACATGTCTTATCATTTATCCTTGAATTAATCATGCTAGAAAGATTTGCATCTCTTGCATTAAGGTGTTCTAGAATTCTCATCTCTAATCCCTTTTTAACTTACTTATTCTTTTCTAACTTTTCTAAATCGATCCTTGCTTCACTCAACATAATTTTACACATTTAACACCTTAGAACAACATTTATACAGTAGCCAAACATAGAGCCAAAAATCATGAACCCATAAGATCACATAATCTCTTGGGTTGAAATGCATATAAGTTACTAGTTTTCTCTTGGGATGTTTCTGGAACAAAAGGTGTTCTGGTAATTGATTACATGTTCCTAGTAATCGATTACCAGAGCTCAATTCATTCTGGGTTTCAAAACAACTGGGTAATCGATTACATATAATGGTAATCGATTACTTGGGTTAAATCTTTAGGAAAAATAAAGAACATAGGATAATCGATTACACTATAAGGTAATCGATTACATAGTTTCAGGAACAGGTTCTGGGCATGAAAAGCCGTGGTAATCGATTACACTGCCTTTGGTAATCGATTACCAGAACCAAAAGTCCTTCAAAAACTTCTGGTAATCGATTACATGGGTGGTAATCGATTACCAGAACCTGAATTTGAGAAAACATGATTTTGACACATTCCAAACTATTTTAAACATCTTGAGACCTCATAAAACAGTTTTCCAACATTTTCTTGAAATTATTCATGTATTTTACAAAATCAAACCATTATTGAATCATACCAAAACTCATCCATTTCTTTTTTAATGGAGTTTCCTTTTTAGGATACTTAGGGCAAGTCTTTGAGCTCTAGAGTATTTAGGTGATGACAAAATCTTAAACATGTCATGCACTTTATTTTACTCTTCATTAGAAAGTAAAGTGAGAGCATAAAATAAATATGAGATGCAACTTCATTATTATCTTTAAGGATTAAGTGATGACTTGAAATATAAACATGAAATGCAAGCTTGGAAATTTAAATATGGTAATGCAAGTTCATTCATTTACTCTTGTGAAATTAGTGATAGCATCAAAATAAACATGAGATGCAAGACATAAATTTAAACATGAATGCATCTTATTTTTATCTTAGCTAGAGCTCTTGCAAGACTTTTAAAGGAACATAAACCTCAACCCATTATGTATCATAAGGCAAGCTTTAGAGTTCTTAGCACCTAGACTTCAAGAGAAATCTTAAGGTTTGAACTCATCATCAAGCTTAAGGAAATGGACCCAAAGTTCATCACTTTGTCTAAACAAAACTACAAGAACTAAGTCATATTCTTTATTTTATTGCTCATGGGCTTCAATCTAGAGTAAAACTCTTAGAACGGCTGACCAACTTTAAGGTTGGCAAGGGTAAGCTTAGAGCTCTTTGAAATCATAAGATTAACTTTCTTAACAAAACTTTTGTGATCTACTAGACATATTTTTACAAACTTTGTTCAAATCCAAGGAAGAAAAACTGAAATCCTTAAGGAAAAGAGGAAGAGGAAAACCGAAACTTAAGCCAAGAAAAGAAAGGAAATCCAAGCATGTATGGTCCAAGACCAAGTTGTTTCAAGCTTTAGAGGTTTCTCACATGACAACAACAAGTCATTATCTTGAAACCTCATCATCAAGCTCACATTCTTTTTGTAAAAAGGCCTCTTGGCCGAAAAAGAAAGGGGAAGGGAAAGGAGTTTGAAACCAAGAGAAAAACTAGAACTTTCTTGAAGAACACAAACAAAAATCATCAAAACTTAACCCCTACCTTAAGAAGTCTTGAAGAGATGTAAGAAAGCTTTGTTTTCTTGATGGAAGGAGAAGGAAATCCTCTTGGAGTCTTGAGGAAAAAATCAGCCAAGTTGAGGGAATTTGAGAGGAAATGAGAGAAAGTGTAAGAATGCTTAAACTTGGCAAATAATCCAAAGAGCAACCAAGTCTTCAAAGGCTTGGTATTTATAGAAAAAATGAGACATGTTGGCTGATTTGGGAGGAAATGGCTGATGGTTTTCAAGGTCAAGGGAGGAGGAAAATATCTCTTACAAAAGCATGGGCTTAGGCATGGCAAGCATGGTTGGAAGCATGGGCAAGGTATGGGTAAAAGCATGGCCTAAGGCATGGGCTTGGAGTGCATCAAAAATCAACATGTGGCACCATTTTTAGGGGGGATTTTTGGTCAACACATCAGCCAAGGGGAAGGGATTTTTGTTCATGTAATTGTGGTTTAAGGATGTGTTTAAGTGTTTCTTTGATTAGGCTTTTGATTAGGAGTTTTTAAGCAAGTGTTTAGGTGAGAAAATGGTTAATTAAGGTGGTTCAAGACTTGATTAGGAGGGTAATCTTATTAGATTAGTAATTTAAAATAATTCTTTTGGTCAAATGAGGTATGGCTCAATTCCTTAATTTAAGGAATTGGAGAGAAAACATTATTCAAGATTCCATGACTAGGAATCTTGAATTTAAAGAATACAATTAGAGTTTATCTAAGCAATCTTAGGTTCTAATTAACCTTAATAAATTATTTTGACTCTAGATTAATTATCGAAATAAATTAATCTTCGATTAGAGCCTAATATTGCTTAGGTTTGCTTACTGCGTCATTAGGCTTCCTGTACACTGTTCTAGGGCAAAATGGTAATTTTGCGCTAAACCTGGGACCTTAGGGCCAACTAAACATCAAACATTGCTCATAAACATCATTCTAAACTTCCTGGAAAAGTTTGGGCTCAAACGGCACCTTTTACCCGTGTAGACACAGGAGGGTATTTTGGTCATTTTGAGTCGAAAGTTTAGAAAACGAGATTTCCACCTCGAATATCATTCATAACAACGTAGTCCCCTCTAAACATCGAGTTGACCAATTCGAGGGTTGCCGGGCAACTGTCCTTTAATTTCGGGTAAAAATGACCTTAGGGGCATTTCGGTCATTTGTACTATAACGGAGAAATCAGGCGTTACATACCCTCCGAGATTCTTTTTATAAGTTTCTTACTCCCTCTATTTTTCTTTCCATCTCGTTCAAAAGGAAGGAAGCATTCGTGAATCACATTGAGGCTTTCACCTGGTAGCTTAACTTGATCCTCTAGTTTCACTCGTATATTTCAGATATCTATCCTATCCTTGGCTTGTTATTACTAGGTGCCATTAATGGATGTCCTTCCATCCATATATTATTTATGTTTTGTTAGATTGCCTACACCTAGTCTTATTCTTTGGTAGGCAAACTATCTATGTGTTATGTAATTATGGATGTTATATGATGGAGCCAATATGATGTGTTTTTCATGTTATATCTCACGTTATTTGCTTTATTTCGATTATTGTTCACGTTATGTGCGGCTCACGTTTTCAATTATGTTTAAAAAAAAATGGCTCGTAATTTCACTAAGTATTTTCAAAGTATGATGAAAGAACTGAAGCAAAGAGTAAAGTCTAGTAATTAATCAGATACAACCTAGGTGTATTCGGTTAATTATTAGGGTGTTATATTTTGGTATCAAGAGTTTCGATTCTCATGGAGCCTAAGGATTGGACTGGCTATGCTTCTAAAGCATAATACGTTAGAGATGTCATGTGTATATGTTTATCATTAGGATGAGCTTGAGGATTAGAGTTGCATGACTTGTATGTTGCACGTGCCATGGTAACTTGCTCACTTTGCATGGAATGTTTAACCTACTCACATGCTGCCTGTTTTGTATGTATAGGGACCAATGGCACGTCAACAGACTAGGAACGCACAAATTAACCAAGACGAGACCGCGAAGCACTCCATGATGTGGCAAGGACAATGAGGATGATGATGGAACGAATGGATCAGGATCTTCAAGCTAATGCGAATCAAGGCCATGAGATCCCCAAACACGCTCGTTTTGGGGAGTTTAAGGGAACCCACCAGTTTCAAGGGAACCCTCAATCCAAATGTAGCAGATGAATGGATTCGAATATTGAGAAGGTCTTTGTTGTAGTCCCATGCTCAAGGAGGAAAGTCACCTTCGCTACCCATATGCTTGAGGGAGATGCCGGTTTTTGGTGGACAAGTACCCGGAAACTCTTGGAGCGACCGACACGGACATTGATTGGGAGCTATTTAAGGTCCATTTTTATGAAAAGTATTTTCCAGAGTCGGTCAAAATGCCAAAGACATTGAGTTTATGCAACTTGTCTAAGGAAATATGAATGTGGCCCGGACACTGCCAAATTTGAAGAACTTATTAAGTTCTCAAAGATGTATCAGGTAACCCTTACGAGTATTGGAAATGCATTAAATACGAGTCAGGATTAAAAGCGGAGCTCAATGTGGCAGTTGCACATTTGGAGATTAGGGATTTCTCTACTCTAGTTAACAAATATCACATCATTTGAAGGAAGGGAGAAGCTGAGCACCTCAAAGTTGATAATGTCACCAAGAAGCACCTCAAGGTCAACAGCCAAGGCAGAACGACCCCATTCCCACCTCAATAGATAAGGTCCACAAAGGAACTTTTTCCAAGGAAGACCAAACAATAATAATCGTAACAATAATAATCGCAACAACAACAACAATAACAACAAGGGGAAAGCACCACAAAGAGGTCCAGCACCTCCATGACCCCCACCATCCACGAATGTCCCAAGTGTGGCAAGAATCATGGAAGCATGCCATGTCGAGTCGGAACAAATGTTTGCTACCTGTGGAAAGCCATGCCATTACTCTGGACAATGCAGAGAGGAACCCGTCAACCCCCAATCCCAAGCGCAGGACCAAGGAAGGGTCTTTACCATTAATGCAGAAGAAACGACGAAGTCACGAAATCTCATGGAAGGTAAGTGTAACATGCATGGTAAAAACTTAATTGTACTATATGATTCTGGCGCTTCCCATTCTTTTATCTCCCACTCATGTGTTAAAAGCCTTAACTTACTGAACTTCCTTTTGACCTTGGAAACCTTTAGGACTTGTAGATGTTGTCTAGATTGTAATTTTGTTATTGAAAATTGATCCTTTGTTTTAGACCTTATTTGCTTACCTACGCGAGGTTTAGATGTGATTCTTGGCATGGATTGGCTTGAGGCCAACCGTGTCCTGTTAACTTATGAGAAATCATCACTTTTCTCCCGTTCCCATTGAACCTAAGAAACCTATAAGTCTTACATAACATGGAAATGGACGTGGTAAGGGTGAAAGTAAAGGCTATATTTTCCTAGCCGCTAGTGATGTAGACTTTGAGCAAAGTATTGATGAGATACCAATAGTAAGGAATTATCCTGAAGTATTTCCAGATGATACAGAGTTTCCCCAAGAGAGAGATAGAGTTTTCCATAGAATTGCTTTTGGTAGGACCCATATCCATAGCCCCATACAGGATGTCCCATTAGAATTGACCGAGTTAAAAGCTCAATTGGAAGATTTATTGGAGAAAAGTTTGTTAGGCCTAGTGCATCACCTTGGGAGCCCGGTATTGTTTGTAAAGAAAAAGGATGGAAGTATGAGGATGTGTGTAGACTATAGGCAAGTGGTGGCCTACGCATCAAGACAATTCAAGACGCATGAGGCAAATTACCCTACCCATGACCATGAGTTAGCCGGGTCGTGTTTGCTCTAAAGATTTGGAGACACCATTTATACGGAGTGAAGGTTTGAGGTGTTTTCTGATCACAAGAGTTTAAAATATCTCTTTGACCAGAAGGAGCTAAACATGAGGCAAAGGTGGATGGAGTTCTTAAAATATTATGATTTTGGGTTAAACTACCATCCAGGCAAAGCTAATGTTGTAGCTGATGCTCTAAGTAGAAAATCTTTACAAGTATCCCATTTGATGGTGAAGGAGGTTGAGTTAATTGAGCAATTTAGAGACCTAAACCTAGGAATGACCTTGACCACTAAGGGTATAAGATTTTGCCATCTTAGTGTGACAAGTTGTAACACCCTAATAATTAACCAATACACCTAGGTTGTATCTGATTAATTACTAGACTTTACTCTTTGCTTCAATTCTTTCATCATACTTTGAAAATACTTAGTGAAATTACGAGCCATTTTTTTTAAACATAATTGAAAATGTGAGCCGCGCATAATGTGAACGATAATCGAAATAAAGTAGAAAACGAATAGACATATCATGAAGAAACACATCATATTGGCTCCATCATATGACATCCATAATTACATATCACATAGATATTTTGCCTACCAACAAAATAAGACTAGGTGTAGGCAATCTAACAAAACATAAATAATATATGGATGGAAGGACATCCATTAATGGCACCTAGTAATAACACTCCAAGGATAGGGATAGATATCTGAAATATACGAGTGAAACTAGCAGGATCAAGTTAAGCTACCAGGTGAAAGCCTCAATGTGATTCACGAACGCTTCCTTTTTTAAAGACGAGATGGAAAGAAAAATAGAAGGAGTGAGAAACTTATAAAAAGAATCTCAATAGGGTACTCACCTCATGATGCATTGTGTCATCATCATCGTCCCCAGGAACCTCGGGGTTATTATGAAATAATGAGCATGCTAAGATTGATTTATTAAGTTTGAAAATATACTTTACCGAGGTTCGTTTTAATCATGCGTCTTATAATGCATCATAAACTTAGCATGTCATGTATATAATGAACTTTTCCTTTCATATATAATAACATAGTTATGCATAAAATCACATCATATTCCTCATCATCATTTCATAATACTATGCATAGGAGAACATCATATTTCTCATCATCATCTCATAAATACTATGCATAGTAGAACATCATATTCACATAATGCATTTACTTAGTTTCTTAGGTGACTTAAAGTTACTTTCATCATCATTTTCCTGGGCCACCCTATACTCCACCCTTTTGGGAGTAATCTAGGTTATGAGCTCATACCTTACTAGTCGTCACTAGCATATACTTATCCCTTTTGATAAGTTAAAATCACGACTCTACCCTTTTGAGAACGGGCTAGGGACAAGAATCACCTTTTCACCATCTATAGTCTGATGGGTCCAAAGGATCATTTCCTCATAAGTTTAAGTCACCATTAAGTCTTAGCATGTTATATCATAATCATCAAGATGCATGAACATTCTCATTGTTTGCAATAGCAACTATAACATGCAAGCCATGAAATCATTCAATAATATCAAATTCTCAATAGGCATTACTTCATCATATAACTGACATTCCAAAGCATCAAAAGATATCATCTAAAATTCTCACAGTAAAGCTCCCTTAAATAACCAAACTCTAAAATTGGGTAACCTTAAATTAATTACTTATGCATCTAAGGGATTTATTACCATCAATTATAAGCCTTAAGAACATTATTAGACTATATGGGGTAGCATAGACAATACGTTGTTCTTAAGGTTTTAGGTATGCTAGAAGTTACGTTTTTAACCCTTTCTCGTTACCGCTTTCCCTATGATGCTAAAATTAATTACTAAACCAATTATGAATCATTGTCCCTTATCTAAACATAATAAAATCTGGTTCTTAAGGCCACTAAAGGTTCTGGACAGAATGCATAAATTTCATTCTCTAGAGTCCTAGAAATCTTGCTTTACGTTTTCTAGGAAGCTAGTTTTATTTCTAACATGCATAGAATCATTCCTTTAGCAATAAACCATAATTATCACAACTTCAAACATATTAAACCATCATCATACAGTAGTACTAAACTCAGATTAGTGGCCGAATCATGAACCTCATATAATTGCTTGAAGTCACATTTCAAGTACACATGTGATACTGGTTTCCGTAAAATATTTGTAAAACCTCGAAACTCCTTTAGAAACTAATTCTTTTTGTTAAAATTGAAAGAAGTCATAGGACTTTAGGCCTTCCTAATCATGAGGCCGTTTTATACATTGAAAGAATG